>CM047428.1:314386-904386 GCA_026168455.1 Theocolax elegans | reverse complement strand
TGATTTAGACCCACTCTGGAAATTAATAGGCAGTTTCTGACTATAAAAAGACATCTTTTAAACAGTATTAGGTTGCCAGGGTCCGGAGCAGAATTGCTGATTTTCACTATTTAAGGTTTAAATGGCTTACAAGAGTGTGACAGCATTCATTTATGTCTTTAAAAGTATTTTTAATGAAAAATTCACAAAATTTTACAAAAAAAGTCATAGTTATGTTTTTAGTGAATGCATTCCCTACAAATTCATGAGAATAGGCATATAATGCAATAAAATGCTAAAATGTCAACTTTGACTCTCTGCAGTAACTTAAAATAATGGCCCCAAAAAAATCTGAAAAAATTCAGAAGAACTACTGGATACCTTTAAAAAATATTCCCACAGTTATAGCAATATTCATTTTTTTCATCTTCGATTTTACAGAGAACCACCCGTATATATATATATCGCGCTGCAATGTAAAGTATTTTCGTATACATGTATATAAAAAAAAAGAATCACGAGATCTCTCTCGCTTATTCCGATATTTCACGTAGTCTTCGATGTTTTCTTTTTTCCCTTTTGTTCCTCGTCGAAAGCAAAGTTTATTTGGTTAACCAATGGAAAAATGGTGAACGAGATTTTTCTCAAGGTTTCGCAGGAGGCAAACCCGATCTCTGTACCCTAGAACGTTATCCCGGAACTTTCCGGTACGATTAGCACGGAGGAAAAGGAGGAGGAGGAAGAAGAAGAAGAAGAAGTAAGCAAAAAAGAAAAAAAAGAAAATAGAAAAGAAAAGTCGCTTCGTTTTCTCGTTGAACGGACCTTTTCGAACGAAGGTAAGACGGATTAAACGCTGACTTAAGTAATGGACGCGACGGGGGAAGAGCCTCGTATTTTCTATAGTGTCACGAGCAATGTCATCTCGAAACACCATCACAATGAAACTCTTCGATATTCATTCGAGAAGATTTCGAACGACGTTCTCTTACCTCCCCTGAGAAAGAAAGAGGGGTGTTACGTTCGATTTTATTTATTTTGGTTAAAGGTTCTATAGTCGAAGGACTGCAATCGATTTTTTAAATATTTTTATGCTCTTTTGATGCCGCACATTTATTTAATATACACGCTTACCCACATCAACTATGATTTTTCAAATTTATCTTTCAGTTCTCATATTTTCTTCTAATGTATGAGTTAAGGCACATTCTATCATGTGCAACAATTATGGGTGTGCTAAGAAAATTAAAAAAAAAAGCAAAAAATTAAAAACTACATTTGAAAACTAAATACAGAAATCTGTATCTTAAATGAACTCCTCTTAACGGTGTTAATCAAACCAAAGTTGTTGAACTGAATATTTTTCGTGGGATTTTCCCCTAGTAGAAATCTGACCATAAATATAACGTTTTTTAAGCCAAAAAATGGCCAAGTGTCATAAAATACCCAATAAATCGTCAATTAATGGCAAATTTAGAGTTTTATTTAACCTTCAAATGGTAAATTTCTACTAGGGTTCATTACAACTTTTATCATGTACCAGGTCAATTATTTTAAAACGTTAACTTATCCACCACCGAATATAGCTAATATTTATAAATAACAATGGCTATTGGGTAATTCATAAATAACTAGCTGAACCTGATCAAATTTAAATTCTATAATTTAAAAATGTATCTGTATTGTGTACCGATGTATTGAAATATTCGCAAAATGTAACTATTATAACCTCATCCAAAACAAAACACACTGTACGCGCGTTTCTGCACATGTTTCTGCACTACTCACATGAATCACCACTTTCATTGGTCTATAGCATTTTACCCTCAAAATACCAATTACATTTCGAGGCCTGCGATGGCTCGGTCGGTAGGGCGTCGGGCTCGTAATCTGGAGGTCCCAGGTTCGATTCCCGGCCCCGGCCGATTGATACAAGCACCACTGGGGAATATGTATTTTCAACAAGTGCTTTCTTCACCAAGACATCGTATGACCACCGTCGCTGATTAGCACCGGTTTGGGAGCATAAAAAGAGCGACGTTAAAATAATAATAAAAAAAAAAAACCAATTACATTTCAGATTTGAGGTTCTAATGCAGGGTAGAAAACCATCTCCCACAACAGTGTCATAATATACTATTATTTCATCGAATCTATTTGATTGGTTTCATTGTTTACATTTACCAAACAAATTATAACGTAGAATTTTGCAAGCAATGTCAAATAATTTATACTGTAAAATTTGACGTTTTCGATTTAGTGAAGTACGTTTATCAATTTAATACGAAACAATACATGTATGCAGAAGATCTTTTAATAAAAAATTCAAAAAAATCTGCAACCTAAAATATCATGATGTTTGACAGTGCTATCACATTAATTTTTTGATTGATAATTAAACATGTGTTCTAGCTTAATTTTATAAGAAAATTCTTTCTATGTACGATTGAACGCAAAATTGCCATACGTGAAGAATAAAATTATAATTGGTGAATATTTTAATACAAATTTAAACATTCGTTAGTAGTCCATTTGAGGTTAAAAATGACTATAATCTACGAATTAAAAGATAAAAAAAACATGATTTAACTTGTACGTAACAAAATGATTTTAATTTCTAATAGGTAGTCAAATTAGCAAAATTTTTTGGTACGATTAATATAATTATGGGTCACGATTGTGAAAATAACGAAGAGAAACCGACCGTTTGGCAGAAGAATTCTATCATTTTCAGCAAGTGATCACATACTTTACTTTTTAATCCGCTGAACGCGTTTCTACGAAAAAAATGTAATCGTCGACTCTACACTCCAAAGTATCTTGACTTGCAATAACAAGAACGACGCAAACGTCTCGAAAATAAAGAGGTTCCTCAGTTTCGCAATAGCCATCAAAGATAAGAAAAGAATGGTTAAATACCGCGTGGCAGGATGAAATCGAAACGTCGGCGTCCAGTAGCTTTAAAAAGGAAGGTATGAAAGAAAGAAAGAAGGAAGGACGGAAGGAAGGAAGGAAGGAAGGAAGGGAGGAATGAAAAAGAAAAAGAGGTCAACGAGGGAAAGTCATTGGAAGGAGAAAAGAAACAAGCCCTCGGAAAAGAAATAATCCAAGTAGAATAAGGCCCCGTGAGAGGCGCAGTCAGGTGTAGCTAATCGAGCTATTAGCGGATATCGTCCGAGTAGTCGAGTCCTGGATCGAACTCGAAGAGGCAACCAACCCCAAAGGGAACCAGGGAGAACCAGGCTTTACGTTTCGTTAGAGAGCATTATCTTTCGCCGACGTCAGGTGCGCGTAATCGCGAAGACTATTACGAGTGTTGCTTTTCAGTTTTTTTTTTTCTTCAACGACATCTCGAGAGATGAGAAACTCGGAAACTCCCTTTTCATATATATATATTACGTCTGGACGATTGCGCATTGCCGCGGCGGATCGTATAGTTATTAGGTCTGATCTTGAAAAAGGAATTGCAATCTCGAAAAGATTGAAACGAGAGGCTTCGATCGCGCTAATCGATCCATAAACTATGCCGAAGTTGTTGAAACACCGCGGGTACAGAGCTCGAAACGAACCGTGCACTCGAGTTTTTGATTACGAGCTTGTTATATATACATGCTTCGATATTGTATTCCCGTAGGTTAAACGTGCTCGTTACCATTAAACCTTCGGTTCCTTTAACCTTAGAGGATCGGATCATCCAGTCTATTAATTTCTATCGACGTATATGATAAAACATCACAACAACGTTTCCCTTTAAATTTTTTCATTTACCGTAGAAAATTATATACCGATCTCAAATTTTTGTGTTTCTTTCTTTTTTACATAATTGTCAATAATACACCATAATATGCACTCACAGATACTAAAGTACCTGGACAGTCGACTCTTTTGAGGTCATGGAGGTATTTTGTCAATATGTAATTGTTTATAATTATTACAAACATACAACTATCAAATAAACAAAATATATAACAGGAAAAATTTGAATGTTAACATATGCTTTTAACGTAAACGGAATTAATTTATCGATTTTGCCGATCTATTGATCTTTAAACGACATTGTAAAATTGTTATCCGGTAAAAATTGTAAAATTTCCGTAATGTATGTAATAAACTTAATTAATAAACTTTTGATCAGTCCGAAAAAGGTGACGCATTGTCCACCAAAACGTTATAAAAAGAAAATACTCATATTTTTTTTATTTTTCTTAATCTTACGTAAAAAAACATCGAGTAATATTATCATTAACCAACGTGCAGATAACGTACTTTTTACTCTTAAACTTCTTGATTGACTAACAAAAGTTATAGAATATTCGTTAAATTTCCAAATTAAATATAGCGGAACCAATATGGCAACTATAACCACAAAAAATTACATTTTTTTAATTAAATATTGCTTTGTCAATTTTTCAAAGTTCATTAATATAGGAATGTTGGTGTGACGCATCAAAACGTGACAAAATGTTGCAGAACTATTCAATTAAGATTTCTACAAATGACTCATTGCAATAAAGGTACGATTTCGATTTCTTAAATGTTTCGATTAGATATTATACCGGATGATGGCGCATTCTCAGGAAAAATGTAACATTTAAAGGTTGAATAAAAATTCTTATTATTCCATTAATCGAATGTGGTCCTTCAAAATGTATGCCACATTTCGAATTTTAAAAATTTGAAAAACTTTTTTGTCGTTTCGAACCAAGAAAATAGAATGATCATTGTTTCGAAAGTAATAAAATTGTCAGTTACTTTGTATTAGGTGCAATATTTCGAATCCCAAAAAGTAGATCAATATTTTAGTACATTATTGTCTGTTATCAAGACGTTAATAGACGAATATTACACGGAGAAAAAAATGTAGTAAAAATGACAATGTTTAATAAAAGAGAGACATACTTGATAAATGACAAAAATTACTATTTTTCATAGGAAACTTTACGAGACTTCCCGCGTAGAAAAAAATTCATGTGAAAATCATGGCAAAATTTTTCCTTGCAATATCTTGGCAAAATCGTGGCTAATGAACAGAATCCATGATTTTGCAAGGATTTTGCCATAAATATTATTCAAAATATAATAAAAAAAATAATTAAAATTTGTTGCAAACGTATGGCATTTAATTAGCTATAATTAAAAAAAAAAAAGTAATCCTTCGGAGATTCGAACTCGAATCTTTTATACCGAAGTCTTTCGCTCTACCAATTGAGCTATTTTATTGTTTATATCCCCGAGTAGAAATTCTAACCAGGCCGCCTGAATTAGAAAACAGGGCCTGAAAAGGCCGCCTGTTAAGGGCCGGGATACGAATGTAATGGAATTTAAGTCAGGGCCTAATTTTGTTAGTTCGGATGTGACGTTATAGTAAAAGTCAATTTTGTTAGTTCGAATGTGAGGTTAGTAATAGGATCTACAAATTATATAGTATTGTATATAAATTTTCAGGTTAGAATTTTATCAAGAGTTTTTTATAAATATAAAATGAGTAAAAAAATTGATTATGCTCAGAAGCTTAATTTACTAAGAGTCGAAGGTATCGATTGAAAAGGAAAATACAATATATAAATAGTGAAAACACTTTAATAATATAAAAGTTTATGCAGTACTTATTATATTGCTTTAAATATGTGAAAAGATTTAATTTTGTATTATATAAAAAAAGTGCAAAGTTATTAATAGTATATTATATTAAGATTGTTGTAATTATTTGGAAATTATATTAAACCATATATTTTAATTATATTATCTATAATATTTATGTTTATAATAAATATTAATGTATTAAAATGCATTTTATTTTATTTACAAAACCTATACGCACACACACACACACGCGCGCGCGCGCGCATGTACGCATGCCTAATTAACCTTATATTTATAACTTTATATTAGTATATTTTATACGGGCCATGCCCATGATCGACCCTTTGTGTGACATCACATAAACTCGATTTCTATAGAAAAGTGAGAGAAAACAGTAAACCCAAATTCCCGTCCTCTAAAGGTTAAAAGTGATCCGCTGTTTTTAGACATTAATTTTATTGAAAAAAGAAGCTTTTTTGAACCAGAAAATTCCCGTCCTCTACGGTTAACAATTAAAAACAAATGTAAAATAACAAATACATTCAGATTTAGTTTTTACTACTAATTAAGTGCCTTAATATCACCTGAACATACCCACAGAATAGTATTACATAAAACAGGCCCTGATCTCCACCCCATTACATTTTTTAAAGGCCCTTTACAGGCACCTGTTCAGGGCCTTTTAATATTCGTCAGGTACCTGAACAGGGCCTTATTTTTGCCTGGAAAACATTTCTACTCGGGATCAATATGTTAAATTCAGGTTAAATATAAAAAACAATAGCAGCACACTTCAATTCATTTTATAACCTGAATTTAACATATTGATATAAACAATAAAATAGCTCAGTTGGTAGAGTGAAAGACTTCGGTATAAAAGATTCGAGTTCGAATCTCCGAAGGATTACTTTTTTTTTTTTAATTATAGCTAATTAAATGCCATACGTTTGCAACAAATTTTAATTATTTTTTTTATTATATTTTGAATAATATTTATGGCAAAATCCTTGCAAAATCATGGATTCTGTTCATTAGCCACGATTTTGCCAAGATATTGCAAGGAAAAATTTTGCCATGATTTTCACATGAATTTTTTTCTACGCGGGTTATAGTAGACATTAATAGATAATTTGCAAATTTTCTTTTAAAGAATGCACACATTTTGAATGTCCCTTCGACAAATTACACTCCACCTCATTGATCGGGCATTTGTTCGGTATCTTATGACACTTGACTATATTTGACTTAATAACAATCAAATTCAGATTTCTACATCCGATTTAAGGATATTTTTACGTTATCAAACTTTCGGACAGTGCTAAATATTTTAAAGTCAAAATTAACATATTGCCAAAACGCTGATTTCAGATAAATCCAAATGTTCTATGAAACAACGAAACGTGATGTCAAGGTTTCTTTCGAGTGTCACTTAATTTCACGATGATACTCTTCTGATGACGTACATACATATATCAACTTATCAGTAACGCTTAGAAAACTATCGTATCGACGTTAAACAATAACCAGTGCATTTTAGCCTATCATTGATGAATGATACATTTGAAAATATCAACCATTTACGTTTCGAATGACAAGAAATGATACGTTTCCACCATGCCGAGAATGAAAATTCTTATACGGTGTGGTGCGCGTCAAGGAAAAAGAAAAATTGTAAGCGCTTCGAGAAACGATTACTATTTACACGTGTATTATATATAATTTAAACGAGGGGTCTTACACACACACACGCACGTACATACACATACGAAAAAACAATATGGTATATCGGAGAGTTGAATTACTTTTGCCAACTCGTTTATTTGTTCGAGGAAAACGATGTAATGATTCTAAAGAGCGTGAAGAACTTTGTGTGTATACGTATATATATATACCGTCACATACCCAATTCTTGATCAGTTAAGGCAAATCAGTATTTTGGTTTGATAATTTTATGTTAATAGAGACTAATAATTCTAAATATTTTGATATATGCGGTAAATATAAGTAATAAACTTCTTATTTAATAATGTAAAAAAATACAATGAAATAATTGCTGTTTAAAAATTAAGCAATAATATAAAAAAAGTGAATTACCAATTTCTGATCAATAAAATTCGGTTTTTACTAATTCCTGATCAATCTATTAACCAATTGTTGATCATTATATCGATTAAATTATTTATAGGTTAGGTATACAATCAGATGTATATATCAATATAGGTATAGGTATACAATTTGCGTGCTTTTAAAAAGCATTTATTGAATGAAATACAATAAACAATTTATTATAATAATAACAAACTAAAATATGTTTTCTTCTCATTTGTTAAATTTTCTTTTCTTATATTTTTTCTAAGTAAAAAATCTTTTTTTATCTTATAACTTTTTTCTCATTTGTTGACTTCATTTATTTTAATCTTAAATTATTAATTTAATATCAATCAACTTATTAATTATAACTTATTTTAGATTATCTATAGGAACTATAAATATATTTATATATTAATCTTTATCATTTTAATACATTTTAGCAATAAAAATTTATTAATTTATAATTTGCTAATTTGAATTCTTCTTTGATCTTGAGGTACGTACTTTCGTCTCAGTTGTTTTCTCTGATCTCAATTTCTTCTTTTCATTTTTCTTTTCTTCCAGGATTTCTTGTTTTATTCTAACCTTTTCTAATCTTAATTTCTTTTTTTCATTTTTCTTTTCTTCTATTTGTTTCTTTTTTTCTAGTCTTAAAGCTACTCTTTTTTCTTTTTCTTCTATCATTTTATTTTTTTCTTCTATGCGATCTTTATGATACCTTCTCCAAGCATCTGACGTAGCCACTGATGGAATTTTTGCTTTCTTTCGTTTTGGTACATCTTTTTTTTTCTCTGGCCAAAAGAGGCACCTTTTAAAAGGTGACGGAACTCGATCATTTTTGTCTGAAACAATCAATTATTTATTTATATATATAAGAATTTCATTAAATTATCTATATAAATAGTAGTATTTACCTCTTCCGTTGGAAAGTTTATTATTTATGTCTTGCAAGGGCAATCTTGCAGTTGAAGATAATGTTTCTTCATTAACATTGCTGACTATAAATCCAGTAGCCTTTATGTCTATACATGGATAATATAATTCATTTTCTTTGTCATTAGAAGTCATGTCTATTAAATTATTATTTTCTTTCATTGAAAGATCTATTGGATGTTCTGTTGGATTTTGAGCATTGTTTTTATCTGATGTATCCGTTGTTAATTGATTATTTTTAATAGGTGAAACAACTAAATCATGTTCACGTTTACTAGATAAACATAATCCACCCTTATTTAACATTGTATTGTCCCTTAAAACGTCGTCTACATTTTCTCCATTTTCTAATGTTTCTGATGGCATTATTTTCAAAAATTCATCCATCGATGATTCTTCTAATGTACCATGCTCGTTGACGATCCAAATCGTTCCACTGTCGACTGTCATGACACTATCTTCTTGTGAAATAAAAGCTAAATCTAAATTACCCTGAAAATTATATTCTACCGCACTTTGTTCATTGACACCTTCTACATTTTCATTTAAATTATTATTTACGATCGCACCTCGCTCACACACACCTACATTTTTCTTAAAATTATTATTTCTATTCGCACCTTCTTCACACACAGTTTCATCCTGATAAAAATTAAAAACTTTATATTAATAAATTGTAGTATTATGATACAGTAGTTGATAATAATAAAATTACAATCTTATATATGTGCATATAGATACTGATTTCAAACTTATGTATAATTAAAATATCTCTAAATATAAAATTAAAGAGTAGTAATTAATTATTAAATACTGTTAATTAATAATAATTTTACAAAATAATTGTTTTAATTATACTTATATAAACATATTTACTATCGGGTGAAGATTAAGAAATTTAAATTTACACTACCGGAGTATTAATATCTACCTGAGCCTCTTTATTTTCTTTTAAATTTCCCTCCGCGTCATCTTTCATTTTGCACCATAAATTAAAAAGACTAAGATGTTTTACTTCACCAGACCACACTCTTGAATGGTATGCAGCTTTAAACTGGTCCAATATATCTGTACCAATGTTTTTTTCTATTAACTTTACATTACCTTCTTCTTCTGGCTCTATATTTGGCACAATTGATTGTTTTCCTTGTGCTTGAAGAATTTTAGAATAATCTACAGAATTAGCGTTTAATGGATGCAGACCACAAGCCCTAAATCCATTTTGAAGAATTCTATGGGAATCAAGCATTTTAAGAGCCTTTTCAAGTAAAAGAGCAAAACTTGTTTTGCTCACTGAAAATCCATTGTTTTCGATTCTCCACTGCATTGCCACTTTCTGCCAGTTAATTTTAAGAGGTCGAAAGAGCGATACATCCATTGGTTGTAGAAGATGGGTAGCATTTGGATATAACGCTACTAATTCAATCTGATGCTCAATGCAAAAATCACTGAGAGCCATGGTGAGGTGAGACATGTGCCCATCAACATACAACACTATTGGAAATTGTATTGATTGATCAACACACCATTTATAAAAAATACCTAGAATTTAGTTTATTATAATTAGTAAAATTTTCATATTTTAACAAATTTTAATTACAACTTTTTTGTTAAATTAATTTTAAATATTTTATAAATATAATTTCAGCATTGGTGAAGTTTATCAAGTAAGTTTATAAGTACCATACATCAATAGCCAAAAATGCATTTTAACCCTCTCCGTTACTTAAAATTTTAAAATTAGATACACTATGAATCATATAATTAGTTGCCCAATGGTCATAAAATACATTTTAACCCTCTCCGTTACTTAAAACTTTAAAATTAGATACACTATGAATTATATATTTAGTTACCCAATGGTCATAAAATGCATTTTAACCCTCTCCGTTACCTAAAATTTTAAAATTATATGCACATTGCAATCATTTAGTTAGTTGTCGAATATATTTAAAATTCATTTTTTGTCTATCGATGGATGAATCTTGAATTGATACACTTTACCAATGGTCAAATTATTATTTTAAAACTATTGAAAGTCAGTTTATTTGGATTTGTACTTACCAGTTATGTACTCGTAGAAGCTTTCCTGAGTCATCCAGCCATTTTTTGATCGCCCCAATGCCCAACCTTCTGGAGCTGCTTCAGAAATATTATGTGGTATTCTTTCATAGTTATATAAGATCAAAGGTGGTGCAATATCACCTCTAGCGTTACCCATGATCAATACAGTTTGACATTCTTTTTCATCTGATGTTATCAAGTTGTAAGCCACCTTTTGCTCTTTACTGGCAAGTACTTTCTTTGGCTTAGGGTTAAGTAAAAAGGCAGATTCATCACAGTTAAATACCCTTGAACCATCAATATTCAACAAATTTTTTGAAATCAGGTGATCTTTTACTTCTCCAAACCATTCACGTATGCTTTCTTCAGATATTGCACCTCTTCTTAAAGATAAATTTTGTGCTATTTTTGTAACAATTTCTGGGTGTCGGTCTAGGAAACACCTGTACCATTTATCTGCAGGCCTGCCGTTAACAAATGGGGTATCTTTCTTCATGTCTTTTACTAACTTTTGTACACTATTTAGCAAATGTTGCTTATCAATACAAAAACCAGAAGAACTAAGATGCAAAATCCAGTTCACCAATAACATTTCCTCTTCTTTAGTCAATATGGTACTAGGGCCTGGTCTCGCACCAAGCGTTGATTTGCCTTTCAATATATTCCACAAAGTAGAAAATGGTACTTTATGTACTTTGCTTGCTGCCCTAATAGACATTTTCTCATTCTGGACATCTTCTAATGCTTTTTCCATATCATTAGCATGGTAGTTTTTAGTACCTCTCACATTCAACTTTGGTGGCATTGTAACTTATATCTACATCAAAATCTATGAAAAAACAATATATTTAAAAATTAAAAATAATACTTAAATCACAATTAAAATGATTTCAAGCATTTTGTTTCACTTTAATTTAACTTGTTAATGTTTTTTTTCTTAACAGTAGAAAACCTAACCTTCAAAATCCATATAATATAGCAACTTATATATTTTTATTTTTAACATAAACTACTGATCACAAATTGGTAAATAAGTCATATTTCTTTTAATTATTATAACTATATATATACACCATATATTAAATATTTTAATATAACTAAAAACAATGAAATTATATCTCACCTGTTTAAGCCGGTTGTTGATCACGCGATCAAGTATTGGTCAATCAATAAAAAATTTCAACCTAAAGTTGATCAGTTAATTTATTAATGATAAATAGTTTTAAAATTACATTTTCGATGAGAGGTACCTACCTATTCAAGAAAATGTAAAATATGATTTTCGAAGCCACCTTCAAATCTACGTCTCCACCAAGAAAAACCTTAAGTTCACGGCGACTATTTCTAATTGTAACGATTAGCAAAATGGCGTTTATGGGGTCGTTCTCAACAACTCTATTTAAATACTTATTTTATAATGTAATGAAATATAACAAATTTATAGATATTTCAAAGAAGTAATTATAAGATTTGGTATTTCTTTAGACTTTTTTTTTGATTAATTATAATCGTAATCAAACTTATTATTATCATTTATATTATATATTGATCAAAAATTGGTATATGATCAGTAATTGGGTATGTGACGGTATATATATATATATACACCTTATATACGCGCTTACCGTAAATTTTCGTGTCTGACGATGTAAATCACGTGGCAGTTGGAGAGGTAAACGAAAAACGACGACGACAACGACAAACAATCGAGAGATGCTGGACTGCGATAAACATATAACAGTTTCCTCGATATAACTTTAAATGAGAATTCTTGAGAACGAAGTGATTGCTTTCTCTCTCTCTCTCTCTCTCTCTCTTTTTAAATATCCTGTAACGACTCCTTACGTACGTTACTTTTAATTACGTTGAAGATACGGTTTACAATGTTTTGTTTTTTCAATTGATTGTCTCTTATATCAAATCGTCAATTTGAATGATAATTCGATTAATGATAAAGATGTATACGGAATTATAGGTTTTCGAGGAGTTCACATTAGTTTCGATTACAACGAATTATAAAAGAGTAGGTATGTGTAATACGATTATTACACGAAGAGTGATAAATAATTAATGAAATTTACCTAAATTTTCAGGGTAAAATGATACAGTTCGCTTGGTTGTGGAACTTTCGCCTATATACGCGGAAAGAAAATGTATACGTATACGTACTGCCATAACATGATTATACACGGGAATACTGGAGTTGCACGCTGCCACACCATTATCGTGATACAAAATCCTTGAACAACTTACGTCGCTACGCTTACAAATTGTTTTGGCGTGCAGGTCACACTGATTTCGACGTAAAAAAATAAATACTGATGAATTTTCGTATTATCACTCATTGATAATACACCACGAGTATCACATCCAATATCTGACCAGTACCCAATTATTGATAATTTTGTTAATCTGAGATATAATAATAATAACAACAACGACATGTTAATTATATTTTTTTTCTTTTTTCATTTGCATCCTCATCAGGCATTGCCTTCTATATTTTATACAATTAAATATTATAACACATGATAATTACATACTTTACGTTTTCTTACATATTTTGAAAAAAATAATTTGATACATCGAGCGGATTTCTTGTTAAATATATATAACCCAAGAAGCAAACTGGTTGATGATATTAAATCAATCCTCAATAATCAAACTGTGCCCTCCTTATGTCCACAACTACGAATATTGACTTAAGTAGGTCAATGTACCAGGATCAACTATATTCTTCTAAATTCTAAAAAATTCATTAAATATATCAACCGGATTACTTCTTGATGAGGATAGAGGAGATCCATCAAAACGTTGTTTCGTAATTTCAGCCGCTACCTAACAGTAACAATAATTTATAATTTTAGGTACATAAAGGTTTAAATCTCGGTTTGATACGATGATTATTCAACCGTATGGTATACAAAATTCTAGATTATTAATAAAGCCACTATGCCAATGTCCTTACGCCACTATGTTCTTTTTCTTCATGCAAACGTATTAAAAGAAATAATATATAAAATGAAAAGTAATATAAATGTTTTATGTAAAAGAAATTTTACCGTGCTGGACAGTCTCTTTCCATGTGGAGAATAAATCTTGAACACGTGGTTTTATTTAGAATTTTTATTAAAATCATTTACATTTTGTTCGCAAAATGAACGTTCGATTATCTCGTAAATAGGAACTCGATCTTGACATTGTTTTAAATAACAATCAGCGAGTGTCGCTTTGTATCGTAATTCGCGGTGATTGATTATAATTAAGAAATTATACATTCCAAATAAAAAATTAAAAAGATTCAAGAAAGAATAAATGTTTCCTCTACGTATATTTTGTCCTTTATCAATTTTCAAATATTACAGAAAATAAAATAAAAAAAAAAACGTTGCACGCCAGTGCAATTTTTGAACGTGTACCTGATGACATTACAGGAACACTCGTGCACAGAAAAAGGCATACGCGCGCAATCCTATACATAAAAAGAGAAAATAAAAGAACGAGGCGTAACGCGATACTCTTAATTTTCAGTCAATTTAACGTTAGTCTTAAAAGCGCGGCACGGCAGCGGGCGAGTAGCAGCAGCAGCAGCAGCAGCAGCAGCATTTGAAATTTACGTTGCAAATTGTTTCTGAGTTACGAAATTGTTGGAGTGTAATAAATCTTTTGAATAAGTGGTAGCATCCAAGCATAAGTGTAGTTCGCGCTTGTTTGTAGTAAGTCGCGAGCGTGTCTTCTAAACTGTTCTGCACGCCCGTCTAGAGGGAAAGAGAGAGAGAGAGAGAGAGAGAGGCAAAGTGAGGGAGAGGGAGAGTGAGGGCGAGGGAAAGATAAAACTTACTTACGCACAAGTTCGCCTTTGTCAGGGCATTTCCGCGTTTCACTCAAACTTAATTGTTATAATTTCGGCTTTATTAATAATATAAAAGGGACTTTTCTTCCTATCTCGTTCTTCCATTCGTTATGTCTGTATTGAAAACTCTACCAAGGTTCTGTGCCTCCGCCTCCTCCTCCAGCTCTCTCTCTCTCTCTCTCTCTCTCTCTCTCTCTCTCTATTTCGCATATAGTTTTCAAAGGTAATTCATTAGTTTATATTGTGATGCGATTATAATTTTAATCCCGACTTTTGTTCGTGTATATATATACGTACATATATACGTATAATAATTGGGGATATCGT
This sequence comes from Theocolax elegans, assembly GCA_026168455.1. Lineage (NCBI taxonomy): Eukaryota > Metazoa > Arthropoda > Insecta > Hymenoptera > Cerocephalidae > Theocolax > Theocolax elegans. The sequence continues at coordinate 889,559 of CM047428.1, read as the reverse complement.
TGCGCTTTTTATGAACTGAGGATATATGAGAATTTAATCATTTTTCCACTGTTATAATCGTGTTTTTAACCTTTCTCCAACATTTATCGTATCCTGGATGAAAACGATCGAGATCAGATGGTCAATGCAGTATGTGGAATATAGAAAGTATAAATGTACTAATGACTGGTCAGGCTCTGTAACTCGACATTTTAATCATTATTACAGTATTATATATCTCTAGAAGAAATTACCTCTTTGAACACGTCCAGGTGGAATTTCACGTGATTTTTTCGGGCTTTTCGAAAAATGCTTTATTCCTTGTGATCGTCTTTTTTGATTGTAGAAAAAAGGTAATAATAATTTCCACATACAATTCCACATGAAATTTCATGTTTGATTCTTCATTTTCATCAACTTTTTATATAAATATAATCCTAAAAGACTATATTAAAGAATAAAGTATTTTTCCAAAAATATAAGTTTACCGCGAAGTTTAACCCCTTTTATTCGCGGTTCTTTCCAGCACGCAACGCCTGCAGCTAAACGAGTACGTGAGATCGGCAAGTGATCTCGCGGTTGTAACGGACATCGCAACGGTAGGTCGCTCGCGAAATCGGCTGATTTGAATCCGCCGCACACTTTCGGGGTCCCGCCTAGGGAGTGTAACTAGGCAGTGCTGTAGCAACCACCACTTTACCCTTACGCGAGAGAGTATACCCTGTTACAATATATTAAAATTTTATTTTAAAGGCTTTTTGCTGTTTAAATTTGGATATTACATTTGAAAATTTATTTCTTCATTGCATTTTTTATTTAAATGATTGACCGCAACATTCGATGAATAATGGGTAAGTAATATTTGCTTTTGCATTCGTATTAATTATTTTTGGAATGAGAAACATAAAGTACGTTTATTAATTTATTAATTATAATAATATAATTATATTTTAAATGTAAATTAACTTTATAAGTAGATTAAATATTTCATAAATAACAAAAATTTATGATAAATAGCACATCATATTTTTATTGATATTTGATTTGAAATTTTAATTTACTATAATTTTCTACATCATATATTTATACTTTCATTCTAATAATTTCAAGTGTAATTCTAAAAAAATAGGGAATAAAGTGAATACTTAAAATAAGTAAAAGGGAAAAGTATACAATAATTATTTAGTTATTTAAATCTATTACATTTTTATTTTAAAGGATTTTTGCTATTCAAATTTGGAGGTTATACATCAAAATTTATTTCTTCTACACATTTTTAATATCAATGATGGGCCGCAATATTAGATGAATAATGGATAAGTATACTTGTTATTATTATATTATAATTATTATAATAATATTTATTTTTGTATTTCTTTATTTTGGATGTTTCTTTTTTTATGTGTGTTCAAAATTAGTCGTATTAAAATTTGCAGTTTATGAAAAATAAAATATTGAATATTGATACTTATTAAAATGAACCAAAACAAAATATATTTATCAATTTTTCTATTATAATAATTTAATTATATTTTTAATATAAATGAACATTAAAAGCAGATATGTATATTTAAACGAGTCAATTTGTGATTATTATGCACTAAATTTGCTCAGATATTAAAATTCTTTTTTGAATAATTTTTTTGGTTGAAAAAGTTAGTTCCTTGTAATTTGGTCAAACATCCTCTTAATTTCGAGTATTACAACATATTTCAGAGAATATTTTAAAGAAGATATAAAATAGATTTGATGTTTTCTTTTACAAAAAAAATAAATTTTAATATTAATTTCATTTAAAGTGTGAAATAAATATCAACTTCAAAAGTTTAAACGGTTACTTACATCGTAAAACGTGTGAAAATTGTATGGAAAGACCAAAACAACCAACCACCTTTTTGTTCTCAAAACATGAAGGAAGTATATATACGACATCGTTGATTTAAAAAGATATGTACGCAATAAATAGAAATTAAAATTCGTTGAAAATAAGTTTTACAGTTTCTAAAATTAATTTCTTAATCTTTCATGAAAATGTATAGTAATACCATTATTTACTTTTGTATTTCATCATATATTGAAATATGGGCAATTATCACATTTTACACTATTAATGGGACAAGCTTATTAATAAACTAAAAATATTATATAAAAGCAAATAATAATACAATTTTTTAAAAGAAATTAATAACTACTTTTAATCTTTATGAAAAAAAAATGATTAATTGAATAGTTCTTTTCAATGTAAATCCAGATTTGTCCCCTTAAAAAGTGATGTGTTATATTCGCATTGTACATGTATTCTTCCGTCAATGTTTGCATAACTATAGAATTCAGAGTGTATTGCAGAAATATAACTAAAGTCTGTGATTCGACGTTTATAGAACGGTTTGCGTTCGCCCGTTCGCCGGTTAGTGTGTAATCTTTGTCGGGCCGGTTGCTGGGGTTACCTGCGGGCTTTGTTTCAAAATAATCAAAATGGAACTCGATCCGGACTACACGTTTGTACCGCTACCTCCCAGGCATTACATGGGAATTGAAAACAAAGACACTCAGCATTACTTCAAAAAATGGTAATTACCCATTTTCTTTATCACCTCGTTTATGGGCATACATGTGTGTGTGTGCATTTTCTAAGTAGATAGGTTAATCCGAGAAGAACAAAAAGGTAAAGTTTGAAATTTGAAGTTAGGTTAACTGTAGTTATTTTTTTTTGTTGCTGTTGCACTGGGATTCCCTTCTTGTATCGAATTTGAATTTTCATTTTTTCGGTATAAATTTCTGATTTTTCAATCACATTTTTCAAGCATGCCATAAAACCTCTAATTGTTAGATTTTAATGTTTCTATATACTTTTAACATGTGAATTAGTTTGCATCTAATTTTTTTTTATGATTTTGTAAAGGATTTATATGCAATGACTTTTAATTTAAGATAACCCTATCGAATTTTGAATATATTGTTTTTATTATTTATTTTTTATTTGTATGTCTACGTAGGTTACGCAAAGTGTCGTAAATCTTTAATTGTCGCTTTGTGTATTTTTTTAGGGGTTTGCAAGGTAACATTAGCATACAAGATTTTTGTTTCAACGAGCCGTTTCAAGTATACAACAAATATCATATTGCTGAGGTAATTCGTTGTGTATTTTGCACGTTAATCTATATCGAAAAAATTTTTTTTTAAATCGATTTTGTATGAGGAGAACACAATGTTGTATTAAATTATTTTGGAGGTGTTTACAATTTTCATCAAAATAATGCTCGATAATGATAAAAAAATATTTTTAAAATCATATCAGCGACACGTCAAAATACAGAAGATACCCTGTTAATTCAAAAATACTTACCAATTTTTAATCTGATTTAATTTTTAATTTCTCCATTAAAAATGTCGACTACGTTCATTTTCAATGTATTTCATTAAATATGATAATAAAGATTGATTTATTAAATTTAAACGATTGATATTTCTTTCGTTCCTGAAGAGAAGGAGGAGGCCAAGTTCGGAGAGATGAAAAATACGGCGAATTCTATTTATTTTTTAAACGAGGCTTCATCAGCTTTGTACGTTGATTTCGTCAGTTTAATATAATGAATAAATTTGACCAATTCATTAACGATATAACAATTAAATGATGCTGATTAAACAATGCTAATTATCGTTGATTAATATTTTATATGGTAAATAAGTTAATGAATTTTATTCAATTCATTTTGTTGTTGTACATCAATTTTCCGGAAAATCGATTAAAAAACCTCATTTGAATAATTCATCTTCACTAACGTTTGACCTCCTTCGTATCAGAAAAATAAAAAAATCAATCGTTCAAATAACCTATGGAGAGTATAAAATATCATGACACCATATGTAATAAACAACGAAATTTCAGAAATTTTTCAAAGACGAAGAGGTTGCTCGTAATTTACTGTTGAAAGAAGGTGATGCGTGGATAAAAAAAGGTTAGTTTAAAAAGAAAGAAAAACTGAAAAATATCTTTTCATCCGAGTGAACATCTTGATATTTTACAGGTATAAAGGGTGCGACCGTCGATGTAACTCCGATTCCTTGTACGGTTTTGAACATGTCATTCTTCGACAAGCTGGCAGAACCGGAAAACAACATCGTTAGAATATCAGGGAACATTTATAAACAGTACGAAGTGGAGATCGAAGGTTTTCTCGTCACCGACAAACTCAGAGCTGTAAATATGTTATTTCGTTAATAATAATTGTTCTCGTTACACTTTAAGTGCGTTATTTTATTGAGGGGGTCCTATACTCAATTTTTGTTGATCAAATAATAATAAAACAATAATCTAACTGTGTGCCGAATTTGAAACTAAAACATTATTGTATTTTTAAAATCCATCCCTTATACCAACAAATGTCAAGTCTGTGCAACCTGTTGTGAGGTTATGTTCATATTTGTTGATAAGACTTTTCTCGGAAACGCAGTAATATTTTAGTTTGAAATTCAGCACACAGTTAGATTACTGATAAAGAAAATTATTTTTCCGAATATTATTCGATTTACACATTTATTGCCAATTATCGCGTTTGTCGGTAAGTTAGGGATGATAAAAATATTGACTATGGCGCCCCTTTAATTTCAAATAATGAATAATCACTTTTGACACAATAGTTAGAATCCGGTCATTGAGGAAAAGTGACTTTTAACTTTCAAAAAGGTGAACAGTCCACAAAAAGTTACTATAACAATTCACGTTTACTTTTCCAAAAACTGAATATTCGCTATTTTCAAAAGTGAATATATGGAAAATGAAATATATACTTTCGAAAAAAAGTGAATATCCACGTTTTGGAAAATGTATCTATTCGTTTTCGAAATAAGATGCTCGGATTTTCACAATCAATAAAGTGACTGTACACTCGAGATTCAGAGAGTAGAGGCGGAAAGTGAGGGACTTATACATTGCATGAGTAATGTTAAACTCCTCAAAAGAAAATTGGGGTGAAACCTATATACACGCGACATCATAATGAAATTCCGAAATTCACTCAGTTTCAGTAATTTTTTACACTCGGGCAAGAGTAAAAATGACGTCTCGAGTTAATAAGACGCGCGTGCGATGAAACGGAAACACGATTTTTTTCAGATGCTGCTCGATCAGGAATCCGAGGAGTACAATTTGTACACTCCCGAGGAGAAAAACGAATTTATATTCCGACTGTTCGAATTGTTCGTGCTCGGTGGATCGTTGTGCCAGTACGAGGACGAATTGAAACCTTACTTAGACGTCACCAAGAAAGTGTACAAGGAGCTCGTTAGGTAATATTTGACTAAAGATATTTAGGAATAGGTGTAGAGTGAGAGTTAGAGGGGAGTTGTTAGTTTGAATAATGAAATACAATCGATCGAAATAATTTTACAAGGGTTCGCAAGGAAGGTGATAGTAACGAGTTATCGATAGGTACTACAGTTTTACAAGTTGTTGCCAAGGATTCCGAAGGTGTACCATTTTTCCCAGTCGAGCCCGAGGCACGGCAAAATATTGGATTCCTCTTAATAGATGGCTCGGCGCGACAGATAACGACGGTTTTACATCAGTTTGGAACTTTTCATTGGTGAACACGTCGAAACAAGACGAGAAAATATCAAGGACACTATATATATATATATATATATATCCATCTTCTTATAGTTTGATCACTTTTTAAACAGATGTATATCCACGTACGATGTATTTACTGGAATATTTACGATTTATTAGTTACTTTCATTTGATGCGGTATAATTGATATAGGATTTCAAATATATAGAGTTGAATATCGATGAATAAAGTATTGATCGTAGTTGTAAAAGGTGCATGTTTATCATACTTGGAAAAGGTTATGATTGTTATATCGACCGAGTGAATTGTGCATCGATATCAATCGATTATTTACTCGGACATTCCAAGGAAATTCGAGACTTCATTTTTTTCACCTCTAGAAATTTAAATTTAACGGTCTAATTTCCTACCAACACTCTTTTTAAATGCATCAATCTTTTTGTTTCAAGTTTTGTTTATTGACAATTATAGCGGATAATTATGTCTTAGTGTTGCGTAATTAACCATATTTATTTGATCTAAATAGTTTTCGTATCGGTTCACTCGGTCGATAACAATCTGACTATTCCTTTAAAAAAGTTACAAAATTGATTTTTAACGATCCTTATTATTTAGTGGCTTAAAACTTTGTATAAAGTTGAGTAATATCATTAAATTTATTATAAAGAAAATATGATGTTGTTCTTCATTTATCGATAAATTATCAGTGTTGAGTGAAATTTTGGGATAGATACCGATCAATTTTGGAGATATTCATTTACTAAAATTTACGGCGAGCTTCGTTAAATTGCAGGTTAACTTTATGATTGAAAATTCATTTTTAAATTTCAGTACGTGCTTACTACGAAATTTATAAATATTAAACTCCCAAAATCATCAGTTAATACACTTCTTATCAATTACATCGTATCTTAAACAAATTTTTAGGTCGGTAAATTAAGATGAGTATAAATTGGTTACATTTTGTTTGTTACCGAGAGAGATTAATAAAATATCAATTAAAATACAATAACATTTGAGAACGTACTTATATAAATAATAATGTAATTTAGTGGAGCGTAACAAGGAAAATAGTCCATTATCACACTGAGGAGAGAGAGAGAGAGAGAGGAGAGAGAGAGAGAGAGAGAGAGAGAGGAGAGCGAAGGAAGCAACCAAAGGAAAGTTATAAATTTCCACAATTAAGAGGAAAAGAAAATGTGAAAAAGAGAAAAGAAGAGGCTAAGAATTCTCGAGGCATTTTCCGGGTCGTTTTACATCTTGCGCTCTTTAGGAAGAAAGAAATCTCATTAAAAAGTGCATAAAAGTAAGCGCTTCCCGTGATTATGAGCCCAAAATTGCGAATCTCGCTCCATCGACAGTGTACGGGTATATTCGCGTAAACACGAAGGACGAGGGGGAGGGTAGGGGGGTTGAGAACCCCAAACTTTTTTTGTCCTTCTTTTCTTTTTGTCAGTCTCATTTGCATTTACTTTGTGCTCCTTATTTTCCAGTTTCATTTTTGTACTTGAATTTGCCATGCCATTTTGTGGATTTTGTCTTCGGTCCTTTTGTTGCCTTTTTTTTTAATCTTTCCTTGGTTTATTTGTGTGTCGTCGTTGTTTCCTAGAGGTATCGTCTCTTTCTTGCTTCTTGTACGAGGATACGATGAGTTTCGTTTTTAAGCCTAACTTAAATATGTGACGGTTTTATTAACTGGATAGTTGAAGGGGATGATGTTGAACACCGACTGAATTTTTAGCGACCGAGTTTTTTGAGGTGAACAACATTATCTCAATTAAATAAATATGGAAATTATGGATAAACCAGATATATCATTTATACCGTGATAAATATCATACAAAAATATTAAAGCGTTCAAAAATGTGTATGCGAAAGAAAATGTGATTCATAATTTTCTGGCATAGATTATGAAGTAGCCAAATCACTTATTCCTGAAAAATATACATATATATGTAAAGTAATAATTATTTGAGCTGGCAATGTCAAATTCGTTTGAATGTTTTGGGTTAACGGAAATTTTCGAAAACAAATAAAACAACAGCTGACATTTATGCGCAAAAATTTTTTTTCTAAAATAATACTTAATAATACTATAATATAATTAAATACACAAGTTAATTAATTATATTGTGAATTTACCTATTAATCAAGATTAAATTGTTCATTCTCGAATATATTTTAATTAGTGTAAAAATTAGGTATTGAGGACATCAGAAAGGATAGATTGTCAACAAGATTATCAACCTACAGGTTACATTCAAATATATAAAAATTAAAACAGCTGCAAGAAACCAATGAGTCGACTTTTTTTTAAAACATCGATCATTTAAAGAAAAAACGTGTCGGTAAATTTACCAGTCGATAAAACAGGCAATGTTGATAAACCAACAATGAATTACTCAAATTGTCAATTTACAAAACTGAAAAAGAATCAGACACTTATCGTTCATATACAAACATAACTGTAGTTTATTTCCAAAAACAAAAAATTCTTATTTTTCATCAAAAATATACTCGTATATGAATAATTAGATATATTCCGCAGAGCGATTACATACGCTTGATCGAAGTAAATTCTTCATCGAGGTAGTAATCTTGAAAATCTATCATTAAAAACAAAAAAAAAGCAGAGTATTAAAATAACGGAGAATAGAAGAAGTTAGTTGCATCGGATGCCTCGGAAAAGTTAACTTTCGAAAGTAGCAAAAAAAAGATAATATTTTCCATCTCTCTCCGTGTTCTAAAAAAAGATATTTCGTACCGCCTAGTCGAGTATCTTATGCATATTTTTTTTCTCCCCTTTCCCCGAGGCTTTTCTCCATTTTCACCCCACGACGCGCTATTAAATTTTTCACTTTTCCAGTCTTTCTTTCGGACTTTTTTTGCTTCTCCCCTCTCGCTTCCAAGTCGCGCACTTTCCGTCTCTCTGCGTCTTGTACGGAAAATCACTCCCTTTTTTCATTCCTGAGCGTTCCCCCGCATACGCATACACATCTACATATATATCAAATCTACGAGATGTAGGCATCATTTTTATTTTCTGACGTATGACATCGATTCTAGTGCAGGTGAATATTTTTGGTCGTCGGATTTTGTATAAGTGAGATAAAAAAAAAAAAAAATTAACGATCGATTGTTTATTTAGATTAATTTTCAGGGTATCGCGGTGAACTATCGAAATTTTGTTTTGATCATAATTGATAATTATCTGAAAATATATATATTATATACAGCTGATCTCCACCCCATTACATTTTTTAAAGGTCCTTTACAGGCACTGTTCAGGGCCTTTTAATATTCGTCAGGTACCTGAACAGGGTCTACTTTTTGCCTGGAAATCATTTTACTCGGGATAAAGACGAAAAATAATATTCTATTTTTTACTACACATTGGGATAAGTCTATTATTGTATTATTTACTTTATGAAATATTAAAGATTTAATAATATATTTACGTTAGAAAAAGCTGGAGATCCGCGGATTCGAACCGACGACCCTTTGGGGTAGAAGTCCTGTACCTTACCGACTGCGCCATTTGAACACTTTGGTTTGGTAAATTCGAATCGTCCTTATATGTTACACGAAACATTTCAAAACAGTAGCGGTTTGTTTGTTTAACATCACGTGTAATAAGTATAGTACGATTAACAAAAAAAAAATCAAATTAAATATCGTTAGATTAACAAAATGATATGGAATCACGATTTATTAATTATAAGTATCAAAAGTTCCTACGGACGGTTCGTTTTTATTTTAGTTTTAAATCAATGAACCAGACGTTCTAATTTAATATACATTCGAGAATAATCTTATAATATTATATAATACAGTATCGTAGAAATTATTTATATGTAACAATAGATGATGAGATTTGCAACGGTCGGTACAATTATTTGCGATTCGACGAATCATTTGATTAAATTTTAAATATTATTTTTCGACAGAAAAAAGAGGTGAAAGGCTAAATCTATATTATATAACGATTTAAAATAAATTTGTATTACATACGAAAATGATCTGCTGACGTTGGTTAATCATCATGTTTATTTAAAAAAATTCATTGTTTTATGAAAAAAAAACACAAATACCTATCAGTACTAGATTATTTAATTTATAACTTATGTTTCTAAATATGTATTACCAATTGCATCTTTAAAAGGGTGCCAGAGTTAACATTTATCCTAGTTTCCTTATTAACCGCGCTAAAAAAAAGAATTCAATTATAATTAATAAAATATATGACAGTATTGGTAAAGTAGGAAAAAATGCCTCTTTGTTATTGTAAAAATCCTCATCATTTGAGTACATTCCACTGTTCCCATAAAATATAGTAATTTTTCGTTCAAGTTTAGTAATTTTTAATACACCATTTTTCTCAGTGTACGGACGGTTCGTTTTTATTTTAGTTTTAATCAATGAACCAGACGTTCTAATTAATATACATTCGAGAATAATCTTATAATATTAATAATACAGTATCGTAGAAATTATTTATATGTAACATAGATGATGAGATTGCAACGGTCGGTACAATTATTTTGCGATTCGACGAATCATTTGATTAAATTTTAAATATTTTTTCGACAGAAAAAAGAGGTGAAAGGCTAAATCTATTATATAACGATTTAAAATAAATTTGTATTACATACGAAAAGATCTGCTGACGTTGGTTAATCATCATGTTTATTTAAAAAATTCATTGTTTTATGAAAAAAAAACACAAATACCTATCAGTACTAGATTATTTAATTTATAACTTATGTTTCTAAATATGTTTAATGATTCGACCTCTTTGCAAAATTTGACACTATCGTATTTGAATTATTTGTTTAGCTCGGTTGGTAACTCCCTTAAAAACGTTTGTACCTATCAATACTTTTCCGTATTAATGTCTTTTAAAGAAGTCTTTATAACTTATCGACTAGAAACTTTACCGAATGATGTGTCTGATCATCATATAAAATAGTAGATTCTACTAAATACATGTAAAAATTAATGTATTTTCTACACGGTCGGTAACAATCAGGTAAGCCACCTCTTAGACTAATAGCGAGGTAAAAACACTCGCAAAGAGAGTCCAGATCTTGCCGAAAATTAATTAATTCCGAAACTTGATAATATGGTTCTATGACCTAAATAGTCGACCCTTAGTTTGGAAACGAGAACTATAGGGACAATAATATATACGAGTTTTCCGAAAAATCTAGGAGGAAAATTTTATATGCTAATGAAAATAACGTTATGATTTTCATCAATCGTTGATTACTATTCAACATTGCGAAAAAAAGCTTAGATCAAGATCTTCAATTTAAATTTTAATTAGTTGCAATAATTCAATTGATTTTACGTTTGATTTTCAAAATTTATACAAAAAAAATTTGTTGCTAATAATTATTATTGTTGAACTTGATTTTACGATTGAAATAGGTCAATGTAAATTCATATTGATTAAATTAGTTGTTACAATATTGTTTAAAAGTATTGAAAATGATTTTCCTGTCACTGTTGGTAACAAAACGGTTATGGTGACGGTCACACGCATAATCGGAGTAGACTTTCTTTCTTAGTGCGTATCACACAGAGCACATCTATGCATATGCAGGAATTCTATTGTTTTGACTTTCAGTCAAACTTTCGAGGGTACGTGCGTGAGCAGAGTCAAAACTATGTACTTTACTGTTTTCCTGTATACTGAAAAATTTTCCAGGCAAGATAACGTTTTTTTAACCTATTAAACCTATACGGGCTATGCCCATGACGACCCTTTAATGTGTTAGTTTTGAGATGTAAGACACAAAATAAACTCGATTTCTATAGAAAAGTGAGAGAAAACAGTAAACCCAAATCCCCGTCGTGTAAAGGTTAAAAGTGATTCGATGTTTTTAGACATTAATTTTATTGAAAAAAGAAGCTTTTTGAACCAGAAAATCCCTGTTTTCTAAAGGTTAACAATTAAAAACAAATGTAAAATAACAAATACATTCAGATTTAGTTTTTACTACTAATTCAGTGCCTATATCACCCTGAACATACCCACAAAATAGTATTACATCAACAGGCCCTGATCTCCACCCCATTACATTTTTTAAAGGTCCTTTACAGGCACTGTTCAGGGCCTTTTAATATTCGTCAGGTACCTGAACAGGGTCTACTTTTTGCCTGGAAATCATTTTACTCGGGATAAAGACGAAAAATAATATTCTATTTTTTACTACACATTGGGATAAGTCTATTATTGTATTATTTACTTTATGAAATATTAAAGATTTAATAATATATTTACGTTAGAAAAAGCTGGAGATCCGCGGATTCGAACCGACGACCCTTTGGGGTAGAAGTCCTGTACCTTACCGACTGCGCCATTTGAACACTTTGGTTTGGTAAATTCGAATCGTCCTTATATGTTACACGAAACATTTCAAAACAGTAGCGGTTTGTTTGTTTAACATCACGTGTAATAAGTATAGTACGATTAACAAAAAAAAAATCAAATTAAATATCGTTAGATTAACAAAATGATATGGAATCACGATTTATTAATTATAAGTATCAAAAGTTCCTAGTTTAAAGTATTTGGGGTTACGTACTCGGGACGTTGATTCTCCTTTGTTTTCATCTGTGAAGAATTTGTTTTCTTTCAATATCAATTTTATCTATATTTTATCGCAAACGTCACTTATGAAGAAAATTTTACTATATTATTATCGTAAAAGTTGTTATACCTGATGGGAAAATTTGTTATGTTACGTAGGAAAATTCTTATATAGACATAGTAAATTGGTAAATCACTTTAATTTTATCACCCCTATAATATAGTCATTGTTAAACGCTATAAATAAGAAATTTATATACGAAATGGTAGTAAGTTTTTATTAGTTCCAAATTTATAATTTTTGCTAAATATAGTATGTAAAAATCCTCATCATTTGAGTACATTCCACTGTTCCCATAAAATATAGTAATTTTTCGTCAAGTTTAGTAAGGTTGTTATAGGGGGTACACCATTTTTCTCAGTGTACGGACGGTTCGTTTTTATTTTAGTTTTAATCAATGAACCAGACGTTCTAATTTAATATACATTCGAGAATAATCTTATAATATTATATAATACAGTATCGTAGAAATTATTTATATGTAACAATAGATGATGAGATTTGCAACGGTCGGTACAATTATTTTGCGATTCGACGAATCATTTGATTAAATTTTAAATATTATTTTTCGACAGAAAAAAGAGGTGAAAGGCTAAATCTATATTATATAACGATTTAAAATAAATTTGTATTACATACGAAAATGATCTGCTGACGTTGGTTAATCATCATGTTTATTTAAAAAAATTCATTGTTTTATGAAAAAAAAACACAAATACCTATCAGTACTAGATTATTTAATTTATAACTTATGTTTCTAAATATGTATTACCAATTGCATCTTTAAAAGGGTGCCAGAGTTAACATTTATCCTAGTTTCCTTATTAACCGCGCTAAAAAAAGAATTCAATTATAATTAATAAAATATATGACAGTATTGGTAAAGTAGGAAAAAATGCCTCTTTGTTTACAAATGATCGACCTCTTTGCAAAATTTGACACTATCGTATTTGAATTATTTGTTTAGCTCGGTTGGTAACTCCCTTAAAAACGTTTGTACCTATCAATACTTTTCCGTATTAATGTCTTTTAAAGAAGTCTTTATAACTTATCGACTAGAAACTTTACCGAATGATGTGTCTGATCATCATATAAAATAGTAGATTCTACTAAATACATGTAAAAATTAATGTATTTTCTACACGGTCGGTAACAATCAGGTAAGCCACCTCATTAAGACTAATAGCGAGGTAAAAACACTCGCAAAGAGAGTCCAGATCTTGCCGAAAATTAATTAATCCGAAACTTGATAATATGGTTCTATGACCTAAATAGTCGACCCTTAGTTTGGAAACGAGAACTATAGGGACAATAATATATACGAGTTTTCCGAAAAATCTAGGAGGAAAATTTTTATATGCTAATGAAAATAACGTTATGATTTTTCATCAATCGTTGATTACTATTCAACATTGCGAAAAAAAGCTTAGATCAAGATCTTCAATTTAAATTTTAATTAGTTGCAATAATTCAATTGATTTTACGTTTGATTTTCAAAATTTATACAAAAAAAATTTGTTGCTAATAATTATTATTGTTGAACTTGATTTCACGATTGAAATAGGTCAATGTAAATTCATATTGATTAAATTAGTTGTTACAATATTGTTTAAAAGTATTGAAAATGATTTTCCTGTCACTGTTGGTAACAAAACGGTTATGGTGACGGTCACACGCATAATCGGAGTAGACTTTTCTTTCTTAGTGCGTATCACACAGAGCACATCTATGCATATGCAGGAATTCTATTGTTTTGACTTTCAGTCAAACTTTCGACGATACGTGCGTGAGCAGAGTCAAAACTATGTACTTTACTGTTTTCCTGTATACTGAAAAATTTTCCAGGCAAGAGCAACTCGTTGTATATAACTATTGTACAAAAAAATGTACGAGAATCGTCGAAAAATGGCGCTACTTTATCGTGTTTCTCAGGGTTTTGACCGGAAAAACTGACGAGATGCCGTAAACGAGTAAACGCACTATTTAATGGGACAAGCCTGGGATAAAGTTGAAAAAGAACTATTCAATATTAAAAGTTAATAATTTTTTTTAATTTTTAGTGACGCTCTCTTCTATTTGCTTTGATTAGTATACGTATGATTTTTTTTAAAACTTTCTATCGCTAGATGATCCAGTTTTTCATACAGTCGCAAGGATCAATTTTACACCTAATCGTTACCGACGAAAAGTCATTATTAATTACTAATTATTTTAAAATTAATATTTTGGAAAAATCACTCTGTAACGTACTTATATACCATTTAAGTATCAAGTATGAATTTTTTCAGATTTTTAATTTCATAATTCTTGAAATTTTTTTTTAATGGTAGATCCCCGTAATTTGACTATCACAACCCCTTAAGTGAATTCAAATTATGTTACGCTATTACTGTTAAAATTTCAATAATTATTATATCGTGATTAGTCTAGCGGTATGTTAAATATACTCACAAATGGAATGTTTTTCTAAATTTATGATTTTTATATAAAAATATGTGTTATTGCATTGCCGATTTAAGTTTTTCTTTTATTCAACTATTCTGTATATAGCTATATTTTCACAATTTTGTTATGGTACGAATTTAGACGGTTACACTTCAATATTTGTTCAGGTTGTTATTTTGAATGATCACCAATATTGGACGGACAATGCGTAAGTAACAATATTTGCATTTGTATTCGTATTGTTTATTTTATGATTTGATTTTTTTATTTATAAAAAGCGACTTTTTTTGTACATTATTATACTTTTTAACCGTTTTCACGTACTAATCACGAAAACTATTAGAGAGTTTTAAAATGTTGAATATAAAAAAGTTATTTTTTATCGTGGTGAACATTTCTTATATTTAAATTGTATGTACCATCAATATGTGGAGAGATAAGGTTTAAAAATCAACTTTTTTTAGTGCACATATAAGCTGTTTTAACCGTTTTTTCGTACTTATCTATAAAAATATTCGTCCATAGGCAAAAACCGTTGAATCGAAAAAAATTTTATTTAATTTTATCACCTGACGATGTCTACGAATCTAGCAGACGAAACGTTGTGCTTACGTTGAACAAAGTGTTTTATTTATCTAATGCATTGACCTTCAAGATCGTTAAAAAAATAGATCTGTATACTTACCTAATCATGTAGAATTCACCATAAAGCTATTAGAGATATCGGTCTTGATCACGTAGATACATCCATACATACATACTTCAGAAAAGTTTTCTGAACGACATGTTTTCTTGATAAAATATGTATATATAAATAAAGAATAATTTATGGTGTTTACGTTATACCTACATAATTTATGTTAGATTTATCGCGAGTCCGTTGTAACGATCGTGCCTAAAGAATAAGAAAGAAAAGAAAAGAGACGTTTATCCTCTGATAACTCGAGTCTGCGTTTTTCAATTTGTCGAGTCGTCTAAAACTCTCGTTATCTCATGCACTCGCGCGCAGTCATATCCGAGACACAGGGAGGGTGGGTGTCCTTATGCACGCAGACACAGAGAGAGAGAGAGAGAGACACGCATGGGATGGCTACACATGGAAAGTTGGCGTAGCGCCTAATGCCGTAATATACGAGGGACGCAGAATAAGCATCTGCGCGTACACGAGACACGAGTTCTCTCTCTCTTTTACCCTGCCTATGTTATACGTATATGGTATACCCGAAGAAACTCCTCGTATACTCGTATGTATATATATATATATATATATCCACGTTTTTAACGTCAGTTTATACATATACGCGTCTATATAAATACTTGCTCACTTTTTCTTCTTCTTCTTCTTCTCCTTCGTATATCCATTATATATATGGCCGGGTATAGGTGAGTGTGCGTTTATACCTATAAAAGGGGTGCACGCGCGTGGTGCACGACTATATCTCCATCGTTTTCCTAACTTTTTCTCGATGTACGTAACGCGAGTTGTAATGGTGCGTATGTATATACTTGAGGATTTAACGGATTGCTACAGGTTTCTTTATTTCTTTAACTGTTTGTTTATCGGTACCAAACGCGGAAGAGTAACTCGGTTAGATTTCCTTTTCAAGTGACTGATTAAGCACCTAAGCAATATGATACGGAGATGTTACGTTATGTTCCCCTCACAGAAACAAAAATTATTAGAAAATTAATGAAAAATTACGTAAAATATTATTACTTATACACATATTTTACTCGAGAATCCCAAATAATCCAATAACCCGTATAATTATGTATATGGTGTATGATGCAAATTATAAAAGGATTTTTTACTTTTACTCAGAAAATACAAAATAATGCATTTATCCATCGAAATAAGTACAAATATAGTCACACTTTATGTTATTTTTATCGATTTAAGTAAAAACATCTTACTTTTTTTAGAGAGGAAAAGCACCTATAATGCCTTGAAGGTGTGAAATTATGAAATAATAATAAAATATTAAGAACACTGAACTTATATTTAAATAACAGAAAATATATAATAAAATGTTTACCTTGTAAGCATGGTAAACGCGTGGAACGAACTATTTTTCTGATAAATTTTACCCCATTACATAAATTTAACATTGCGTTTTATGTAATTTTTATGCGTGAAAACTATAGGTAATTGTTATAAAAAAAAACTATTGGTTCCATTTTTACCAGGTTTACAGCATTATAGTATAATAAATTAATTGAGCTTAATGAGGTGCGATAGTCCATTATTTTCCTCCCTATCATATCGATAAGCGAGATAATTGGTAATATGGAAGTCTGAAAGTAAAACAGTATGTTGAAAAATATAAGAAAAGGTGGTTTTGCTTATTCATGATCTAACTGTATGTTGAATTTGAAACTAAAATATTATTGCGTGTTCGAAAAATTCCTTACCAGTAAAAATGTGAATCTATACCTCAAAAGGGTGTATAAACTTGATATTAGTTGATAAAGAATGGTTTTAAAAAACACAATAATATTTCAGTCTAATATTCAACAGACAATTATTAGATTATCGATAAACGAAGGTGTCTCTTCTATAATTTTTCCCTATACTCCTTTAATTGTTTTTAATGTAATCAACAAAAATGTAGTAGGGGACTTCTCTATGTAATTCAATGTTCAAAATTATACTTTTCATTTTTGTTAATTGCGTGTAACGTTACTTTCGTTAATCTATTATTTTCTGTTACAAATAATATGAACTGAAAACTAAAATATATATGCATTTTTTGATTTACGAATTTGATTGTAATATTTCTTTATTCCGAGGATATATACCTCATTTCATTAAATTACAATAATCGTTCACTTGCATTTCCATGAAATTTATAATGAGTTATAACGCATTCAGTTGAAAAAATAGCGTATGCAACGCGAACGTATACGCCTAGTACAATTCGTATATAATTTAATAAGTACTGCATAAATTGTTTAAACATAATAATCGAAAAATGAGCGAAAAAGTGTCCTTTTTTGTCCTTCCAATAAAATTCCATGGTTTTACTAACATTTTTAACCATTCATTCGAAAAAAATCCAATTGAAGATGCGAAACTAGTTTTTACTCATATCTAATAAAATCACAATTATCTTAATAACCACTGCAGACACATACATTAAAAATGAGTTGTAACTTAAACAAAAACGCGATTTAAATATCGAACCGAATTTATAGCAAATTCTATACTTTTATTAAGAAAATGGAACAATAATATGAATGTTTTATGGTTTGTTCGTTCCATCAAATGTGCTTAAATAAATTCGAGCCAAAATGAATTTCATCGCAAGTTATTTTGACTATAATCTAATTTTCAGAGATTGACATTTCTACTATAAGGATATATACGTTGTGGAAATAAAATCGCATATTATGTTGCAGTAGCCTTAGGAATAAAGAGCCTAAAATAAATGAACGATCGCCAATATCGAATCACGGCACGATTAAACGAATTCTAACATTTAACGTCTTTTTTTTAAAAATATCTCAAAAAAATAATTACATAAAATACACCAAACGATATTGTTCTCCGTGTACATAGCTCCCAAAAGATAAAGATTAAACTTTAATTTGAAAATTGCATTTCCAACTATAAACGTACATATAAATGTATATAAAATAATAATTGTAATTTGACACTCTCCTTTATACACAAATTATTCTTTCCTTTGCAACATTACACACGCCGTTGCGTATATAGATATATATATATATAAATATACATATATATATGGGGTATTCCACGTGAAGTGGTCCGATCAAAATTTTAAAATGCACCAAATTTTGGGTACACATTGCAAATGTTTTTCAGAATACAGAAAAAAATTTTTAGGTACTGGTATTTATTAGCTCAAAAGTTATTCTAACCTCAAAAAGTGAACTTTTTCCAGTTTTATTCTACACCAGCTGGGTTTACCGCTATTTAACTCAAAATCTATCAACTTTTACTATAAAACATTATATATAACATTCGTTGCTAATTATATCTAGAATTTATTCTTCTGGGTTAGAATTTCTAATCTCAAGGTCAATGTTACATAAACTACATGTCAATATTCAACTTGAAAAAAGTGCAAGTGCGCCACCTTTGATTTTTTCATCCAAAAGTCTAAAAGAAAGCTTGGAGCAATACCTTTCAAATGGTCTGTAGCATTTTGGGGCCTTCAATTCTGTAAAAAGTTATGATAATTTAAAGAAAGACATAAAATTCACAAAAATTAACATGGTAATTCCCATTTAAATTTTTTAAAAAATTTCGTGTTTCTTTAAATTATCATAACTTTTTACAGAATTGAAGGCCCCAAAAATGCTACAGACCATTTGAAAGGTATTGCTCCAAGCTTTCTTTTAGACTTTTGGATGAAAAAATCAAAGGTGGCGCACTTGCACTTTTTTCAAGTTGAATATTGACATGTAGTTTATGTAACATTGACCTTGAGATTAGAAATTCTAACCCAGAAGAATAAATTCTAGATATAATTAGCAACGAATGTTACATATAATGTTCTATAGTAAAAGTTGATAGATTTTGAGTTAAATAGCGGTAAACCCAGCTGGTGTTGAAAGAAATATGGAAAAATTCACTTTTTGAGGTTAGAATAACTTTTGAGCAAATAGATTCCAGTACCTAAAAATTTTTTTCTGTATTCTGAAAAACATTTGCAAAGTGTACCCAAAATTTGGTGCATTTTAAAATTTTGATCGGACCACTTCACGTGGAATACCCCATATATATATGTATATATATCGGTGTAGAGCTGATATATGTGAGATACTCGGATGAAGCTCATACGTCCCATAATCTATAAAATGTTGCGCACTTTCGTACGTGTGTATACGAATATACACTTATCCTTTTTTTACGAAAAATGGTAACTCAGCAGTAGTTTGCATTATCCGGGAAGCTGCGCGTCGATTTTTTCGTGCTCGCGTTCTGTACATGTACGCACCAGCGTTTTCCTTCATTTTTTACACAATACGAATACTAGAAATTCGCGTATATCGTTAAAGAGCACGTATGTAGATGTGTATATATAAGTAAAAAAAAAAATAAAAAAATAAATAAATAAATAAATGACTGCGTTGCGATCGATTTGTCAGCTGTCGTTAAAATAATTACGGACTTAACGTCTATATATACACTCGTTCGATTCGTCCCAACGGAGGAGGAGGAGGAGGAGGAGAAGGAGGTGGTTGGGTACAGCTGGAGCTGACTCGAATACTGCCGAGATCGCTTTGTAGAATTAAACTTTCAACTCTCCGTTACTCCAATTTCCAATTTTCTTCCTTTTCTCCTTTTAAAAATTTTATTCGCTTTCGAATTATATGTATATATATGTATATATCTACGGGTTATTCCTACTATGTCCCCCACCGTTACATCGATTAATTGAGATGAAGAGATAAATACGTGTTACAACGATTAAATTTGTCAAGATGTGTACGCATGTATCATACGTATAAATGATGCTCGAGTCGCGGGCATTTAATTAGTATAGTTGGACACTATACAACGAACATCTATATATACATGTATGTGTGTGTACGTGGGAGCGCGTGTTTTTGCAAGTTGGAGATTCTCGCCGCGGTTTCGCCCTGATTTTACAGGGGAAAAAACGAGCGCAAAACCTTAAATTCTGTCTTCGTTACGTCTTCTAACGATCCTGGGTTTTAACCGCGAGAATTCGAGTTATCTTTCAGAATTCTCTTATTTTACCTATCGGGATATATGATTCATTGATTGAATTATCGATAGATCTTGTAGCGGTTTATCTTTTCGAATTGGTAATTTATTTATATATTTCTGTTTGTGTTAAGCAATATTTATTAATTGGGTTTTGACATAATAAAAATTATTATGTTTTTTAATATAATTTACTACGTCGTATAGTAAAATTTATACTTCATCAAATTTTACTACTAAACATAGCAATTCTTACTAAGGTACAGTAGAATGTCCACCGATTTCTATGTTTTTATATAGTAATTTTTATTGGAATTTTTAATAATTTTTATTACACATTTTTCTCAGCGTATACGCATGATTATACCTTCGTAAAATAGGTTTAAATTCAATATCTTTTTAATTTTCTTTTCAATTTTTATTTGAAAATTTATGAAATTTCATAGGATTTCACTAAATATTTTGAGATAAATAAATTTCATTAATGTACAGAAAAAATACTTAAACCAATTTGGAAATGTATACTGAGCGATTTTTGGGGTCACTGGAAACCTGTCTGCTATCAGAATTTCGAGATTCAAAATGCTGGATGTACAATAGTGTCCCTACATTTTTAAATTTACAAAAATGCTTAATCTAACAAGGAGATTGTCACATCTCCGTGAAACGAATCTTTACCAAACTCTAAGGTATGTTTACTACAATGAAAATATAGCGAAGGCCGGAGTTTTAGACTCTAAAGCTTTTTTTACGATAGATATATAAGCAAATACCGAAAAATTTGTCCGAAAAAGCCCTTGACTTCATCATTCATAACTCAAAAACCAATAAAGACATATACGCAAATCAAAGTTTAGAAGATAATTGAGATTAACGGGGTGTCATAGTCAATATTTATCCTCCCTACCTTATCGACGATCGCGATTATCAGTAATAAATTTGTAAATAAAAGAGTATGTGACAAAATAAGAGAATAGGCGCCTTCGTTTGTCAATAATCTAATTATGTGCTGAATTTGAAATTGAAATATTATTGCGTTTTCGAGAAAAGTTTTACCAAAAATATGAACTTAACCTCAACGAGATGATCAATAATATTTTAATCTAAAAATCAGCACACAGTTAGATTGTCAATAAACGAAGGCGCCTCTTCTCTTATTTTTTCACATACGGTTCTACTTTTTTATTAATTAATCATCAAAAATTGAGTATGGAACCCTCTTAAGTAGATTGAATTAAAAAAAAAGGTCAAATATCTTAATTTAATTGAAAGTTATAGAAAAAATAACAAAAAGAAGACAATTTGGCTTAAAAAATCAGTAAATTTTTTAATTTAAAGTAGTCATCAAAATATCGTTAAATTCGTTTTTCTTGCATAACTTTCAACCAAATTAAGATATTTAAGCCTTGTTTTTTAAAATCCAATGTACTCGATCTCGATATTTGTTTTTTAGTTATAAATGATCAAAATCACTTTTTTGAAGAAAGACAATTTGTGTCAACAGAGTTTTAAAATTAAAAAAATAATTCTAATGATATAAATAATTCTGTATTTTGTAATAGATACATATTGATGTTTTATACATTTAAGTCAATTTAAGTATTTTTTCACAATATCTAGAGCTCACGGCTATCATTATGCATTATTTAGTTCAAAGTTCACCAAATGAATTTTAGATCCATTTTTAGTGACCCCGAAAGTTAATTTGAGTATTTTTTGATAAAACCATAAAATCATAGCGACCATTTTGAATTTTAAATTTTACATATTCAACTTCTAACATTACGTTTGTTACAGGGGACCTTAATAACAATCCACTTTGACTTTTCGATTTGTTTTACACATTCTTTAGTATAATCAGCAGTACTAAGCCACCATTTTGAAACTCTTATATATCCTGGTAGAATTACAAATATTTCGTAGACATTTACTGAGTAGATTGTGCACCCACGTCAACTTTTGTACAGCGATAAAACGTTTTTTCGAACTTTTCTCGGCCATTTTAATGGATTACAGTTTATAATCCTCAATTCGAGAAAAAAAAATAATAAAAGTCAAATTATCTTGAAAATGATTATTAAGCGTAAACAATCGTCAGTATATCTATCAGAAACAGTAAAACGGAACAAATTTCATTTAGAGATAGAAGCTATATACAATGCGACTAGCCATTTCTTAATTATAAGCCTATTTTGCTTATTCGAAATTCTACTAAGTTAGTAGATTATATAACTTTCCAATATAACTTTGACTTTCCAATTGGATTTAAGCATTTTTCTGTAAAGTGAAGAGTAAAAGAATGAGATTTGTAAAAGAAAAGTCGGGAGCAACCGATGCTAATAATAATTAATATTTATTATATTAATTACAATTTTTCCAAAATGGTGGCCATTTTGTACCATTAAAATAGTTATGTATATACTAGTAAATTTTTCTCAGTGTATAAATAATGCCATTCCAATTCATTAATATAATACTTTCGTACACAAAAGCAAATCCAAGTACGACCGATATTCCGAAATTGTCATACTCGTCGCAATATCGATCGGGTTATTGATAACGTCACTTAAGAACCTCACTGTACGGGGATATCCTAACAGTTTCATCTGTATCCTCATTGGTTTAAAAATCCATAAAAAAAAACTATCGCGAGTTAATCATCACCGAGTAGGAGCTATGAATTAATCGAACTCGTGACGGCCAAGTTGTAAAGCCAACGAGGAACGAGTCGCGTGAGAAAAAGGGAAAAAAAAGAACGTAAGAGATAAAAAGAAAAAAAAAGAATAAAAAGGAAGAAAGAAAAGAAGAATAAGACGGAACTTTCGAAGAAGGAAGGACAGCAGTCGCCGTAGCCTCTTTTCTTCTTCTTCTTCTTCATTCAATAAACTAGGAACGCCCGAGTCCCTCTCTTTCTCTCTGCCTCCTTTTTTTCATTATCTCGGGCTAAGCTTCGTCGTGGGCGGCAAAGAAAAGTTCGCGCCGCGGCAGTTCCATCGACTTGGCCGCGTTTTTCTAAACGCTTACGGTACCGCGCACGTGCTCTTTATTGGACTTAACTTTTTCCGGCTATACGCTCGGTACGTCGTCCACCCCCGCCGAATTCGATTCGCAAAATGCCAACCGGATGGAATTTTTTTTCTTACGATACTTTTTTACTTTTTGTTTTTCTTCTTCTTTTTCTTCCTCCGGTGGTAGTACACAAAAAAAACAAAACACAAAATAGTTCAACATGACATAAAAGTATAGGTAGAATTTTCAAGGGGAAATTTGCATGTGAACATGATTCGACCAAGTATTTCGAAGCGCTAACTTATATCTATACCGATAAATATCGCTAATTTAATTTCATATATTTACTCGTATTAGGTATATTTCTTGATATTAACGATTGATTTAACGAATCAAATTATAATTATTTGCACCACGTTTCGGAAACATCTTTGTTTCCCTCTTCAGGTGCATTCCTGTTCTTAAAAAAATTATGTGATATTATATTTCATAAACGGATTTGTCAAATAAAATGTAACTATAATAGAAACCAGAATTTTATTATCAACCGTACCGCATTTGTATTTCTTTCCATTTTGTTGTCCTATGTTAATATTCATAGTAACAATTATTAACATTATCGACAAGTATCAACATAGAACAACAAAATGGAAAGAAATACAAATGCGGTACGGTTGATAATAAAATTCTGGTTTCTATTATAGTTACATTTTATTTGACAAATCCGTTTATGGATAATATCACATAATTTTTTTAAGAACAGGAATGCACCTGAAGAGGGAAACAAAGATGTTTCCGAAACGTGGTGCAAATAATTATAATTTGACTCGTTAAATCAATCGCTAATATCAAGAAATCGATAATTTGAAAAATAAGGTATTTCGTAAATGACAAACTGCTTGAACAAGATTAAATTCCATGATTTAAATATTTACCTGTAGCATGGCAATAATATTTACTTGTCGATTCAATGGGAAATTATTTTTGATAATCTCATTCAAAACAAAAGGTACTATACGTCGCCTCACCGTTTCTGCGCATGTTTGTATACTACTCACAGGGATCACCGCTTGTATTTGCTTTTTTTCTTGCACTATTTACATTTAGCGAAGATGTTTTCGTTGGTTTGGGTATTTATTTATTTATTTTTTTTCATGTAGGAACCCTTGGCGTGTTATACTCATTTTTCAAGTTTTACATTGAAAAAAAAAAGGATTGGTTGCATTGGTTGCTTTCAACCCAAAAATGGCACTTAAATTATTAAATTAAAAATCTGAACAAAATTCATACTATTAATTCATAATATTTTTTCGAACGGTAACAACTTATTCATTTTTTAACAAAAAATACGTTGTGCAAATCAGCCGATAACACAAATAAATTACCAATGTCTTAACTGCGATAACGTATTAAAGTCATAGCGTTTTCATGATTTCATCGACAACATATATATATAGGATTTCACGAGGCATTTTCATTTTTACCAATAATTAAACAAGGTTTTTAGTATATTTCGCATAAAAATCGAATGTTGCATAGTATTCCAAGCAATACCTAAGCTATAACAAACAAACAAAAAAAGATTGTATATGCTAAAAAATAATAATAGAAATAATAAAAAATAAAAAAATAATAATAAATGATAATAACTAGTTACTAAGTTTATAAATAGTCCATATCCACTTTTTTTTTATTATAAGTCATTATTTTATTATTATTTTGTTACAGCACTCCAATTGTTATCATAAAAAAAGGAATAAAAAAAATATGAAATTAAAAAAAATGATAACAAACACCTAATTGTTAATACATAGTTTGGGGTTACACGAATCGAAACTATAACATGTTTACTTATTAAACGAATAGTAGTAACACTTTTAGTATAATAAATGTAATTTGTAAATAATATACGTTAACTAATATAATGAGTAATACATTATAATACATATTACCATTTTCTAATATTTATCATATTTTATTAATTGTTAAATTAAACGGGTTTATTCATTAGAAGCGTTAATCGAAATTTTTTTCACAATAATTGATATAAAATTATTTATATATATATTATAAAATAATATTATAAAATGATATATATTATAAAATATTAAAGATTGTCAATGCTATATAACTTCGGCATCCTCATCCACGCAACATCAGCGCCCCTATATAGTTTTCGAAAAATTTCCATTTTCCAACAGATTTCGGATTATTGATCACCGTTATAGATAAAACAAGAAAAGTAAGTGTTATTATATTTATAAGTAATGATGTACAGACTCGTTTCACATAATGTTAGAAAGTGAATATACAAATTACCCTTGGGTTCGCATCACACTTAGATTTTCGCTCTACAAAAAACACTTTTACTCATTCATATTAAATAAATCGTTTATGTCATATTACACGTGGTAATACTTATTGTTATACAAACGAACCAAAAAATACTAAAAAAAAAGAAATTATTGTCAGTGTCGAGTTAGTGTTGGAGTATAGCGAGGAGCACCCTTTAAGACCAAAAAGAGAGAACAAAACAAACGAGTTCGAGTTAATCGAAGGATCGTTTCACCGTTCTCTCTATCTCTCTCTCTCTCTCTCTCTCTCTCTTTCCCAAATTAGCATTAACTTTTGAATCGCACCGGTCGGACACGTCGAGACGGTACGAGGTAGCACGGTGGACGCTGCCAACCCCCTGGAATTGAACTGGAAAACCGAGGATTCGAGAGAAGGAAACGGAGAAAAGAGTGCCGTGCGGTGGATTTCTATGGCTAATCCCTTTGAGCAGCGATTCCTTAGTTTTCCTTTTGTTCCAACCGAATTATACGCTTTTTCTCTTGTAGAATCGCTGAAAACGTAGATTTTCAACCCGCGGCCGAGAGCGAGAGAGAAAACACGAAGGAAACTTACACACAAACAAAAAAAAACGAAACAATGTCCTAAGAGGATTTATTTTTCATGCTGGTTTTAACCTTTTTATTACTCGGATAATTTTCCCCTTTAGTCCTCTATACCTCGTGTTTACTTATTTTATTTATTATCATTATTATCGTTATTAGTCGATTTTAAACTAGGTATATAAGCTTAATTGGAAAAAAGGTGCGCTCGTTCCGTTCTATCTCTTTTTTTTCTTTTTGTTCTTCTTCTTCTGCTTCTTCTTCTTCTTTTAATCTATTGCACTTGCTATTTTAGATAGTTACCTTTTATTTTCTACTAGTTTCTTTTTTTTTTTTTTTTTTTTGCTTTTTTTGGCTCGACGGGTCAACCGAAGGTATTTAACCAAATCTAGTATTCTTTTTTTCTATAAATTAGATGGGATAAAAGTGATTTTTATAAAAAGAGAGGAAGAAATCTTTATAAAAACATTCACGTTTACGGTCGATCGAGTACGTTCTCTAATCGGATATTTTAATTTTTTTAATCATTTTTTTTCTTTTTTAATTTCGACAAAAAATGCGGAATTTGTTACGACAATAGTTCGTTATTTATCGGTTCTTTTAATTTTTTAGATCATAGTTTTATTTTAATGAAGTTACATCGATGTGATCGTCGAAGTGATAATTTCAAATCGAAGATGCTGTCAAAATTTTGAGTAATAGAACTTTAATAAAAATAATAAGTTACTTTTCTCTATATATTTTTTACTTATAGTGCGGCGTATATCACAGCTATAATTTTAAAAATGTAACTTATAAGTATAATTGAATGATGCGAATTAATAATTTGTTCATAAAAGTAAAAGGATTGAGAAAATCCATTGATACGTCGCGAAATAAAGTTTTAGTCTGATTTGTCCGCCAATATCGACAAATATTCCTTGCTAAAGTCAATTTCATTTACAATGTGGTAAATTATATGAACAAAGCAAAAACAACATTACCCTTTGTATTCGAATATTATCTAACAATGTCATTTTTGGATGCATCGATGGTTTCGTATGAAATTTAGTACAGTATCTTGGTTTATTCATAATTTACAATCATTATATGTGTAATTAAAATATTGTTTTTTTTTGGTTCTTATTGATTTGATTGGTAAAAGATGACTTACATTTTGAAACAAAAATTTTAATAGCTTTTTAATATTAAATTAAGTACTGGATCCAATTTGCTATAGGTATGTTTAATATTTCTTACACTACATTTATTATAATGAGAATTAAGAGACCTATAAGCAGAAAGATTTACGATATTTTAAAAAATTTGAGGGAAAAGTGATTTTTAAAAAATAGATATTAAAAAATGTATCATAAATATTTTGATATTTCTGTTAAAGTATAACCGAGACTCTAATCAATTTTTAACCTTTAGACGTTCGGGATTTGGAAAAAATAGAAAATCGGAATTTTCTATAGAAATTATATCAGAGATACCCAAGTTATAGGCAAATTACATTTGGATGTTGCCGAATCAGAACCCTTCCGTATATACGTATGTCAAATTTTAAAAATTTAAAAAAATTTTTTATTGCAATATTATTATAATGTTTAGTTTCTTTTTTGTTTTCAGTTAATTACACAATATTATTGTTTCGGTTTAGTATTACTAAAAAAACTTTATTTAAAGGAGTTTCCAATACTGTCTAGACATACGTAATTGTATTAATTAAGTAATTATTAATCGACACTTATTCAATTATTTTATTTAAATAATACACCAATGAATTGGATATATTGGAATACCATTGGATGCAAAAATTTGAATATATTATTTTAGCCCGTAAGTACATGTGTTTTGAGCCCTGTAAATGTTAACTATCCAGGAAGAAAATTTAGAACAAGTGCTGCAATTCAAATTTTGTTTCTTTCGAACAACTCTCAAAAGTTATGTGCGATTTGAAAAATTAGGAAAAAAAAGGTAGGTTAAAGAATCACTATAAATTAATGTAAGTTCATAACTAAAATTTTTGAACGACTTGTAACTTTTGAACTTTTTAAGCTACTTAAACGATCCAAAATTCAACCTGGAGATTTCGATTTAAACTCTCTTTTACTTTCCAAACGGTAATTAAAAAGTTGATTAGTATCGGATAATTATTTCAATTTGCGCGTAACTCGTGATCTCCATTATTTATTATTATTGTTGTTATATTTCTGAAAAAATTTGTTTAAAATAATTCATAATTCAGTATATCGTAATAATAATTTAGAAAGTTTTAGTAAGTATAAGGAAGGACAATGATTTAGAGAAATATGTAATTTTATTTTAAAGAGTAATACGCTCGTGAATTTTATGTTATATTAAATTTTTAACGGTCTGTAACGAGCCAGAATATATAAATATTCATAATCATTAGTCCATGGTGTGCTACAAATTTGCAGCCTCTACACCAAGTTCGATGAGTATAGAAATTTTAATTCTGGAGACTAAAAATATTGATGTGGAAATAAAAATTATTATAAGATAACATTAAATATAAATTTAAAGAAAGTGTATGATAAAATTGTAATGAATGTTTCGACCACAATTGCCAGTTGGTCTCATCAGTAAGTTACAGACCGTTAAAAATTTAATATAACATAAAATTCACGAGCGTATTACTCTTTAAAATCTTATTTAGGCGTGTGTGGTCATTTTTGCGCCTACCCAAGACAATATTGATTGTTTTCAACTTTATCCACTAGGGGTTTTTTCTTGGTTTTGAATACATGTAAGTGATAAAGTCTTCTAAATGTATATATATACCCCATTCAATAGTATTGCTCTTGGTCTATTTCGATATAATTTCTATATTCAATGTCTAAGGTAGATTGCCAGTCCTTACTGATGAGACCAACTGGCAATTGTGGTCGAAACATTCATTACAATTTTATCATACACTTTCTTTAAATTTATATTTAATGTTATCTTATAATAATTTTTATTTCCACATCAATATTTTTAGTCTCCAGAATTAAAATTTCTATACTCATCGAACTTGGTGTAGAGGCTGCAAATTTGTAGCACACCATGGACTAATGATTATGAATATTTATATATTCTGGCTCGTTACAGACCGTTAAAAATTTAATATAACATAAAATTCACGAGCGTATTACTCTTTAAAATCTTATTTAGGCGTGTGTGGTCATTTTTGCGCCTACCCAAGACAATATTGATTGTTTTCAACTTTATCCACTAGGGGTTTTTTCTTGGTTTTGAATACATGTAAGTGATAAAGTCTTCTAAATGTATATATACCCCATTCAATAGTATTGCTCTTGGTCTATTTCGATATAATTTCTATATTCAATGTCTAAGGTAGATTGCCAGTCCTTACTGATGAGACCAACTGGCAATTGTGGTCGAAACATTCATTACAATTTTATCATACACTTTCTTTAAATTTATATTTAATGTTATCTTATAATAATTTTTATTTCCACATCAATATTTTTAGTCTCCAGAATTAAAATTTCTATACTCATCGAACTTGGTGTAGAGGCTGCAAATTTGTAGCACACCATGGACTAATGATTATGAATATTTATATATTCTGGCTCGTTACAGACCGTTAAAAATTTAATATAACATAAAATTCACGAGCGTATTACTCTTTAAAATCTTATTTAGGCGTGTGTGGTCATTTTTGCGCCTACCCAAGACAATATTGATTGTTTTCAACTTTATCCACTAGGGGTTTTTTCTTGGTTTTGAATACATGTAAGTGATAAAGTCTTCTAAATGTATATATATACCCCATTCAATAGTATTGCTCTTGGTCTATTTCGATATAATTTCTATATTCAATGTCTAAGGTAGATTGCCAGTCCTTACTGATGAGACCAACTGGCAATTGTGGTCGAAACATTCATTACAATTTTATCATACACTTTCTTTAAATTTATATTTAATGTTATCTTATAATAATTTTTATTTCCACATCAATATTTTTAGTCTCCAGAATTAAAATTTCTATACTCATCGAACTTGGTGTAGAGGCTGCAAATTTGTAGCACACCATGGACTAATGATTATGAATATTTATATATTCTGGCTCGTTACAGACCGTTAAAAATTTAATATAACATAAAATTCACGAGCGTATTACTCTTTAAAATCTTATTTAGGCGTGTGTGGTCATTTTTGCGCCTACCCAAGACAATATTGATTGTTTTCAACTTTATCCACTAGGGGTTTTTTCTTGGTTTTGAATACATGTAAGTGATAAAGTCTTCTAAATGTATATATATACCCCATTCAATAGTATTGCTCTTGGTCTATTTCGATATAATTTCTATATTCAATGTCTAAGGTAGATTGCCAGTCCTTACTGATGAGACCAACTGGCAATTGTGGTCGAAACATTCATTACAATTTTATCATACACTTTCTTTAAATTTATATTTAATGTTATCTTATAATAATTTTTATTTCCACATCAATATTTTTAGTCTCCAGAATTAAAATTTCTATACTCATCGAACTTGGTGTAGAGGCTGCAAATTTGTAGCACACCATGGACTAATGATTATGAATATTTATATATTCTGGCTCGTTACAGACCGTTAAAAATTTAATATAACATAAAATTCACGAGCGTATTACTCTTTAAAATCTTATTTAGGCGTGTGTGGTCATTTTTGCGCCTACCCAAGACAATATTGATTGTTTTCAACTTTATCCACTAGGGGTTTTTTCTTGGTTTTGAATACATGTAAGTGATAAAGTCTTCTAAATGTATATATATACCCCATTCAATAGTATTGCTCTTGGTCTATTTCGATATAATTTCTATATTCAATGTCTAAGGTAGATTGCCAGTCCTTACTGATGAGACCAACTGGCAATTGTGGTCGAAACATTCATTACAATTTTATCATACACTTTCTTTAAATTTATATTTAATGTTATCTTATAATAATTTTTATTTCCACATCAATATTTTTAGTCTCCAGAATTAAAATTTCTATACTCATCGAACTTGGTGTAGAGGCTGCAAATTTGTAGCACACCATGGACTAATGATTATGAATATTTATATATTCTGGCTCGTTACAGACCGTTAAAAATTTAATATAACATGTAATTTTATTATTCAATACTATATTTACAAAGGTTTATGTTATATAACCTGTGAGAAGCGTGACTATATATCCATCAGCGTGGATTAATGCGCTCTATGTCGAATTTTCGAGCTTTTTCACTAAGGATCGGGGCTGTTCACAATCAGCTCTTGTTGAAATCCTTCTTCGGCAAGGATTGCTAATCGGTCGTGCTGACTGCTTGGGTACTTTTCTCCATCATGATGCCAAGTTCTTTTCTTTCAGGTGATCCGAGGGATTTGAATTTCGCCATCTTAGTCCAGTTCACATACGCCTGGGTCTTGAGCGAATAGAGGACCTCGGCTGTTTTGCATTAGATTAAATTACGCCTTTCGATACAAAAATTATACCTAAAGTATTCAATTAAAAATCGGAAGAAACTTCATACCGATAGCTTAAAACACATAGGAGGGCTTAAAGTTTTCGTTTTTTAAAGAAAAGAAGAAGTATTTTAATAGACTATTTTTGTTTGGTAGCCTAGAGGAAATCACAGAATTTATGAAACGTTTTTTCTACCAAAAAAGGTCCGTTTAATAATAAAATGTCCAAAAAACTTTGTAATTAATCACGATTAATTAATGGATTTCTCTTCAAAAATTAAATTTTATTTATAAAAAAAATATAAAAAAAATAACCATTCTCTTTTATTTTTAGTCGGTCCCACTTTCGCGACTCCGTACTCTTCCAACGCCAGTTTCAGACACGCCGATAGATATGCCATATATAAATATTCGAGTTATAATTTTAACAAACAAATTCATACTTATCTCATTTTCTGCACAACATCACTTTCAAATAAAAACGTGAATATTTTCCAAGAAAAACAGGTAGGTACGTAAGAAAACATAGCCACCGTATATACTGTTACGGATTAAATTAGGCTATTTTATTCTTAATTAAAATAACTATCATTTCCTTAATTAATAATGTTCATTTTATTTGCGTTACCAGAATATTATCGTTTATGTTCATATGTTTTAGCTTATTATTAATTTTCAGAATTAGACTACAGTTAATAAATAAATAACAATTATAAAAATGGATTATTTATTAGTTTTAGATTTCACTTCGTAAAAAAGTTGGTCGAATAAAGCGGCAAGTATTGATAACGATATGCTAAACATAACGTGTATGCTTGATATTTAGGTTTCTGCAATTCTGCGTATTTGATTTATACTTAAATATAAAATATATATTATATATTATAATCATTACATCATTAAAAAAGCGTAATCCAGTTCCTAATAGTTTAAAAAATTTATTGTAAAACTGTTTGTCAAAAGGAGAATGGAATAGAGCAATAGTCTATTTAATATCGGTACTTTAATTTATTATTAAATTTCGTTAACTTCAAGCTTTATGCTGAAACGTATGGTTATACGGTGGTGTGCCTGGAAAATTAGGAGAATTTTTTGAAAACTGGGGAATTTATGTATATTCGAAAATAAGTTTTCGAAAGACGGTTCGAATGCGTACTTTATTTGGCAAAAAATCCTGACAGTTTTCGAAAGCTGAATATTACAAGCTGAAAAATGCTAATGGTGAATCGAATAAATTATTCAATTGTTAATAGCATTACAAATTCGAAATTAAAATTTATCTAAGAGATATATATAGTTACGCAGAGCCACATATAAGCTTGAATGGGCGCATGTTTTAGGATCGTATGTCGTGAAGGAGAAATTAAACGGAGAGGGGATCATAGGGGAAGAACCTTCTAATAAAAAGGAGTGCTTAAGTTACTTGCAGGTTCTGTTCTATTCCAATCTACTTAGTGGGCGCATTGACATTGTGCTTAGTTTATTAATCAATAAACTAACAAGTTTGATATATATATAGAGGTCCAGGCGTGCAGTAATACATACATAGAAATACAGACAGAGAAAGAATAAGGAGAATGTTAAATAAGTCGAAGGAGGTAAAGTAATCAACACCGATTTCCCATAAGCGGAAATACCTCGCGGCATAGTGAGATTGGTTATAGAAACTTTGTCGAAGTAACCCGAACTAACTTTTTCTTTCCCTTTGGTCAAGTATTGTACACCTCTCGGCTTGATGTTATTTCAAAGAGAATTTAAACTTTCGTGTATATCTATATATCGACCTTTCTTTTATTCTTATAAATGTAATTTCGCTTCTATATATATATACATTAAGTTATTAATACTATTCCTCCAAGTTGAATATTCAATGAACAATCGCTGCGGAAACGAATGCTATTTATCCTGGCTTTTCTTTTTTTTCCCTTCTCTAACGCAATTATCAATTTATTGTTTTCGAAATTAAAAGTAAGTCGCGACCCCTTTGTGTAAAATAAGTGGAATATTAAAAATACATTTTGTTATGTGTGTATATACACTGAGAGAAACCTTATTGTACATATTAGTACAACGAAAAATTAGTGTGGTGGTTAGGAAAGATAGACTCGCGTAACATAGTAATTTTTAATACATCAAGAAGCAAAAGATACAATACCCATAGTGATTTTTGCTACAATTATATCAAAAATTATGATAGATCAAGTATGTGCCTTCCGTTCAATGGTCTATACTAATTTTTAGAAGAACATTTCTCTCCGTGTATACATCGAAGATATGAAAAAACATGTTTACACAATGTAATGTGTACAAAACGGTAAATAACGCAATTATATAAATAAATAATTATATAACATGTTTGCACTTCTCTATTACTATTAATACTTTAATTTCAGTTATTAATCAGTAATGATGTGATAAGTTTTCATCTTATGACGTGCACGTATACAAGAGGCTAAGCTGAACTCGTTGCTAAAAAAAACTCGGAATTAACAAGGAGAGATGACCAAGAGTACGAATCATGTTGATCAATCTTTGCAAAGTAATTCCATATTAAAGGCATGAAAAAAACGTAGCTCGTGGGGTTTGATTCAATGGACCGTAATCCACGAGTATATCGGATGTAATTTAAAAAATTATTGCAATCGTTAATTGCGTATAATTAATTATTTATTGTAGATACAGACTCTTAATATAAAGTGTAATTGAAAACTAAGGTGTAATAGATACATTTAAAAAAGATTAAATTCTTGAATTATTTTCTATTAGTTCAAATTCATTGGCTTATTAGGAGAAGAGTCTCACCATGCCGGGACACAGATCTTCACCAAACTCTTGATTTCTTTTTTTACTATAAAAATATGAAGAGATCCGGAGTTACATATGCCAATGCCTCTTTTAACAGGATTTATAAGCAAATAACAAAAATTCCACACAAAAAGTGTTGGACGAAATTGAGCTTAAAAAAATCATCAAATTTTAATACTAAATTTCATTAAAATATTTCGTCTAATTCTTATTTCTTCCAATAACTTTTGACCAAATTGAGATATTAGAGCTTAATTTGTTCAAAATATATCTACTCAATCTCAGCTTTCTTTTGAAATTGAGTTTAAATATACTACTTTACTCGTTTCCGAGTTACCGTCACATATACCTAGTTGAAGAAGATTTTGAAGAAGAATAATTGTAAGTTTATAAAGGCTAATAATTATATATATATTTTGACACTTACAGAAAGTACAAGTATTAAGCTTCCTTTTAGCCATCTCAGAAAAATAAATAAATAACTACTATTTTTAAAGCAAGTAACAATCTAAAGGAAAAAAGTGGAAAGTGCCAATTTCTGATCAGTGAATTTCTCGGTACGTATATCAATTCCTAGATAAGCCTACTAACCAATTATTGATTATTTAATCTTTAAATTGTATGTAGCAACGTTTAGATTTATGTAAATATTATCATTACATTGAAATAATATACTGATTAAAAATTGGTTAATTATCAACAAAAGTATTTGTGACATTTGTCATGAAATTTTTGGTTATTTGCTTATATCTATCATAAAAAAGTGCGTTAGAGTCTATAGCTCCGATTCCCTTTTATTGTTATAGTAGTAAACATATTCTAGAGTTTGGCAAAGATCCGTTTCCCGCAAGTGAGATACTCTCTTAGTTAGTAAGATATATGGAAGAAAAGTTAGCCTAATAATATATAGCAAAATAAATTTAATTTATTTCTTGACCAAATTGTTTATACATTATATTTATTCCGTAACTTTTTATTTTTTATATTGAGAGTTTATCTACAATAACCAATTCATTTCACGCGACTAAAGTTGCAATGATTTTTAAATTAAATCTGATTGACTTTTGAAATAAGTTCCATTCGATCAAATACCACGAGGTATGACTTTTCATACCTTTACGTAATATGAAATCGCTACGCAAAGTTTGATTAAAATTCGTGACCTGTACTCTCGATCATCTTGATGTGAGTCCACCAAACAGTTATATTCATCTGTTTTATATAATAATTGATATATATATAGATATAAAATTGCATAATTGCACCGCGGATTAATTATTAACCAGCTATGTACGATCGAATATTCTTAGAAACCTTCGTAGTCGGAGATATTATATTCCATTATCGCGAATATCTATTTCGGTATTTTCTTAAATAACTTCGGAACGTAAAATTATTAATGTTTCTTTTTCATTTAGTGTATATATATATATATATATATATGTAGACACACACACACACACACACACACACGCGCGCGCGCGCGCGCGTACACGTATATGGACAAAGGAGGAATGCAGAGTCGAGTAAACCGATACTTGTGCGAGTGTATATATGTACTTGAAAGTCTATTATCCAGTCTATTTGATCAAATGATTCGTCAAACAGTGTATAGTTATGTCACTCTCGAAATGTGTCTCTCTCCGTCCGTGTGTGTGTGTGTGTGTGTCGGAGTGTGTATAACCGTGGAGTGCGCGCATCTACACAGTGATTTCCAATGTTCGACTAAAACTCGGTGTATTATTGGAGAGAGTGAGAGAGAGAGAGAGAGAGACTGAGGCACCAGATGGTACTCGATATAATTAAACTAATGTTCTAATCCATTCTGTTAATTAACTTTAACTTTACAATTCAAAGTTTACCCCTCGATATTTTATTCATTCTACTATTTCTTTTCTTGTTTCGTTTTGTATTTTTTTTTTGCACGAGTGTTGTATATATATTTAGCAGAAGAATGCGTATTTATATAACTATTCCAAAAGTGTACGATTTTAAAGTCAGTGGTTAACGGGATGTGAACCGCAAAAATTATGAAAATGATTTATTTTTTATTAAACCAGGAATTTAATTTATGGAAAAAAACGTTGTATAGAGAGAGTGTATTTCCTTTAAGATATTTTGTGAGTTTTATCAAATCTTTTTATTGATAAATCTGTGAGATTCGTGTAAAGCCGTAAAGCATTGTTTCGTAGCTATATATTAAAGACCAAAAATATTTATTAACGTACAATTAATTAATAATCAATTATTCCGTAAAAAGATCTCTTTCGCGCTATTTTGTTGGTTGTGAACAGTATCTGTGATTTTTTTCAGATATTTCTTATAATTAGGTTTTACAATTTTTGCTAGTTTCTAGACAGATCTCTGCAATTTGGGTATCACACTCCCATACTCAAAAGGTATATGCGTTTGACTTTTCATTTTTTTTTAAGAAATTCATGGATATAAACCAATTAAGGGTTTTGAGGTTACGTTTATTCCATTTCAATTGGTCACAAAATGGGCCGAAAAGGGTTTTGTCGGAGAAAATTTTTGAGAATGGAATAAATATTTTGTAATTAAACGATTTTCCTAAACTTTCTGGATTTCGTTCTTTATTTCCTTCATTTTCCTTTAGTTAGGCACGACCGCTACACGGGAGAGCCTTATATTTTCATCATCGCAAAATGTGTGATGCATCAAAATATACTAGATAATAGTTTATAAGAGAAATTTATGTGTATTAGAATTCATTTAAGGCCCTCCCTAAAATGTATGTATGGATGTATGTATGTATGTAATCATGTATCAAAGATAACTCAGTCAATTTTTTACCGATTTAGCTGAGATTCACAGGGTAACTTCGTCATAATGTAATTAGATAATGGTCCTATTTTCAGATATATAGCACTGAAACACTTTAAGTTATGGCATTATTTTTAATTCCTTAGAAACGGTTTTGTAGCATTATCTTGAAATGTATTAATCCGACATAAATACTTATACGGACGACATGTTCGTCTCAAAATAACAAAACTTTTTCCTATTGTACACTTAACGCTCAAAACAATATTTTCGAAGATAAACATAGAAAAACGGTCAAAATAATGAAAAAAGCACCAAAAAAACACGTTTTGTCGCAATAAAACGAAATGTATTGTTTTTAGTGAAAAACTTTTAATGAACAAAATGTTCGTATTAAAATAATAAACCTTTTTTCTATTATACATTTAACGCTCAAAACAATATTTTCAAAGATAAACATAGAAAATCGGTTAAAGTAATCAAAAAAATATGAAAAAACGTTAAAAAGTTGACTTCTATCGTATAATTATTGTTGATGTAATATCATTTTCTTTTATCAGTATTTGTTATATGTAAGTCTATTTAATATCTTTCTCCGGTTCATCATTTTCGTCATTAGATAAATTGCTACCATCTTGTAAATCTGGTCCAACTATTTCAGAAATATAGTCAAGTGTCGCCTTAACCGCCAATTTTTCAGTCTTTCTTGAAATGTCAAATTTTGTACACCATTCTAAAATTAATTATATTTATGTAAAAAATGAAAAATAAATATTGAAACTATTATCATTGTTACAAAAAATGATTCCTATCTAACATTTTTGTTTTGAAGGCGTACTTTTTTGAAATTCAGGTACCCAACTAGTATGACTTCATCATTTAAATGCACTACACTTTATACTCATCTTTAAAATAAATGAATTATTTTACAATTATTTTACAAAAAGTAAAAATTTATTTTCTTTTATGCTATAATAAAAACTTACATTACAATACTTTTGATGTACAAAAGGACAAATTAAATAAATGTTTTATACTCTCCTTCTCCTTCTCCAAAAATGTTTAAGCCATACTTTTCTTTCTAAAAAAATAATATATGTATGTATAAAATAATATACCTCTTAATAGACAATTACATTGTAATCTATCTTAAGATCTTTTAATAATATATTTTATTATAACAATTTCAAAGTATAAATTTTATTTGTACCGTAAAATACAATTTCTATCTAAAAATTCTGAATATATATCTTATGTAAATAAATGCACGTACCACTTTTATAATTTTTCACTGTTTCCACTTGAAAATCTTTATAAAGTTGTGGTCTGAATTTTTGTTCTATACCGTAATTATAAAATCAAAACAGACACTTAAACGCTTAAACCCATAACAATATCCTTCACATACATCTTCATAAGCTATTGTTCTAAACTCTTCGTACATACTACAATTGAAATTCTCCTTTAAGAAAAATGACCAAAATTGGAAGAGTGTGTTCACCTCTTGTAACTTCTCTATACCAAGTTGTTTTCGCTCTAAAATAAAAAGAGATTCCATGAATTCTAAAGTGAATGACTTTATGTAAATTTTATAAATAATGAATATAACAACATGATTAATATCAACATGATTTCTTTAGCTAAGAAAAGAAAACATATTATAATAATCATCATCACATCAAGAATTATAACTTAGTTACAAAAAGTAAATTCAAGGTTTTTTAATATCTTACCTTTTAAACTACGTGAATGATATTTATGATGTTGACTGAAACCGTTTACTTTCAAAAACGAATGACTAGAATGTTGGAACGTTGGCAATGATTGTGGTGCACCACCGTGACTATACTAGCTAAGAAACCTTCGTTTGAACTTGTATCAGCACTACTTCTGTAAATATAAAATAAAAAGAAAAACCTATTACTATTGTAATAGAAAATAAAGCTAAATATTCAAAACCATAAAAAATATCACATTAAGTAATAAAAGTTGTTAGAAAATAACATATTAAACATCAGTTAATGGATTGAAAATCTTAATGATGTTCGCAAAACACTTTAATTAATATTGCATAATTACATAATTTAACAATTGTTATATATGTTAAATAAAAATTATACTGTGCTTAAATTATAAATTCTATAAGCTTATTTCAAAATTAATATCTATGTAATTTATATATTTACACTGAATATGTTCTCGGTCTTAATAATTATAAGTGCCGTTCTTTTAAATTATTGTATTTATTATTACATAATAAGAACTTTAATAGTAAAATAATAAATACAAGCATTAAATGCAAATTTAATGTAATTTAAAATAAATTAAAAAATGTAATAATAAAATGTTACAAACCGTTAATGTATACCAGATCAACCTTGAGAAAGATTAAACATCGCCAAAACTATCCCAATACAAAACAAGAGGCTCGTGGTTATTGTTGAATTGAACCATTATTGTTCCAGTTACTACCATTGTTACTCTTATATTAAAATTGACTAGTAGGTGAATTACTCCTGTAATTCATAATTATCTTATATAAATTATCTTTAAATTTAATTATAATGTATAATTTAAAATATAAATAAAATGTAAAAAAATAAATATTACTTAGTTATTAACAACTTACGGCAACTTAATATTTTCAAAAATAAATAAAATATAAATCTTATACAATAAATAAATTAACTAAATAATAAATAAAAATTATTTACCATCCAAAAATAGTTATTATTCTAGTATTTTCAAACACTGCCAACATTGGACAAATACTGGACAAGAGCTTCTGCTATTCTGTAATGCTCACTTAACTATATTTTTTTTTTTTTTTTTTTTTTTTTTCTCGTGGGAAACTGGAGAAATCTTACATAAGACGACGACGAGGGTCCGCACTCGTCGCCAGTGCCGGATTCTTACCGGCTAAAACTCCAAACCCAACGCTTTCACCTGCCCAGCCCGGAACTGTTTTTCACATTACTTCAAGCTGGGAGGCGTGTCTTGTGACATGCGTCATTCGTTCCTTATTCTATCCTCCCACGTTGAGACTGCCACTTATCGTGAAGCGGCCTTTCGGGCGGTATCGAGCGCGCGCCTAAAGGTGGCACAGGCTCCGGACTCCGCCACGTGAGACACTCCCTCAGCATCCTTTGATGGACAAAGAAAGCATTTGGGAGCGCTCTTGCAATTCTTAAGGTTGTGTCCAGGCTCGCCGCACTTGTAGCACGACGAGGACCTGTCCACTCCCTTACAATTCCGTTTCGTGTGGCCGAAGTCTAGGCACCGATAGCACCTCTCGACCAAGACTCGATCCCGAATGCGACAGCTTACGAAGCCGACGCAGAGATGCCGCATCGACTTCAGCCTGTCAGCGCTCTCGTGATCCAGCTTCACGATGGCTGTCTTCTGTTGATTGCGGTTGGGACCCAAAAGCTTCACCTCTCGGCTCTGAGGCGGAGACGCGAGAACTTTATCTAGGGCCGCTACCACTTCGTCCCTCGTTGTGAGAGCGTCCAGGTCTCTGATCTCCAGGGTCACCCTTCGATCTCGGATCCTAACTTCTCCCATCCCTTCAGTAGCCATACGGACTTTCTCAGCGAATGCTGTTGCGTCCGTCTTCTTGCCCAGCCGGAGCAGGACATCTCCCCGCCCTGTTGGCCGTACGCTCAGAACCTGGGCGCCGCTGTCGTCCGGGTTGACTTCCTTTCGGAGCTTCCCCAAGACTTCAGCAAACGTACGGTCCCTCGCGACAGTTACCACCAGGGTGGATACCGGCGCCATCTGGCGCTTTCTCCTATCAAGAGGCGCCTGTCCCGACTTGACTGTCGGCTTTTTCCCCGCCACTGACGCGGACTTGGATTGCTCCTTGTCCGTGCCACGTGGTGGTACCTCCTTCCGAGGCTTCTTCTTCTTGCGGCTCTTAGAGACCTCGGGGGGGCTTTGGGGCCCTCTCTACTTCTCTTTTGAGCCTGCATTCTAGCTGTAGCCGTAAAGACGGCTTTAGCTATTATGCCTCTTCTCTTATGGCCGCCGACGATTCTCGTGACCAACTCGATAATCCTCGACTTGGCACTTGTAATCGTCTTCGAAGATAAACATAGAAAATCGGTTAAAGTAATCAAAAAAATATGAAAAAACGTTAAAAAGTTGACTTCTATTGTATAATTATTGTTGATGTAATATCATTTTCTTTTATCAGTATTTGTTATATGTAAGTCTTTAATATCTTTCTCCGGTTCATCATTTTCGTCATCAGATAAATTGCTACCATCTTGTAAATCTGGTCCAACTATTTCAGAAATATAGTCAAGTCGCCTTAACCGCCAATTTTTCAGTCTTTCTTGAAGTGTCAAATTTTGTACACCATTCTAAAATTAATTATATTTATGTAAAAAATGAAAAATAAATATTGAAATTATTATCATTGTTACAAAAATGATTCCTATCTAACATTTTTGTTTTGAAGGCGTACTTTTTTGAAATTCAGGTACCCAACTAGTATGACTTCATCATTTAAATGCACTACACTTTCATACTCATCTTTAAAATAAATGAATTATTTTACAATTATTTTACAAAAAGTAAAAAATTATTTTCTTTTATGCTATAATAAAAACTTACATTACAATACTTTTGATGTACAAAGGACAATTTAAAAATGTTTTATACTCTCCTTCTCCTTCTCCAAAAATGTTTAAGCCATACTTTTCTTTCTAAAAAAATAATATATGTATGTATAAAATAATATACCTGTTAATAGACAATTACATTGTAATCTATCTTAAGATTTTTAATAAATATTTTAATATAACAATT
The DNA here is from genome assembly GCA_026168455.1 of Theocolax elegans. Lineage (NCBI taxonomy): Eukaryota > Metazoa > Arthropoda > Insecta > Hymenoptera > Cerocephalidae > Theocolax > Theocolax elegans. Next base: position 847,456 of record CM047428.1, on the reverse strand, counting down.
TCAAAGTATAAATTTTATTTGTACCGTAAAATACAATTTCTATCTAAAAATTCTGAATATATCTTATGTAATAAATGCACGTACCACTTTTATAATTTTTCACTGTTTCCACTTGAAAATCTTTATAAAGTTGTGGTCTGAATTTTGTTCTATACCGTAATTATAAAATCAAAACAGACACTTACACTTAAACCCATAACAATATCCTTCACATACATCTTCATAAGCTATTGTCCTAAACTCTTCGTACATAGTGCAATTGAAATTCTCCTTTAAGAAAAATGACCAAAATTGGAAGAGTGTGTTCACCTCTTGTAACTTCTCTATACCAAGTTTTTACGCTCTGAAATAAAAAGAGATTCCATGAATTCTAAAGTGAATGACTTTATGTAAATTTTATAAATAATGAATATAACAACATGATTAATATCAACATGATTTCTTTAGCTAAGAAAAGAAAACATATTAAATAATCATCATCACATCAAGAATTTATAACTTAGTTACAAAAAGTAAATTCAAGGTTTTTTAATATCTTACCTTTTAAACAACGTGAATGATATTTATGACTTGTTGAGTGAAACCGTTTACTTTCAAAACGAATGACTAGGATGTTGGAACGTTGGCAATGATTGCGGAGCACCACCGTAACTATACTAGCTAAGAAACCTTCGTTTGAACTTGTATCAGCACTACTTCTGTAAATATAAAATAAAAAGAAAAACCTATTATATTGTAATAGAAAATAAAGCTATATTCAAAACATAAAAAATATCACATTAAGTAATAAAAGTTGTTAGAAATAACATATTAAACATCAGTTAATGGATTGAAAATCTTAATGATGTTCGCAAAAACACTTTAATTAATATTGCATAATTACATAATTTAACAATTGTTATATATGTTAAATAAAATTATACTGTGCTTAATTATAAATTCTATAAGCTTATTTCAAAATTAATATCTATGTGAATTTATATATTTACACTGAATATGTTTCTCGGTCTTAATAATTATAAGTGCCGTTCTTTTAAATTATTGTATTTATTATTACATAATAAGAACTTTAATAGTAAAATAATAAATACAACATTAAATGCAAACTTAATGTAATTTAAAATAAATAAAAATGTAATAATAAAATGTTACAAACCGTTAATGTATACAGATCAACCTTGAGAAAGATTAAACATCGCCAAAACTATCCCCAATACCAAACAAGAGGCTCGTGGTTATGTTGAATTGAACCATTATTGTTCCAGTTACTACATTGTTACTTCTTATATTAAAATTGACTAGTAGGTGAATTAACTCCTGTAATTGCCTAATTATCTTATATAAATTATCTTTAATATTTAATTATAATGTATAATTTAAAATATAATAAAATGTTAAAAAAATAAATATTACTAGTATTAACAACTTACCCGGCAACTTAATCTTTTCAAATATAAATAAAATATAAACTCTATCCAATAATAAATTAACTAGTAATAAATAAAAATTATTTACCATCCAAAATAGTTTTATATTTCTTAGTATTTGCAAACCCTGCCAACATTGGACAAATACTGGACAAGAGCTTCTGCTATTCATCCTGTAATGCTCACTGAACTATATTAGAATAACTAATATCATTATCATACAGTAAAACTTCATGAAAATCATATAAAAACTATGTGTATACGTAATATACATATATATATACATAATGTATATACATAATTTTATATACACAATAAAATAAATAAACTAACTATCCGTTATATTTATTGTCCGTTTAAATAGTGCCATCAGCATTCCGTATCCCAATTTGATTTTCAAATTTTTTTTTAATACAAAATATCGAATAAAAAAAAAGAATTATAATAAAAAGTTTTATATATTAAAAAAACTAATATTTTTATAACAAAATTTGATATAAAAATATAAAACAGTAAAAAATATTTACCACACACAAAAATAAAATTTTTAAAATAATCTAAACGTCAAACCCTGTAAAGCATGTTTTCAATATGTCCAAATTATTCTAAAATTTTAAATTAAAATTTAATTAAAATTTTTAAATAAAATTAAACAAAAAACTTTGTTTTTAAACTTGAAAAATTTGGACTTGAACGTTAAATAAACATAACGAATTTATTGTGTCCGCGAATTCTAAGAATATATTGATTTTATATTACTTAAATATATTTGTCTTTTCAAATATTATAATTACTTTTTTCTTAATTTTTCTTAATTTATTTAATTATTAAAAAAAAGAAATGATTAACGTTTACATATTATTAATAACATTGTAATTTCTAGGCGCAGCCTGAGAACAGAAACTTGCGCGCGATGCGCGCGCAGGGGGGCTCGGCCCCCCTAGTTTTTTTTTTAATATTCACTGATTTGAGCTATTTTTCTGGTACTTCCTGCCGTTTGTCCGTTCCTGCCGCCTGGAGGACTTTAACGGCGGTCACCCACCACCTCTGTATGGGTGCTTTTTCCCAACCTTTTTTTTTTTTGTTTTAATCCCCAACCATCTCGCATTTGCCCGGGGTTTTGCCTGTGGGAGAAGGAAACCTGTGAAGCAGGGAAACCTCACCCGAGTTGGCCCGGTGTCTTCGAAATATACTGCTTGGGTGTCAAAGTCGCATTGCATAAGCCATGACACCGAAACAGAACGTTCCACACCTCCCGCTCGCGTTGTGGAATGTGAAAAGCACCTAACCGATCACGAAAGCCACACGAGAATGGTCTCCCATCCGAGTACTAACCGCGCTCAGCGCTGCTTAACTTTCGCGATCGGCCGAGGTGCGTTTCCACCATTCCGTCACCGCGTCGGTCATTTTCCTTTAGTTATTTAACCTTTAGAGGGCCGGAAAACGCCTAGAGGCGTAAACATTTTTTTTATATGTACTCAATTTTTTTCATTTAAATAACTCAATTCAGGTGTGAGGGTTAACGAAGTCTCCAAACATGATTTTACAACCAAAAATATTAAATTCAAAATGGGGGATGCAATATGGCTAAGTTTCCAAGAAATTTCTAGTTTCGATGTCAATCCTACTTGAAAATTATGTGTAAGAGTTTCAGAAGTCACTAGTAACAATTTTTCATTCAGAATGCTCATGTTTTTGGGGTCGCTGAATCCGAATTTGAAGTCGGATTGACCTCATGACCTCAGGGTCAAGGTCATTTGAAGGTCAAATTTGCAAAATGTCCATTTCGTTTGAAAATTATGTTTAGCAATAACCCGAAAGAATGTTTGAGGGAAAAAATTAGTAAACATGCTCGCTTTTGGCTTTACCCAGAATCAATGACGTGAACGTGGCGAACTCCTGATTCCATGTGTATGTGTATATGTATGTGTGTGTATGTGTGTGTCTGTGTTGTGTAGTTTTCAAATGTAAAGAATAAAGAAACTCAGATATCGCCAGTTGATACGCCCTTTGTAATATTTTTCAAGTAATATTGATACAGAATGACCAGATAAAACCTAAATACAGCTGAAAATGAAATAAATTGTGCATTTTAACGTTTTTCTGAAATTTTGAAAATTTCAACATTTGGCCTTACTGTACCGGACCGGAATACGCCTCTAGGCGTAAGGGGTCTGACTCACCAACATCGCAACTTAGTTTGGCTCTAACTCAGGGACCTTAGACCACATTCCTATAGAAAAATGCGATTTTCAAATTTTTCAAAACTCAGGCCTTCTAAAGGTTAATGGTATATTAGAATAGTACGTAAGATATAGAGATTTTGGAATAGTTCCAGAATCTCTATTAAAAACTTGGTGCTACATTTTTTCTTTGCTGTATGCTATGAAATATTTAAATAACAAACATTATTTTACGCGTAATTTTAAAAAAATTATTTAACAATTGTTTAATAATAAAAATTATTATTTTAATTGCAATTGAGTAAGCGATGTTGTGACGGTAATTTTCAACTGAAAAATAGCAATATTTCCAACCCAAAAATCATGTTGAAATTCTTAACCATTTCAGACCCAATATACATATTGTAATGTAAGTAGAAGAAAAATTTTAAATTAAACAAATTCTAACGTTAATTATTAAAAATAGTAAAAAAGAAATATTTTATTAGAATTTTTAGATTAATAAGATGGTGTTTAACTAATTCTATATTTAAAAACAATTGTGGGGATAAAATTATAAATAAAAATATAAACAAATTCTAAATTAATTCAGGGCTGAAAGAGTTAACTAAAAAGCTTGAAAGAATTCACTCATATTATTTATATGTATAGGTTTTCAATATTGATACACTCACAAAAATGTAACGTATTCTTGTCATTAGCGGATTGTCGCTCCAAATATGGCTAAAAAGAAAATCCAGCTGATGTTAGACGATTTTTCTATTACCAAGTAGATCCCATTAAAATCAATATCTCACTATTCTACAGTACCCTGTACTGGGACAAGCGAAAAATTGGCACTATAGTAGTGGGACACGTTAAATTTAATACTATAAACAGTAAATAAAATAAAATTATGAATGAATTCGTATCGTTTACTAGATTAACTAATGTATTTGATTAAAAAAGTGTTTGTTTAATTTGTAAATTTAGCATAAACAGCAATATAAATTTTTTGAGGTTATGACGATCATGAATTTTGGTGTTAAATGATGTCCCGCTACTACTCCCTTACAGTTTCCATAATGCAGTAGTGGAACACATTTGAAACTATTGTCCCAGTACTGCGTCCGAATTATGTTTCACTACTCTGTGACCTCTTTGAAATAGGACGTCCCACTACTGCGGATTTCTCGCTGCTATTTACAACATATTTTTTTAATTAAAACATTTGGATAAACCACCGCTTTTAAAAAAATCAATAAAATAGACAATTAATTAACGATTAGATTATTAAGTTTTTAAATTATTTATTTCTTATTGTTGAAACAGTGGTTATATAGTATATTAACTTTCCATAAGTGTCCCGGTACTGGGTACTTTACCTTATCAAGTATATTTCCTTTTGAGCCATATTTAAGACGACAATCCTCTGATCACAAGAATACATTTTTGTGAGTGTAATATTCATAAAATGAAAACTGTGTAGTGTTATTCTTGTACATATATGACAATAAACAATTTTTTAATTAATCGTCATCGTCCCATTCAAATCCAACGATCAACTAACAATTTATTACACGTAATTCAATTCGCAGGACACCCAAAACAGTTTGTCGAAACACACCCCCTGAATTAGTAAAAATTAATCGATAAAAGCGATACGTGTCGCCGTTAAAAAAAGAATCTTGGATGATGCAGAGAACGTGGAGGAGAGTAAACTAAAAATTCATAAACCCAGAGGTGGAAAACAAGAGGTATAAAAAAAAGAAGGAGGTAGAAAGTGAAGGAGGATAGCCGTAAAAGAGAGGGTTGGTAGAAAAATCGGTATACTTTGCGCGCAACATCTGGCAGCGGTGTCATGAATACTGCAAAGTCCACGCTCCTTCGTTTTCATTTTCAATCGCGCAGTACGTGCGTCCTCTCTCTTTCTCTCTTTCTCCGTTCCTTTTAGATCCTTTTTAAATCTATACAAACGGTATTCGCGCGTCGTTCGTTACTCGAGTTTGACACTGATGTACCTTTTTTTTCCTCTTCCTTCTCGTTCGACGCCAAGTTTTCTTACTACACCCGTCCCATAAGGTTTGTTTCGACTTTTATAAAAGTCGAAACTTTCCCCAAGGCTTTTTAATTTCCCGGATTTTGGGCGTCTCCAAGTTTTTCTCTCTTACCTCTCTCCGTGTAGGATCGACGGGACAGTGTTGCGTTCTTATTTTCAGTTCAAGGACGTATACGGGAACACGCGAACCGTCAAACTTATATTCACTCTTGAGATTCGTTAATGGAAATGTTGTTATTCTCCGTATATTATAAGAAAATTTCAATTACATCTCGATAACATTTCTTTTTTCGCTTACAGTACTTTTTTTCCTAATACGCACATTCAAATTTAGGCTTGCTAGACGTTTTTTTAGTTTTAAGAACAGTACGATACAGCTTAATATATACGTTATTTAATTTTGATACAATACGTTAAAAAATTATGATTGAAATATTTCTTGTTTCTTGTGAATAGATGCGTTATTTTAATTTCAATTTGATTTCTAAAGTAGGCTTATAACTACGATTTATTCCAGTATTTACAAACGTTTTAACTGATGAAAATCGCGAATTTAATTTTTTTAAATATTCTGTTAAAGGGGTGGCATACCCGGTAGGTTACGGACCGAGCAAAAAAAGATAATCATCACATTTATTTAAGGATGTTCTATGGTGTCTTGCCGTACGGAGAAGAAAGGGAGTCTCCTCTCTCTCCGCACACACCGTTGCTATGACCGCGCAGCTCCCCGCACGGCTCATGAACTTGACTTTTTGTTAATGTTTTCAATAATTTCTTTAACTTTTGCGCGGTGACATGGGTTCAAATTTTGCATACCGCTTTATTTATATTCACTTGTGATGTTTCTAGTTTTTTATTAAATTTTGTACACTTTTCATCAATCGCACTCTAAGTCAATCACATTTTTTCCGAGTCTCCATATGAGCCTATGTATAAGAAGTCAACTTCTATGTCGCATGTCTTCAAAATTTGCGCGGAAAAAAATATTGAAAAAATTCATAGACATTTCTGACACTCTTACAAATAATATACTTCAATTTCATTAAATTCTGTTAACTTTGACGTAACGATAGAACATCCTTAAAAAAATAATACGCAATTTTATGCAAAACCCGAATACAGAAGCACTAGATATAATATAAATAATAAGTTATTTTACAAAGTTTCCCTAAAAACAAAGGCCCCAAAGACACCCTACAAAATTTCTGCACCGAAAATGTGCGATTTTCCGTGATTTTTCGGTGCATACATTTTTATTTAGTTATTATTTAATTATCTACTGCCTTTCTGTATTCGGGTTTTACATAAAATCGCGTATTTTTTTAAATAAATGTAATGATTATCTTTTATTGCTCGGTGGGTCACTTACCGGGTATGCGACTTGGTTGAAAAAGTCAATTTTCACCGACCGTGTTAAAAACGAAAAAACTATATTAAGTTAAACAAATATAGTTAATTAAGATAAACCAAAACATCATACAAAAGTAAACTTTTATCATTCCTACCTTATCAACCGAATTAAACAAATAATTTAAAATATAAATTTTAAAATATGACAGTATTTGAAGAAAGTACGAGGAGATGCGCCCCTTTGTTTACAAACAATTCACCTCTCTAAAATTTGATCGCATTTCCAAGAAGTCTCTCACCAGAAGTATAAAAAATCAATAAGGAACCCTTCCTGGTAAGGAGTTTCTCGGAAATCCGATTATATTTTTAACTCTTATATTTTGCACCGGGGTCAATTATTATCGTAAACAAAGACATGACTTCTCTTACTTTCTCAAATATTGTCATATATTATTATTTATTATTAAATTCTTTATTTAGCTCGGGTTGTAGGGTAGGGAAGATAAATGTTAAGTTTTTTACATAGCTTAAATCCCAAGTCTGAAAATTTAAGGATATTTTAAAGACAAGAAAAGTTAACATTTGGCTATGAATAAATTGAAAAAAGTTCAGAGAAAAAAGTTACAGGTGTCGTAAGTTGGCTCAATATTTACTGACCGAGTCAATAGAGATGATAAAATTATTCTTGTTTAATAAATAAACTAAATTGTGCAAAATAAAGACATCATTGCCCTTAGTATAAATATAAATACCGGTATTCACGTGAAAACTAGCCGTTATTTAAATAGAAATCAATATAGAAAATGGGTACATATTTCATTTTCACCCTGATCATCTAAAAAATGTATTTTATTAACCTCTACGAGTGGAGTAAAATTGCATTTTATTCCTTCGATCATTTTATTCCCCGTACACCCATTTTTTTCATCTTAGACCCTCTATTTTGTTTTAAACACTTAGTGTAAAATATCAAAAAAATTTACAATATTAAAAAATTTAGAAATTAAAAAAATAAATTGTTTTTGCAAAAAGTGACTTTTCAAATGATCAGGGTGAAAAATTGTATATGCATAGTTCGGAAGTAAAAGGCGATTATTCCTTTGGATGAATTGCTGCCAAAAGCTGAAGCGAGGAAGCAGCAACTGTCATCCCGGGAATAAATGTCTATGTGACTCCCTAAGTGCATAAATAACTATTATATCACACGTTCGGGTTTCACGTCTGATAAATAATTATTTTTTACGATACATAAATTAACGAACAACATTTTTATTTTCTTATAACACTAGCATTCCTTTTCAAATTATGCACAAAACAGCGTTTTTAAACGTAAACGTTAAATATTTAAATTACGGTATATATACACACATATGTAGGGTAACTGTTTTCATAACGATAAAAAAGTAAAATTTTTACAACAATTATTTTGTTGAATATTTGTACCTCGCTGCAGCACATTTTTACACTACTTAATAAAAAATAAAAAATAAAAATAAAAAAAAATAACAGGAAGAAAGAGAAAGAAAGAAGGAAAATGTAACGTTTGAAATTTCAGTAGTCCGAGTGTGAGTGCAGTCGGACAATGCGTTCGAATAGTCTAAGCGGGGCGGCGAAAATTAAAAGTATAAAAATTTACAGAGCGAGTAAATATATATTTTTGTACCGCTGTTATTTAAGCCGTAGTTATATCTCTTTTCACTAACCTATTTTGACATTTTAAACAAAATTTTTATGATTCTTTTTGTAGATATATCAAAGAAAATTTCGTATAAAACGTTTCCGTTTCGTTTTAATAAACCGTCGAAACAAATTGTACACTTCTCGAGATCGAGGTAAAGATCAATTCGTTTATTTATATATTTATATTGAATTGTTCATTTATTTGCAAAATTAAACGTACTTAAATAGTTTAGAACGTGATGAGCTCGAACAATTTATAAGTATTAATTTATATATACAAAATTTCACTAATTTGTAATGTTTAATTATTAAATGACTAAGCGATAATATTGTGTATGCTGGAGACTAATACAAAAAATATTACGAACTAATAATATTCGTGGAAGCGTATAAAATATTTGAAATCTAGACTTTATACAAGAAAACTTTACTTTAATTATCTTCAATTATTTATTTATTTAAATTGTTAATATTAATTGTTTATTAATACAGTAAGTCTAATATTTACTCTCTACTAAATATTAAATGAATGATGAAATGTGCGATGGATACTTGTAAAAATATAGGAAGATTTTGTGTATTTTAATAAACCATTATAAATAGAAAAAATTTCGTTAAGTATAAATTAAACATTTTTTTATGTTAATTACTAGCTATTCCTATACTCAAAAACCATAAAAACACCCGAATTTCTACCGAGATACCGAATCGACATTGATAATTGCAAAAGAAATCAATGTTCTACAGAAGATGTCGATGAAAATTAAAATTTGAACTATTTCATATACCTTTCTTTAACCTTCATTAAACTAACATTAAGAACAATTATACATAATTATCAAAAAAATATGCGTATCGATTAAAATTGAACGGGATGGGTTTTTTTTTTAGGAAAATGAAATCAATTGCATAAGTTACGTAAAATCCGAGTGAGAAGAGTTTGAGAGAAGTTGGGGGGCAAAGGGTAATAAAAGGTCGAGGCCATCCGTCGTCGAGTCGGTGGCACACTCCATCACGGTGGATGCCGGGGTGTGGCATTGTGCAGAGAGCGGCGACACCCGTGCACCGTCGTGCGAGAAAGTTTGATCCTGTTTTACACGCGCAGGAACCGAGTGTGAGCTACACCAGCGCTCACCCCACTACCAGCCCACTTTTCAGAGACAAGCTCCAGCTGAACCTGGATAATCGTTAAGAGCCATCCGTTCTGTTTCTTTCCCTGCATCCACCGTCTCTCCCTTCCCCCCTCTCTCTCTCTCTCTCTCTCTTTCTCTCTACGCGTAGAAAAAAATTTCATGTAAAAGTCATTGGAAAATATTTACTTGTAAAATCTTGGCATAATCGTGGCTAATGAGCAGGATCCTCAATTTTCCTGGGTTTCTAACATAAAATATGTATAATTTGTAATAAAAAATTATTAATTAAGAAATATTACCTCCCGGAGGTTTGAATCTTCGATCTTCTTTTCCAAAGTATTTTATTCTATATACACCAGCAATTGAGCTATATTTTATTGTTTACGTCAACATCGTAAGATTCAAATTATAAAATAAACTGAAGCATATGATACAACTGTTTCTTACATTTAACCTGAATTAAACATATTGATGTAAACATTAGTTACATGTTAGTGTAACAGAGTCTTCGAAGTATAAAACATTAAAAGATTGATTCACCGCAAGATAATATTTCTTTTTTACGATACATAAATTAACGAACAACATTTTTATTTTCTTATAACACTAGCATTCCTTTTCAAATTATGCACAAAACAGCGTTTTTAAACGTAAACGTTAAATATTTAAATTACGGTATATATACACACATATGTAGGGTAACTGTTTTCATAACGATAAAAAAGTAAAATTTTTACAACAATTATTTTGTTGAATATTTGTACCTCGCTGCAGCACATTTTTACACTACTTAATAAAAAATAAAAATAAAAATAAAAAAAAATAACAGGAAGAAAGAGAAAGAAAGAAGGAAAATGTAACGTTTGAAATTTCAGTAGTCCGAGTGTGAGTGCAGTCGGACAATGCGTTCGAATAGTCTAAGCGGGGCGGCGAAAATTAAAAGTATAAAAATTTACAGAGCGAGTAAATATATATTTTTGTACCGCTGTTATTTAAGCCGTAGTTATATCTCTTTTCACTAACCTATTTTGACATTTTAAACAAAATTTTTATGATCTTTTTGTAGATATATCAAAGAAAATTTCGTATAAAACGTTTCCGTTTCGTTTAATAAACCGTCGAAACAAATTGTACACTTCTCGAGATCGAGGTAAAGATCAATTCGTTTATTTATATATTTATATTGAATTGTTCATTTATTGCAAAATTAAACGTACTTAAATAGTTTAGAACGTGATGAGCTCGAACAATTTATAAGTATTAATTTATATATACAAAATTTCACTAATTTTAATGTTTAATTATTAAATGACTAGCGATAATATTGTGTATGCTGGAGACTAATACAAAAAATATTACGAACTAATAATATTCGTGGAAGCGTATAAAATATTTGAAATCTAGACTTTATACAAGAAAACTTTACTTTAATTATCTTCAATTATACAGTAAGTCTAATATTTACTCTCTACTAAATATTAAATGAATGATGAAATGTGCGATGGATACTTGTAAAAATATAGGAAGATTTTGTAGTATTTTAATAAACCATTATAAATAGAAAAAGTTTCGTTGAGTATAAATTAAACATTTTTTTTATGTTAATTACTAGCTATTCCTATTCTCAAACCATAAAAACATCCGAATTTCTACCGAGATACCGAATCGACATTGATAATTGCAAAAGAAATCAATGTTCTACAGAAGATGTCGATGAAAATTAAAATTTGAACTATTTCATATACCTTTCTTTAACCTTCATTAAACTAACATTAAGAACAATTATACATAATTATCAAAAAAATATGCGTATCGATTAAAATTGAACGGGATGGGTTTTTTTTTTAGGAAAATGAAATCAACTGCATAAGTTACGTAAAATCCGAGTGAGAAGAGTTTGAGAGAAGTTGGAGGGGCAAAGGGTAATAAAAGGTCGAGGCATCCGTCGTCGAGTCGGTGGCACACTCCATCACGGTGGATGCCGGGGTGTGGCATTGTGCAGAGAGCGGCGACACCCGTGCACCGTCGTGCGAGAAAGTTTGATCCTGTTTTACACGCGCAGGAACCGAGTGTGAGCTACACCAGCGCTTACCCCACTACCAGCCCACTTTTCAGAGACAAGCTCCAGCTGAACCTGGATAATCGTTAAGAGCCATCCGTTCTGTTTCTTTCCCTGCATCCACCGTCTCTCCCTCCCCCCCCCCTCTCTCTCTCTCTCTCTCTTCTCTCTACGCGTAGAAAAAAATTTCATGTAAAAGTCATTGGAAAATATTTACTTGTAAAATCTTGGCATAATCGTGGCTAATGAGCAGGATCCTCAATTTTCCTGGGTTTCTAACATAAAATATGTATAATTTGTAATAAAAAATTATTAATTAAGAAATATTACCTCCCGGAGGTTTGAATCTTCGATCTTCTTTTCCAAAGTATTTTATTCTATATACACCTGCAATTGAGCTATATTTTGATGTTTACGTCAACATCGTAAGATTCAAATTATAAAATAAACTGAAGCATATGATACAACTGTTTCTTACATTTAACCTGAATTAAACATATTGATGTAAACATTAGTTACATGTTAGTGTAACAGAGTCTTCGAAGTATAAAACATTAAAAGATTGATTTACCGCAAGATAATATTTATTTTTTAATTTAAAATAAATTACATTTTTGCAATATAAAATAACATTTTTTATGTTATTTTAAAATATTTTTAAATGATTTTGCCAAGATTTTGCAACTAAGAACATTTTAATAATTTCCATCTATGAAATTTTTTCTACGCGTGTCTGTATATCAATTTGTATAATGTGTGCAACATCACTTGAAGATTTTCAATGCAAGTGCATACCCACGACTTTTCGACAATTGACTTGTTCCGGTGCAAATTTCAAATTTTTTAGTTTTAAATACTCGTGGTGAGAGAAGTGGACACGGAGAGATTAATTTAATATAAACTTAATTTTGGTAACGGGATTAATACAGATTGACAAAAATTAAAGTATCACCAAAAAATTCATCTAACCTCAAAAAAATTTTAATTTTAAGAGAATGTCGGAATCAGAAGATGGGTATTTCTTACATTTTTTTATAAATAAAAAATTAATTATCAGAAAAATCATTTATGTCAGAGCCTCATGCATGCCTTAAACAATATATCCAAATATATTTAGATTTTTAAATCGCTAATTAACGTATAATCTTTGGGTTTAAAATTAATTGTGTTTTTTTATTAATATTTACCGACCAAAAAAATTTATTTAATCAATTATTATTACAAAAATTATTTTTTTTTTTAAAGTGAGCACGTCATGTACTTCCGCAATTAAAACTATCAGTATATGAATTCTGTTCAGATTTTCAATTTAAACAGTGAAAATAGAATATTTTCTTCTTTTCGTAGTTTTAATCTTAAAAATGGACTATAGACTAATGCAGTAATAATTACTAAACTATTGTAGTAAAATCTACTAAAATATCTTACTTAAAAAATGATGTAAAATTAAGTAAACCCACTCTAGTAATAATTGTACTTGAAAAAAACCATGATAACTGCAGGTATACTTACTCAAATTTTACTAAAATATCCAGTACATATACCTCATTATCGTTCGTTTTGTTTGGGTATATAATAAATATTATAGACAGTTTTATTTAGATTGATTATATTTTGCGTAAGTAAAATAAAAGAAAAATAATCGAAAAAGGTGAGGAGAGGTCGAGGTAATACCTGTAAACTCTCGGTAGGAGTACCCGTTGGCATCTCCAAAGTAAATACGAGATCTATATCCTTATCAGGTCCAGCATCATTGTTCTCGAGGCGAAGCTCGAAGGTTCCCTTATTGTTGCTCGGTTGTGTGTACCGTGGTATAAGCGCGTCACTCCCGGTGTGTCAGGGCCGCAAACCCTTTAAGATCAAAAACATAGTTCGCCAACTGTCTTCTCACCTAAATACACGAGGGGCCAAAGTCGCTCGTACACCTCGACAAAAGCACCCTGGAATACTCTTGGAATCCGAGGGACGATTCGCTAGAGAGGTTTATACATATACACACGTACACGTACACGTACACACAAGAGGTTCAACCTTGCGGTTCGCTTTGCCACGGAATGCAAACGTAAATTGGAGAATCCAGTGTTCTTCTTTCTTTTTTTTTCTATATTCCTGGGACAATCGTCTTTCTTACGACGTGCTTTGTGTATACCTTCTCGTTTTAACCGTTCAATTAACAATTCCTGAAAAACGTTGGGAATGCAGTTCAGGGTTCCTTCGTTTTCATTTTTGGCCGAGTTAGGGGTTTAACGTTGGAGTAACCGCCTATAAGAGACTAAGGGAAACGTTATCTTATCGTATCTTAGACAAATTATACAAAGTATATGTCAATTTTTACCCAAAATCAATGAAAAAGAAAATTGAAAGATAATCAGTAGAAAAGTCAATGTTTAAGTCGTACATATAAATTGTCAAGTAATTATAATTGTGTATTAAATGTATTTTACACGCTGCTAACAATTGCATTTTTGTTTGTCTGTTTAGATTACTACTTCCTTCCCGCGTTCAATTTTGTTTGAATATTTCGATACGAGCTCGCAGGGATAAGTTGAACAGGGATTTTGAAAGATTGAAAGGATCTCTGAGAGGACTCGATTAAATTGGCAACTGGGCGTAGACCCCTCGGCGCGTAATTGAATTGTATGGACCTAACGACGTGATTGCCGTGGACGATTTGGCTCGATGTGTCACGACCTCGGGTAAATAAACTAAAAGTGCTCGACTGCCCTTGCGATTTGCGAACCTTACGTGTATACTACGAGAATTCAGTAGAAACGTTTTCTTAAATTTTTGGAAGTTGCGGCGTTTTTCTGTCTACTTCTATTTATTTACAAACGATACCTTAGACCCGTAAAGACTGTACTTTTCATTATCCAAAAATAAATGTTACGGTAACGTTGCTTTGGTCAATTTTTAACGAGTATCCAAATATGTTGCAGAACTTTTGAATCGTTTGAAATCAATTACTGTAGGTAAAGAATCAAAACTCAAAATTATAATAACGTTGCATATTAATACAATATGAATGAGCGACTAAGATGGTCTCTGGTGAAAGATGGATGCTACAATGTTGCAATACTCTTGACTACACTACATCGTTTCCAAAATTATAAAGCTATCTGAGATAGTTGTACAATATGGTTGATTAATACCATGATAACTGCAGGTATACTTACTCAAATTTTACTAAAATATCCAGTACATATACCTCATTATCGTTCGTTTTGTTTGGGTATATAATAAATATTATAGACAGTTTTATTTAGATTGATTATATTTTGCGTAAGTAAAATAAAAGAAAAATAATCGAAAAAGGTGAGGAGAGGTCGAGGTAATACCTGTAAACTCTCGGTAGGAGTACCCGTTGGCATCTCCAAAGTAAATACGAGATCTATATCCTTATCAGGTCCAGCATCATTGTTCTCGAGGCGAAGCTCGAAGGTTCCCTTATTGTTGCTCGGTTGTGTGTACCGTGGTTATAAGCGCGTCACTCCCGGTGTGTCAGGGCCGCAAACCCTTTAAGATCAAAAACATAGTTTCGCCAACTGTCTTCTCACCTAAATACACGAGGGGCCAAAGTCGCTCGTACACCTCGACAAAAGCACCCTGGAATACTCTTGGAATCCGAGGGACGATTCGCTAGAGAGGTTATACATATACACACGTACACGTACACGTACACGTACACACAAGAGGTTCAACCTTGCGGTTCGCTTTGCCACGGAATGCAAACGTAAATTGGAGAATCCAGTGTTCTTTCTTTCTTTTTTTTTCTATATTCCTGGGACAATCGTCTTTTCTTACGACGTGCTTTGTGTATACCTTCTCGTTTTAACCGTTCAATTAACAATTCCTGAAAAACGTTGGGAATGCAGTTCAGGGTTCATTCGTTTTTCATTTTTGGCCGAGTTAGGGGTTTAACGTTGGATGTAACGTATAAAGAGACTAAGGGAAACGTATTTATCTATCTTAGGACAATTATAAAAGTATATGTCAATTTTTAACCAAAAATCAATGAAAAAGAAAAATTGAAAGATAATCAGTAGAAAAGTCAATGTTTACGTCGTACATATAAATTGTCAGTAATATAAATTGTGTATTAAATGTATTTATTGCTGCGTAACAATTGCATTTTTGTTTGTCTGTTTAGATTATTATACTTCCTTCCTGCGTTCAATTTTGTTTGAATATTTCGATACGAGCTCGCAGGGATAAGTTGAACAGGGATTTTGAAAGATTGAAAGGATCTCTGAGAGGACTCGATTAAATTGGCAACTGGGCGTAGACCCCTCGGCGCGTAATTGAATTGTATGGACCTAACGACGTGATTGCCGTGGACGATTTGGCTCGATGTGTCACGACCTCGGGTAAATAAACTAAAAGTGCTCGACTGCCCTTGCGATTTGCGAACCTTACGTGTATACTACGAGAATTCAGTAGAAACGTTTTCTTAAATTTTTGGAAGTTGCGGCGTTTTTCTGTCTACTTCTATTTATTTACAAACGATACCTTAGACCCGTAAAGACTGTACTTTTCATTATCCAAAAATAAATGTTACGGTAACGTTGCTTTGGTCAATTTTTAACGAGTATCCAAATATGTTGCAGAACTTTTGAATCGTTTGAAATCAATTACTGTAGGTAAAGAATCAAAACTCAAAATTATAATAACGTTGCATATTAATACAAATATGAATGAGCGACTAAGATGGTCTCTGGTGAAAGATGGATGCTACAATGTTGCAATACTCTTGACTACACTACATCGTTTCCAAAATTATAAAGCTATCTGAGATAGTTGTACAATATGGTTGATTAATACCATAATTGTATATGAGTATTCCGAAACGTATGACTGCGACGTTGCTTTCGCGCATCGCAATATCTTGAGAAATACAAGAGTACATTGTTTTAGGTTTCATCAACGTTTTGGTAATTTTTTGGACAACTGCAGTATATTATCAACGTCGATATAGTTATCCAAATAACGTTACCGCAACATTTTATAAAATTTAATAAAATTTGGTTTTTGATAAAAGAGAATATAAGATGGATATCTACAGAAACTTTGCTAAAATAATTGTCAGATTACAGTTTTTTCCGTCGTGAATCGACATTGATACATTAAATTCGTTATAATTATCCATGTATCATTCAACGTTATCCCCAATTACAAAAATTGTTAAAATTACTCTAAACTCCTCAAAAAGAAATTAAAACAGTAGCGTTAAGATATTCTTATTTTTCTGAGAACTATCCGTTTTACCAAAAGCTGACAATAACCTCGTGTTTCATTTAACCCCAAAATGACCAATTCCTTCTGAAGTCAAATGGTTAATAACGATCAAAGACGAAAAATATCGTACGTTAACAATGATATTCTTACACTAAAATAGAAAGAAAGAGAATATAAATCAAGTTACAATGCTATTGCAAATGATCTTTAAAAAGGTACATACGCTTACTGTGCATATCGGTATATACATCGAGTTTGTCGGAGTACCTCGTAAATTTTAATTTAAGTGTATACCAACTGTAGAGAGAATTCGTTTGAACCACCCTCCTTCTTTTTCTGTCTCCCATATTAACGTGAAATCTCTCAAGTTTTTAATTAAAACCCGGGAAACGTAAATATTTCATAACCTCGGACACTGGATGTGGAAAAAATTTGCACTTATACTTGTAGTCCCAACAAATATTTTAAAATCCCGATTAATTTTTCACATATCTCTGTACAATTATATATGTATACCCTCATGGGCATTTAAACAAGGATTTTCATTTTCTTCGAGGGATTCGGTGTAATTCGTAGGTCATAAAACGTTTCCTCTCCGAAAGAACGTGCATTAAACAAATTACAACCAATTAGAAAAGTTCGTCGCGAGAAAAAATTTTTTTTTTCAGTAAAGTTGAGAGGAAGAGAAGATTTTTTTTCGAAAATTTTCGAAGCGAAATGATGGTTCGATATATTATATATTCACCGATTCGAATCGGGGTGTAAAGTTCGAGTTGTTAAATGCTCACGGTATGGAGCGCACTTTTAAATTACATCGAAATTCCACTTAAGACGTTTGTCAAAATTTTTTCGCACGAGAAAATAAATACAGTGCGTATACGTATATACCTCATGTAAAACAATAAAACGTAATTCTTAACTGTATATACAGTTCATGTAATCAAGGAAGAATAAAATGAAAAATAAGGAAAACAGAGGATATATATAATATAGACGATAGAGGCGAATAGAGAAAATGAAGGTGTTCCGTAGGCGTCACGACGCTTCTTACATTCTTCTCGGTTCTCTTCAACGATCTTTTGTTTTCGTTGTTTCTGCGTGAGTGAGCGTCAGGCTCGAGTAATAGCCAGTTACGCTGAAATGCGAGGTAGACGAATGCGAGAACCGAACGAGGACAAATTGATTTACGAGGGAACGTAGATTAAGGTGTATCAAACATTTTTACCTCTTTCTCTTCTCTTTTCTACACGCTTACCTCCAAATCTTCTTTATTATTGAATATCCTACTTGCTGTTGTTATTCTTCTGGTATAGAAATTATAAGGTGTATCTTTTGTTTCAATTCGTTGTTAAAACGAAGTAGCTAAATTTTCTCGAAGGAACATTTCAATCGACTTGAGGAGAAGATGATACAGGTTCATTTAATTTTTTAAATTCGACAATTATTAGTCATTATTGGAAAAAAATATATAAATGACTGTCAAATTTCTTAATAAAGACAAATCTGAGAAAATTGACAGACATTTATAATTTTATTTCAAGTAATTGCTAAATGTCGAATTAAAAGATTAAATCCCAACCTGTATCATCTTCTCAATGCAATTGAAAAATTGGACGTCATAATTTTATTTTTTAAATTTAATATTTAACATAATTAGAATGGAATTTTTACTCGATACCATTATTATCACGTTGTATTTTTTTATATTTTTACTGAGGAGTCCAAACTGGAGATCAAGAACAAATCGCCTATAATTTTTGTAAATGCCGTATATTGGGAAATTCCATCAACCAATATAGTAGTAGTAGAGAAAAAGTAAAATCAGCCTATGAAACTGAAGTTAGCAGCCAGATAGATTTATCATTAATAGTGTTTAAAACAATTTCATGGAATTTTCTAAAATTTTATGTTATGTGTTTACATGTCTTGTTTGTTATTTAGCATCGTTTAAAAGGGATAAATATAAAGATAAGGTTTTGTTGGGAACCTGGTTGTTAACTTTAGTATCATAATCAGCCTTCTTTATTTCAATTAATAAATATATTATACACATATATTTTTATCATGATTATTTCACTGTAAACGTGTTAATTTTTACTCGAAAGAAAAATGGAGGTTAGGTTTATGATCATATAATTTTACTCTCTATTTTGATATTTAGCATGATTAGAATCAAATTTTGACTCGATACTGATGTCACATGCACATAACTTCTTCCCCATAATTATCCCAGTTTTCTCTGTAAAGAAGTATAATTCATCACTCAAAAGATAACCGAGATTATGTTTTACTCGATACGATGCACTCAGTTATTTATCTAAACAAATACCATACTTTCTCAAAATTCCTAAATTTATAAACATTCTCATGATTTTTAACCAAATGTAAATAGAAATAAGAAAAGTTTATTTGTGCATATATATAGGTTAGATTCTCCGTATACACCGCCTCGACCCAATTTTAGATCGACTGCAATTGGACGGGACGAGAGAACGTGACTCATCTGATTCGCTGAATTATTCAAATTGAAATACCGATTTATTATATGTTAATCGATGAATATAATGATAACTTGGATATTACCGACAATTCCATTGTACATTAGTCGTCCGATTGATGTATCCCCTCTTTCTGCACCTGCCTTTGACTTGTTAACAAACATTAATATTACTCAATATTACGGATTAATCAATCCTATAGGTTTTAATATAGCCTCGTAAGATTGATTATACATTTTTCTATTATTGCGCTTTATTCGAACATGTTTGAGCTATTCTGTGGTAATTTAAAATTATGTATGTCACCAGATTATAATGGGAATATATTTTTAAGATTGGATTTATGATACACCTATATCTAACTATTGAATAATGGAGTTCCTCTTGCTTTTGACTTAAAATAAGATGAAGATGTTGATCGAGGAATGCATTGACATACTGAAAAAATTGCTTTAATAAGTATACCTGAACGAAAAAATACGTGTTTGCATTTAAACGTTCGCTATAAAGATAGATTCCCGAGTTAAATGAGAAATGGAAAGGCGAAGAAAACTTTAACACATATTCTTTCCTTTTTTGTAACCCTCTTCAGACTTTTAATGCAAACACTGTATACAAAAATTTTGTCGCAAGTCGACTTAAATCTCCGCTTCTTTTTCCTCATTATTAACAAGGAAACGTCAAATAGAAACGGTTAGGTTACAATATAAAAACACAATCATCAAATTGAAGTTGGTTTTCATATTGTTTTGTACCCCTAACCATTTCATCCATTTGTTGTCGCGAGATACACAAACACATTGGTGACTTTTTTTTATATGTGATCGATAAGTATCTGGTGGATTTGAGAGTTCGATAGCTCAAACACGTCGAGGATGTATTGTTTCTATTAATTAGAAATAATATAAATTTTAGTTTAAAAGATGCAATGCTACGAAGATTCGACGAGGGGGAAGTCTGGAGAAAGTCTGGTGAATTATCCCAGACTTTAAAAATAATTTTAAATGTGTGGGAGAAAGTATGGCTTATTTATTCCAGACTTTCAAAATACTTATTAAATCTGGCAAAATGTGCGGGAGAAAGTCTGGTTGATTTAAATATATTAAGTCTGGCAAAAGTATGGGATAGTCTCACCAGCTAGACTTTGCAAGACTTTATAAGCCAGACTTTCCCAGACGTTTCCCATACTTTTGTTTACACGGGCGTTGTTTCGAAAATAAAAAAGACAAGTAAAATTTTCTGACGGCAAACGATATATATATATTTTGAACCGACGCGGTGGCGGAGTGGCGGAGAACGCACCTCGGCCGGTCACGGAAGTTAAGCAGCACTGAGTGCGGTTGGCACTTGGATGGGTGACGTTCTCGGTCGCTTGGCTTTCGTGGCGGGTTAGGTGTTTTTTCACACTTCACAACGTGAGCGGAAGGTGTGAAACATTCGGTTCGGTGTCAAGGCCTACGCAATGTGACTTTGACACCCAAAAAGAATGTTTCGAATACACCGGCCATCTCGGGTGAGGTTTTCCATGCTTCACAGGTTTCCCTCATCCACGGGTATAACCCGGGGTGAATGCGAGATGGTGGGGTTGTTAAGGGAGGGATAAAGCACCCACACATAGGTGGTAGGTGGACACCGTTAAAGTCCCCCAGGGGATAAACGGTAGGAAGTGCCAGGAAAAAAAGAGAGCACAAAATCAAGATAAAAACAATAAAAATATATATATTTTTTGAGACATTTTTAAAAGTATACAATTGAAATATATAATAGAACATCTAAAACTATGTATATAAAAGGCTGCAGTGCAAAATCGTTCGATAATCTTGTGTCTCTGTATTTTGATTTTCCATATAGGATAGTAGATTATTAAATAAATAATGTAATATATAACTTATGTTCTCGATCGGTAACAATCGCCGGTGATAATCTTGATTAAAGAAGCAGTTGCATATGGAGAATAAATGTTCGATTGCCACGCGCTGAAGAAACAAATTAATAAATTGGTAATCAAATGCATCAATCGATATTTAAACTTTTCAATTTAATACTGAATCGTTCGCTGTATAAACACGCACACACCATTTCCCATAGTGAAAATAGCTTTTAACGCATTCGATAAAATAATTGATTTATGTGTCTATGCATATCGATATTTCTATACAGACACACAAATCCTATTAAAATAATTGCATTTACGAAAATTGTTTAGAAATTATAATATAATAAATATACGAGAACTCATCGATATCACGAAGCATAAATTTGTAAATTATCTTCTGGCGTGAATTCTCTCTCTCTCTCCCTCTCTCTCTCTCTCTCTCTCTCTCTCTCTCTTTATTTATTTAATTTTTTTTTATATTTTATATATATATATACCGCTGTAATGTTGTACCAATTGTGCTTACGGGTATTTATCCCACAGAAGCCAAAACTCAAAGATCAATCAATCAATCTCTCTCTCTCTCTCTCTCTCTCTCTCTTAGCTACACCAATATGGTTAAATCATTAGGAGTGTGGATCTCTCCGACTCTTGACTGGACAAGACAGGTATCGTCCATTGCTCAAAGAGTTCATTTTGTATTGCATTCACTGCGGTTTTTAAGACGTGCTCTCTCAAGACCAACAAGAAAATACCTTGTTGAAACACTGGTGTTCCCACACTTCGACTACGCTTGTGCGGTTTATGATAACTTAGACGGGTCAAAAAACATAAAGTTACAACGCTTATTGAATGCATGTGTTCGTTTCGTGTGGGGAAACATACCGTGGAGGGGTCACGTCACTCCCTATCGCCTAGAATTGGGGTGGTTGTCGGTTGAGCTCAGGAGGTCGTTCTTTATTGGTTCATGCGCATATAATATCATAGCTCACAATTCTCCGGCTTATCTCGCTTCTCATTTCACTCAACGCTCTAATCTTCATTCCGTTCGTTCATCATCACGACATCCCCCTGTTTCCCTTTCTTTTCTTCCTCCAAGAACGGAGGCTCTAAATTGTTCATTCTTAATCACAGCATCAAGACTCATTAACCAACTTCCACACACAGAATTCGACCCATTGTCATTATCGTCATTCAAATCACACCTCATGTCTCACCTTCGCGAGCTTGACCGACGAGCCTGGGACAAAAGAGTCAATGATGAGAGTATAACCTGCCCTCCCCTGCCGTCGTTTTAAGTTATTATTTTATTTATTTATATTCTGTTATTCCATAGCGTTGCGATGCGTTGCATTATGTATTTTTGTTTTATTTGTTCATCCTTGCGTATTATCTACCATTGTGTAAGCGTGAAAGCTATTTTATTTATTATTTATTGTTATTTTTACTATTTATTTAAACGTTCGCTATAAAGATAGATTCCCGAGTTAAATGAGAAATGGAAAGGCGAAGAAAACTTTAACACATTCTTTCCTTTTTTGTAACCCTCTTCAGACTTCTAATACAAACACTGTAATTTGTATACAAACATTTTGTATACACGACGCAAATTTTATGTGATACCTATACACTCAAGCTTTCTTCGTCTTTCCTGTTCTCAACAATCAATATTAAAAAACCACCGAGTTATAAAATCAAACCAACGACATAGGTAATTCGCTATAATAAGTTAAGAAATATATATATGGGGTATTCCACGTGAAGTGGTCCAATCAAAATTTTAAAATGCACCAAATTTTGGGTACACATTGCAAATGTTTTTCAGAAAACAGAAAAAAATTTTTAGGTACTGGAATCTATTTGCTCTAAAGTTATTCTAACCTCGAAAAGTTAATTTTTTCTAGTTTTTTCAACACCAGCTGGGTTTACCGCTATTTAACTCAAAATCTATCAACTTTTACTATAAAACATTATATATAACATTCGTTGCTAACTATGTCTAGAATTTACCCTTCTGGGTTACAATTTCTAATCTCAAGGTTAATGTTACATAAACTACATGTCAATATTCAACTTAAAAATAGTGTAAGTGCGCCACAATTGATTTTTTTATCCAAAGTCTAAAAAAAGCTTGAAGCAATACCTTTCGAATGGTCTGTAGCATTTTTGGGGCCTTCAATTCTGTAAAAAGTTATGATAATTTGAAGAAACTCGAAATTTTTTTAAAAATTTAAATGGGAATTACCATGTTAATTTTTGTGAATTTTTTGTCTTTCTTTGAATTGTCATAACTTTTTACAGAATTGAAGGCCCCAAAAATGCTACAGACCATTCGAAAGGTATTGATTCAAGCTTTTTTTTTAGACTGTTGGATAAAAAAATCAATTGTGGCGCACTTACACTGTTTTTAAGTTGAATATTGACATGTAGTTTATGTAACATTGACCTTGAGATTAGAAATTCTAACCCAGAAGAATAAATTCTAGACATAGTTAGCAACGAATGTTATATATAATGTTTTATAGTAAAAGTTGATAGATTTTGAGTTAAATAGCGGTAAACCCAGCTGGTGTTGAAAAAAACTAGAAAAAATTCACTTTTTGAGGTTAGAATAACTTTTGAGCAAATAGATTCCAGTACCTAAAAATTTTTTTCTGTATTCTGAAAAACATTTGCAATGTGTACCCAAAATTTGGTGTATTTTAAAATTTTGATCGGACCACTTCACGTGGAATACCCCATATATTGAAATGCTATAATATTATAATAATATTTATTATTAAAATTAATCAATTATAATGCTTCGTACCAAAATTTTTGAGTATTAGGCATATACCATAGGATATTTAAAAAACGACTTCATCAAATGTAAATAGTCAAATTTTTATCGTTTTAGTGAATTGAGATGGAAAAATTATATTAATTTATTAAATGTCTGTAAGTAAAATCAAGACATTGTTGTCCTTCGTTTTGGTATTATCCGTCACTGTGCTTAATTTTATACAAAATTAATAATGCATTCAAAAATGGATGCGGAAGAAAATTCGGCTCTTAAATATATGACAAGAAAATTAAAAGATGAATTTTCTTCCTCATCCATTTTTTAATGAATTGATAGATTTTTGTATAAAATTTAACAGAGTAATATATAGATAATATTAAAAAACGAAAGGCATTGATGTCTTGGTTTCACTGGGAGTCTTACCTGTGATCATTACCGACATAGTATAATATAAATGTATTTCTACATTTACCTATAACAAAATTTACTATCTTATGCAAAACCAAATATAGAAACACTCACATTGTTAAGACTATATATACACCGGAAACTTTGCAACGGTAAAGTCCAACATTTGCACACTTACGGGCATTCTCCTTTCGTAAATTGCGCGTTAAGATAAATAGACGTTGTTTCGAAAATAAAAAAGACAAGTAAAATTTTCTGACGGCAAACGATATATATATTTTTTGAGACATTTTTAAAAGTATACAATTTAAATATATAATAGACATCTAAAACTATGTATATAAAAGGCTGCAGTGCAAAATCGTTCGATAATCTTGTGTCTCTGTATTTTTATTTTCCATATAGGATAGTAGATTATTAAATAAATAATGTAATATATAACTTATTGTTCTCGATCGGTAACAATCGCCGGTGATAATCTTGACTAAAGAAGCAGTTGCATATGGAGAATAAATGTTCGACTGCCACGCGCTGAAGAAACAAATTAATAAATTGGTAATCAAATGCATCAATCGATATTTAAACTTTTCAATTTAATACTGAATCGTTCGCTGTATATAAACACGCACACACCATTTCCCATAGTGAAAATAGCTTTTAACGCATTCGATAAAATAATTGATTTATGTGTCTATGCATATCGATATTTCTATACAGACACACAAATCCTATTAAAATAATTGGCATTTACGAAAATTGTTTTAAAATTATAATATAATAAATATACGAGAACTCATCGATATCACAAGCATAAATTTGTAATTATCTTCTGGCGTGAATTCTCTCTCTCTCTCTCTCTATTTTATTTAATTTTATTTTATATTTTATATAGATATATACCGTTGTAATGTTGTACCAATTGTGCTTACGGGGTATTTATCCCACAGAAGCCAAAAATAAAGAATCAATCAATCGACCAACAAGAAAATACCTTGTTGAAACACTGGTGTTCCCACACTTCGACTACCGCTTGTGCCGGTTTATGATAACTTAGACGGGTCAAAAAAACTAAAGTTACACGCTTATTGAATGCATGTGTTCGTTTCGTGTGGGGAAACATACCGTGGTAGGGGTCACGTCACTCCCTATCGCCTAGAATTGGGGTGGTTGTCGGTTGAGCTCAGGAGGTCGTTCTTTATTGGTTCATGCGCATATAATATCATAGCTCACAATTCTCCGGCTTATCTCGCTTCTCATTTCACTCAACGCTCTAATAATCTTCATTCCGTTCGTTCATCTCATCACGACATCCCCCTGTTTCCCTTTCTTTTCTTCCTCCAAGAACGGAGGCTCTAAATTGTTCATTCTTAATCACAGCATCAAGACTCATTAACAACTTCCACACACAGAATTCGACCCATTGTCATTATCGTCATTCAAATCACACCTCATGTCTCACCCTTCGCGAGCTTGACGACGCTCCCTCTTTTTTATTTATTTTATTATTAATATTTTTATTATGCGTATATTACGTATGTATCCTTGTCAATGCTTACGTTATTTTTCAGTATTTATACACTGAAAGCCTAAAGATCAATCAATAAATACAATCTTCTTCTTACTATCTCTCTCTCTCTTGAACTTTGCTCTTTACACGAAGGGAGAATCCGTGTAATATTTATTTTTACACAATTTTTATCCTCGAGATATTAGATAAATTTTTATACTTATACCCAGGGTATACGTTCGCGTAATCTAGGATATCGTGTATACAGTTAAATTTATTTTCGAATTCGATAAAACGACGAAGAATCGTGGTTTCTCATTGATTTTTAGTTTTGGTAAAGATCGTGCGTCTCGATGGATAGAAAGTAATTAAAACGTACCGATATAAACGATCCGATTATTCCCAAATGCTAATGGATCTTTTGATTATTCGTATATCGTTTAATAAACAATTATTATTAACTGTGGCTATACGAATCAATTTACATTTTCAAATATATATAATAATTTATTAACAACTTACGAACAGGCTCACTCCCGGTATACGAGAATAAAATACAGTAAAAAAATAAGTTCTTACTTCAAGTGAAATTTTTGTTTAATATAACCCAAGAAAAAATCTGCTTGATATTCAGTGAATCTTGTAGAATTTAGAAAAATATGGTTATTGATATAAGGATCGATACAGTTTGATTATAAAAAATTCGTTTAATTTTAAGCACATTTCTTCTTGGGTGACATTTAAAAAGAATTCCGTTTGAAGAACAAATTTTTTTTTCAATCTATATATCAAATAGAGAAAACGTTACTGCTTTTTTATATTTTTCTTTTAATGATAGTTTGTGACGCTTGATGACAAAAGTGTAGTTAACAGTTTTTTTTCAAATTATTTTTTGTTTAATTCGTTATTTTATTTACTTTGATAAATGGATCTTTATTTGATGTTTTATGTAACACGTGAAGATTAATTAAGGTAGATGTATATCGTCAAGTATTCTCTGTCCGATCACAATTTTAAAATTTTTTTCAAAATATTTATCGCTTTTTTTAAATCGTTTTTTTACTTAACTATGTTTTTAGACATTTCCTTTTTAATAAAATATGGACTTATTTATGTAGTTATTTCTTTCTTTAATTTATACAAAATTTAAATTGTGATGTAATATCAATTAATAAATATAAATTTTATTTTATTACTTCTCATTCGTAAAAATATCAACTCGTTATATTCCTATTTTATTCAAAATTGTATTATAATAAGTTAATGCGATATGAAATCAGTATAGATATGGGTCCAGTAAGGTATAATAAATGGGTATCAGTAAAGTAAAGATTTCTGTATCTTGGGTCCGACATCCCGTTAAAATTTCTGACGCGCAGATCGATACAATTTCGTTCCAAGGCTTAATGAAAAGCTTAAGGAATAGTGGCTAAATGATATCAATATTTATTAAAAATTAACGTTTGTGGCATTTTAAAATAGTATATTATGACACTGTTGTGGGAGATGGTTTTCTACCTTTCTCGAGGTTGTTCGTACGAGCGAAGCGAGTTATTATTGTTCTACAATTTAAGGATGCAACATAAGTAGCTTCTGTAAGTTTTTTTTAAGAATAAATCGTTATTTACAATATTCTATAGTCGATGTTTTAGGCATCTTCAAGCGGCCATATTGAATTTTGGTTAATTTTTTAATTCGAAAAGACCAGGTCTTTTTACTTAAAAACATGTTTCCTCCAATAACGATTAGTTAGTCATAGCTTTATTAAGACAAAAAAATCAATGGACTATGAAACGCCCGTTTCTCCGGTAATGAGTTAAACGATGTTTTGCTTGAAGTTTATTTGGATATATTCAATACTTAAATAAATAATTAAAACTTTGCATTTATTCGATAATCTTTAAATTTATATTATTTGTAGAACATTTTAATAATTTGTAGCCATCAAGTGCTAGTTTGACGTAATTGCAAGAGTGTAAGCGAAATATCTCTTGGTATGTAGATCGATTAACAATTTAAATTTAAATACATTTAAATTATCGTACAATTTTTCTTTTTATTTTTTAATTTCCCGCGAATTAAGGCCGCTCGATTTGATGTCCTTAAAGTAAAAAAAGGTATAAGAGAGAAAGAAAGAATCGTCGAGAATGTAAGTAAATGTTTTCCTAATTAAGACACGTTCACGCGCGTGTACATGCTACCCCTCCTCTCTCTCTCTCTCTCTTTCTCTCTGGAGTGCAAAAAAAAGTATACTGCTCTCGATTTGAAAGGGAAATTAGTACTTTGGGAAGAAAGAAAGAACACTCACCGGAATAGAAAAGCAGAGTTTTATTGGCTGACTCTTTTCTTTTTATTTCCCAGAACAAGTGGGAATGGACAGTTTTAACCAAACGGCTGATAGATATATATTTATTTTATTTATTTTTGCTAGCGTTTAGAACGATCCTCAATTTTCTTATTTATTTTAATTGTTCAAGTGTAGTTTAAAAGAATTTTTTAACAGTCCCTTTTTATACAATACTCGTAAACTCGTATTCTTTTCTTTGAGATTAACAGCATTGTGGATATTTTAATTTTCTTTCAAAATTAACTGTAAAAATGTATTTTCGGTTAGCCCAAAAAATGACTATGAGAGTGTCAAAATTAAGGCGATTGCTATAAATCACGGTATAGTTCGTACGCAACAGTACATAATTATATATGTCTCTATTAATTGAAAATTAAAATATTAAAAAATACTAAAATACCGATTCCGTAATTATTTATACAAAACGTTTCACCTAACAATTACCAATTTTCTATATACGGTTTTAATTATATGATTAATAAGACTACATATATTGACCTTACTTAAAATCAAATCAAACAAATGATTAACTGCACTTATAGTCACCGTGAAAGACATCAAGATCAATTGTAAGTACTCGGTGTAGCTTTAGGGGTCTCACTAATTATTCACTTTGTTATTATGTATCACGATTCACCAAAATTTTTTTCTATTCATCATGCAGGGAATAATATTTTTTGATCTCCGAGGTCAGTATACAAACTATTCTACAATTCATAATCGATTGATCCATTAATATAAAAATAACGTTGGAGAATTTCGAAAATTTGACTTGGTCTCGAAATTGTGTGAAAATATCTCCATACTGATGGACGAAATAGGAAAATAAGCGAATGTTGATATTTAAATGATGCTGTTATTAATTTTGCAATTCTGGTTTGTATGTTTTTTTTGTTTTATAACGTTTTTACAACAATCACGAATCACAATCTGCTCATCAAGATCACAGTATATTATGGATGGAATAGAAAATATATTGCCGTTGCTTTTCTTTTTTGTATGATGGTTCATATATCAGTAATCGAATGTCTTTCATGTTTCTCATCGATTTTAATGAAACTTACAAGGGAAGTACTTCCCGTGTAAAAAAAATTACATGTAATACACATATAAAAAACGTGTGTACGACATGTTGTTTAAAACATGTATCATGCATGTATCTTGTGACCGAATCCCATATTAGAAATGCATGTACATTCGTGTTTGGTTCGTGTGGGATTGATGTTTTATACATGTGATATCTGCCAAATGTATAACGAATATGTATATTATAAGCGTGTGGATACTTTCTTTTTTCTACCTCAACACTCATGTAGCTTATGTGTAGATATTATAAATATTTAGTGTATTTGAGATGTTTATAGAGTGCACTCCATAAATATCTCAGGTACACTAAATATATTTACAATATCTACATGCAAGCTACACATAGGCGACACGTACAAAATGTAGAAATTTTCATAATGTACATGTAGGCTACATGTACCTGAATACATGTAGTGTACATGTTTATAACATGTGTGACACATGACATCATTTTTTCACGGGAATTAATAGATCGCTGCGTCTTTTGATCTCGTACACTGCAGCATTTTCTTGCACAGCCCCTACTTAAAAAATTCGCTCCTTCTCTCTCTCTTTCTCTTTTTCGTTATGTATCTCTTATTTAGGACAGTCCGATTGCGCGTATCTGGAAAAAAAGCAAAACACAAAGTATCGAAATATTTTTTTTTATACTTAAAAAAGTAAGAAAATGTGTAAGATATCGGAAAAGAATTTATGGCAGCAAGAAAATTTTCGATACATAAAATTTAAGGTTAATAGGTTATCAGACCTATAACCAAGTCGTATTATTAAAACTGAGACTTTCATATTTTTAAAAACTTATCTGAGTAATCTGGTATTGATCATCTTCATAATTTAGACCTGGTGCGATCACTCCGACGAAGATTTTATTAGCATCCGCAGCGGCAGCGCAAACAAATTCTCAAAGTCCGTCACACTGAAGTTGCATCGATGCGAAGTCAAACGTTAAACTAAAGATGCAAGGATATGTTTATGCAACTTCGCATCGATGCAACTTCAGTGTTACGGACTTTGAGAATTTGTTTGCGCTGCCGCTGCGGATGCTAATAAAATCTTCGTCGGAGTGAACGCACCAGGTCTAAATTATGAAGATGATCAATACCAGATTACTCAGATAAGTTTTTAAAAATATGAAAGTCTTTCAGTTTTAATAATACGACTTGGTTGTAGGTCTGATAACCTATTAACCTTAAATTTTCTGTATCGAAAATTTTCTTGCTGCCACACATTCTTTTCCGTTATCTTACACATTTTCTTACTTTTTTAAATATAAAAAAAATATTTCGATACTTTGTGTTTTGCTTTTTTTTCCAGATACGCACAATCGGAGAAGGAGCGAATTTTTTAAGTAGGGGCTGTGCAAGAAAATGCTGCAGTGTACGAGATCAAAAGACGCAGCGATCTATTAATTCCCGTGAAAAAATGATGTCATGTGTCACACATGTTATAAACATGTACACTACATGTATTCAGGTACATGTAGCCTACATGTACATTATGAAAATTTCTACATTTTGTACGTGTCGCCTATGTGTAGCTTGCATGTAGATATTGTAAATATATTTAGTGTACCTGAGATATTTATGGAGTGCACTCTATAAACATCTCAAATACACTAAATATTATAATATCTACACATAAGCTACATGAGTGTTGAGGTAGAAAAAAGAAAGTATCCACACGCTTATAATATACATATTCGTTATACATTTGGCAGATATCACATGTATAAAACATCAATCCCACACGAACCAAACACGAATGTACATGCATTTCTAATATGGGATTCGGTCACAAGATACATGCATGATACATGTTTTAAACAACATGTCGTACACACGTTTTTTATATGTGTATTACATGTATTTTTTTTTACGCGGGTTGACTTCCGGGAAACGGATCTTATCCTAACTTTGGTATTTTTTTTTGTAAAATATAAATATATAGAAAGCTAAGTTATTACTTGTCAATGGCCACTTTTACGAAAGTTATTCAACATCTAAGAATAATTTCAATAAAAATTACTTCCAATTTGATTGCTTATAACTCGGAAATAAATAAAGATAGGCACTGAAACTAAAAACCAAAAGAAAGTTGAATTCAAGTAAATATGGTTCCAAAAAAAAGAAGCGTAAATTGCTTAATTTGGAACACATTTTATAAAAAAATAAGAAATTAAAGAAATTATAACCAAAATGAAATATAGAAAATTTATTTTATTTGGCCTATAATTCTTCAATTTCTTATTTTCTTCGTAACTTTACTCCAAATGGAGCGAATTGAGCTTCTTTTTTTCAAACCATATCTACTTGAACTCAACTTTCTTTTAGTTTATGGTTTGAGTTCGTATCAATACTCGTTTTTGAGTCAGAAGCGATCAAAGTGGAAGTAATTTTTAATGATATTCTTATTAGATGTCGAATAACTCTGGCAAAAGTGACCATTGGCAAGGGATAACTTGGCTTTCTTCACATTTTTATATTACAAAAGACATACCAAAGTTAGGACAAGATCCGTTTCCCGGAGGTCAAATACTCTCCCCTTGTAAGTATATAGTTTACGACTTTGTCCTTTGTTTGAAAAGTGAAAAATCCCGGGCCACTTAGCCGGTTAAATATCCGATGACAAACATAATTCCAAACGCAATGAAATTGTATTTACCGTGTATTAAAAATTTTACTGATACGATATAGAGACGGGAAATAAGTACTTGTAACGTATATACATTATAATTACAGTGAACATCCCTCAAAAGTGCGTAATCGAGCGATCGAAAATCCATAACCCATTAGAATATTAATCAGAGCGTTTAGCGTGATAATTACCATGTCTCGATATATACGTGTATATAGGTATGTATATATGTATTACATAAATAAAAATAGCTGAAAATATACGATAGAAAAGAGAAAAATCCAACGCGTAATCCAGCACGTTCGTAATTACTACGGGAATTGCATACGAAGGGGAGTAAATAAACTTGCGCGCGACACCCACCAAAATAAATCACTCCAATTATCGACGTTCCCATTATGATGCCTTGTTATCGTTATTGCATATATAGGTATATCACGTATATATAACTCTTTTTTGTTTCTTTTAAATTTTATATTATTTCTTATATGCGGAATGGTAAAAAGGTATGAGACATTCCGATTCAAATTGTCTTTTATTTTAATTTTTTTAGTGTTTTAAGGTTATAGTACCAGTTGTGAAATATTACCAAATTGATGGAACATTACACGGATAGAGAAATTTCAGTAAAATTAACTGAACTTTCGCTAACACGGTAACAAACTGTCAAAATGCAAAAAATGACTTAACTTTTAATAAAAAATAGTAGACTTTCAGTCTTTATGTCCAACTATTAAGTACTTCACCTTATTTGATATACAGGGTGTTCAAAATCCACTGGATCGTCGATCTCTAAATACAGACCAGAAATCAATAAAGTGAATTTATCAGTCCGGTACTTTGTTGATCACCCTGAATATTGTCCCAGTTTTGGTGAAATTGTCGAGTGATTTTTCATTGTAACGAATTTATTAATTTTTATCCAAGAGAAATTAACGAATCATTTGTGTCTCGTGAGAAAACCAAAGAATATAAAGTATCGTACACACCGAGAAAAAATTTAAAGAAATAATTACAACAATGTATAGTAAAATTTACGGAAATTGGTGAATTGGTAAATATTACAAAAATTGTTGTAAAAATTAATAGACTTTTAGTAAATGTTACTATACAGTATAGTAATAGTAGTTACTTCCTGGAAGTGAGCCAAAACCCCCATAGCTTTTGGCTCGAAACAAACCCCTCCCCTCTCCCACCCCCTCTCAATAACCCAAAGTCAGAACGTATGTGCGTTCTAGCTCTGAGCCAAAATCCCCATAGCTTTTGTCTCGAAACAAACCCCTCCCCTCTCCCTCCCCCTCACAATAACCCAGAGTCACAAGGTATGTGTGTTCTAGCTCTTAGCCAAACACCCCATAGCTTTTGGGTTGAAACAAACCCTTCCCCTCCCGGATTCGAGAATGTACATACATACATTCAAAAAACCCCTCCCCTCCCGCAATTTAAGAATGCACGTACATTCTGGCTCACTACCAGATCGACGGGGGCTGGAAACATCTTGCGGTGGCTGCTTGCTGTGCACTTTTCATGTTAGCTGCGAGCAGCGTTCGTTTATGATCAAATCGTTTGAACTTTAAATAAATCGTGTGCAACTTGATAGTTATCGTATGCACATTGATAGCAATCGTTTGCACTTTAATTAAATCTTCTGCAACTTGATAGTTATCGCTTGCATATTGATAGCAATCGTTTACACTTCATGAAAACATTTGCAACTCGATAGTTACCGTTTGCATTTTAATCAAATTGTGCAAACTGTAAATACAGTGAGTTATACCTATATTAGAAAATGAAAAGAGCCCCTTCCTGTGAGATGCTCCTTTTCAATCATCTCTCCATTTAATTTTCTAATAAATTTGAACAATCGAATTTAATTACTCAAATTTCTTATAACCATCTCACTCAGATAAAGATCGAGTATTACTAGATACTTTTTTCCAAAGTGATTCAGGCTTAGCTTCGTACCTAGTCTTTTCTTTACCATCACCGACATTTTCTCTGTTACTTTCAACATAGTGGGTGTAGGATATCTTACCTCGATTCATTTTTTATGAGATGTGTAATGCAAACGGTAATTATTTTTTATTGTATCGTACTAATTAAGAAAAGCACTCATACGACAGTCGCACACGTCGTAAGAAATAGATACCGGTTTACTCACACTTTTCGTATATCTTGAATATTTTTCATTAACTTTCTTCCGTTCCGAAGCCGTCTCCTATACCATGTTCTTCTTCTTTTTGTCATTAGCGATACCAGAAGCACATTCTCCTTTGGAACTGATATAGTTACCCATACTGGTGGTGAATGTTGAATGATGCCAGATCTGGTGGTTGCTGTCTATTTATACAATCCCCCCACCTCACTCCCAATCCATAGGTTCAGATCGAGTGTCATTGGAAAACTTTTTTAAAAGTTTAACGTTGTGGAGGGCGCAGTTAGTCTTGTACGCACCATTATGATTAGGGCAAGTGACCACTTTCGTGTCATGTCACCGTAAGTTACCCATCTCCAAAACGTCATAAACTTTAAATTTAAAGCGTTCGAGCCAGTTTTTTTTAATGAACCCATTACCAAAATATTAGTTGCGTCGTGCAAAGCCTCTCGAAGATGTTTACCTACTTCAATGTAGGGAATATTTCCTGTCGTCCACGTTAGATCATGACTTTGTGCAAGCTGAGAATTCTCTAGCTTATATTTGTCGGTAAGTCTTCTTCAAGGATAAGGTTCCTTGAACAAAAGTACAACCGGTTCATGGTCCTCGTTGAGTGGTACAAATGCAAATTCCTTTACTACGAAATCATTAACAGGTTGCTTAAAACCTTGTAAATCAACTATGTACTGCATGTTTGACAAGCTTCTTCACGTCACCACTTGTCGGATTATACTGAATTATACGAAGTTAATGAAAAATATTCAGGGTATACGAAAAGTGTGAGTAAACCGGTATCTATTTCTTACGACGTGTGCGACTGTCATATGAGTGTTTTTCTTAATTAGTACGATACAATAAAAAATAATTACAGTTTGCATTACACATCTCATAAAAAATGAATCGAGGTAAGATATCCTACACCCACTATGTTGAAAATAACAGAGAAAAAGTCGGTGATGGTAAAGAAAAGACTACTTACGTAGCTAAGCCTGAATCACTTTGGAAAAAGTATCTAGTAATACTCGATCTTTATCTGATCGAGATAGTTATAAGAAATTTGAGTAATTAAATTCGATTGTTCAAATTTATTACTTTGCACAATTTAATTAAAGTGCAAACGGTAACTATCGAGTTGCAAATGATTTCATTTAAGTGTAAACGATTGCTATCAATATGCAAGCGATAACTATCAAGTTGCACACGATTTATTTAAAGTTCAAACGATTTGATCATAAACGAACGCTGCTCGCGGCTAACATGAAAAGTACACAGCAAGCATGTACATACATTCTCGAATCCGGGTGAGGAGGGATTTGTTTCGACCCAAAAGCTATGGGGTTTTTGGCTCAGAGCTAGAACGCACATACGTTCTAGCTCTGGGTTATTGGGAGGGGAGGGAGAGGAGAGGGGTTTGTTTCGAGCCAAGAGCTATGGGGATTTTGGCTCAGAGCTAGAACGCACATACGTTCTGACTCTGGGTTATTGACTTCCTGGAAGTGAGCCAAAACCCCCATAGCAAACCTACTAGTAATTTTTTTTATTTTTATAGTCTGTAATTTCATTACTAGACACGTATTATAATTTTTATAAAAACTTTTCTCTCAGTGTACATAACGAACGATCTCATCACTCACCCTTTATTAAATAATTTAACGACCGCTGGGTATATTGATAATCTCTATATATTTACCTTTTACCGGAAACAAATCGAGTTACCTAAATCAATTAATTTTTATTCGCATTATCCGACACGTCAATTTTTGCGATACGATAATTCACCATTCGACGCGTCCTGCGAAGATTAAAATAAGAAATGTATATATATTCGTAAAAAATCGATTTCCGCTACATTTGTTTCGTTTTATTCTATTTAAAAATTTATATACTCATACACGCGAACATTCATTTATATTCAAATTTCAATATCCCATTATAATGATAAGACCCGAGTCTCGAGGAAAACAAAACCGATAAAAATAATAATTGTTCTTCAAGATTACCAAAATAATTGCGAAAAAATCGCTCTAGATAACGATAAGGATGACTGTGTATATATAGAAACCAAGATAAACCGTAAAAGGACGAAAAAAGAAAAGAGTCTTTTCGATAAATTAAACCTTCCTCTATTTCAATGCCTTCTGACCCTTTTCTGTTTGTTTTTTTTTTCTTTTACATTTCTTTTATTCTTTCAACACCCCACTCGACATTTTCCTTGAACAATGTCTTCTTTAATTTTCGTCAATAATTAATAACACTTGGATACGTCTTTGTACGTACATTTTTTTACGTAAAGTGCAGTACAATGGATTCTTGAATGTATGTATAAAATACTTTGTTGAAGATTTTTATTTTTTAATATATAAAGGACTTTGGTAGAAATCTGGACATATAGTCCTTATGTTAATGGTTCAAGGTTACCAATATAAACTGTTTTTACATTAATTAATTGTTTTAATATCTACTAAAGAATAATAGATATTTTCTAGAAAATTACATTTTTTTTACTACCTTTGAACAATACTTTTTTCAAGATTTTATTATTAAGTTATCGACTCTACTTGCTTATCTACCTGAAATTATCGAGCAAGTGTTATAAGAAAAACAACTGTTTTTCCTCACATTGTCGCTTTGTCAGACATTAATTGTTACCGTACATATATTCTAAACGTATATATCTTCAGAATTTTTTCAGATTTTTAAATTTCAATATCCCATTATAATGATAAGACCCGAGTCTCGAGGAAAACAAAACCGATAAAAATAATAATTGTTCTTCAAGATTACCAAAATAATTGCGAAAAAATCGCTCTAGATAACGATAAGGATGACTGTGTATATATAGAAACCAAGATAAACCGTAAAAGGACGAAAAAAGAAAAGAGTCTTTTCGATAAATTAAACCTTCCTCTATTTCAATGCCTTCTGACCCTTTTCTGTTTGTTTTTTTTTTCTTTTACATTTCTTTTATTCTTTCAACACCCCACTCGACATTTTCCTTGAACAATGTCTTCTTTAATTTTCGTCAATAATTAATAACACTTGGATACGTCTTTGTACGTACATTTTTTTACGTAAAGTGCAGTACAATGGATTCTTGAATGTATGTATAAAATACTTTGTTGAAGATTTTTATTTTTTTAATATATAAAGGACTTTGGTAGAAATCTGGACATATAGTCCTTATGTTAATGGTTCAAGGTTACCAATATAAACTGTTTTTACATTAATTAATTGTTTTAATATCTACTAAAGAATAATAGATATTTTCTAGAAAATTACATTTTTTTTACTACCTTTGAACAATACTTTTTTCAAGATTTTATTATTAAGTTATCGACTCTACTTGCTTATCTACCTGAAATTATCGAGCAAGTGTTATAAGAAAAACAACTGTTTTTCCTCACATTGTCGCTTTGTCAGACATTAATTGTTACCGTACATATATTCTAAACGTATATATCTTCAGAATTTTTTCAGATTTTTAAATTAATATTTTAAATATAAATATTTGGTCGATAAGCGCTGCAGATTCCTGTAATAAAACATAAGTCTGGATACATGAATATAATACAAAAAATGGCCATAAAAATCGTGATGAAATAGATTTCAAACTAGTATATTCTGCAATAAAATGACAAAATTTTTTTTAATTCACTTGGATTCGCTTAAATAATTCCACAGTGCTACACATGGTAAATAAAAAAAATTTTCTTTAAATGATAACTTTGAAATAGATTCTTATTTTACTTAAAAAAACAAACATTTTGTCTCCCTTGAGTTTTTTCTACGGTGCATAGATAGATTCCAAAATAATTAAACTTGAAAAACGTCAAATTTTCTACAAAAAGTGTTATAACGTTTTAACGGTTCGATAAAACTGGATGCAGTTACGCTGATTTTAAAAGGGATAAAAACCGTTTATTTTCCATTTAAGTTTTTTAAAATCTGTTAAATAGTTTCAAAATTATAGGCGATTTTTCAGAGCCACAAAGAAACTAAATATAAGGGATTTACTTTATTTGCCATAAAAACACAATTTTCAACTTTTTTCAAAAAACCTACGAAATTTGAAAGTCTATGGTTTACTCTTTAAAATGGTGTCGAGTTTTTAAAAAAATGTTAATATTTCACGGAGGTATAAAACTTTAAACAATTGCTTTACTTTTTTTCTTTGGCCAGAAACTTATGCTCTCAACTGTATGTCCTTCAAGCTAAAAAATATCTTAAAACGTGACAACATTTGGATTTTCCGGGTATTCTATTAAAACGATCTATTTTTGAATTACGATGTCGACTATGTAGAAAAGTAATTATTAAAAAAAAATAGTTTAGCATTTAATTGCAGACTGGGCTTTTCCCAGTAAACATTCGCTGTTATATATACTAAACTATATATATTTATATTTTTCCTTCATATACGGTATTTTGTTTACGTCGCGCTGTTATTTACATACTACGATTATCAACAATACGCAACGCATATGTAAATTATAATTCGTGTTAAATTTATAAACGAGAGGCGTAATCATTTTTTAATTCTATATTTATAAAAACTGAATAGTAATCGGCATAGTTTGGCGGCGGTTCTGTCTGTCAAATTAGTCTCCATCAGGTGGACGGTATTTATAAATGTGTCCAAGTAGTAAAGAAGTAGTAAAAGTAATAGTAATAGTATCGAAATAATAAATTAAAAAGAAAAATATTAATTTTTGTCAATTGTAGACAATCTATAATAATATTATAATAATAAAACTGATAGTAATAATAATAAATAATGTATTTATCTCTGAGTGAGGTAAATGAGAAAATTCAGTATACGAATGATGAGTTAATAGTCAAGAAATATTAATAATTTGTCGCGGAACACTCATTTCCCTGAGTGTACGTGTTTTATAATATTGTTTTCCTAAGATAAGACCCGCGGTGTGAATTACACTCGGAGATTTTCGTTTTTTCCTCGTGTATATACAACGGTTTGCAACACCCGGTGTTATTTAATTTATTATGTATATCGCAAATGTTATATACATATACCTATAGTCAACATGAAAAATCAAATTTTGCAAAAAATATCGAAGATATTGATGTACAAATTTATTTTATATTATAATTATTCATAATCATAACATTCTTGTACATATTTAAACAAATACACATACCTGCACATATATCGAGTATTAATCATTTTAATTTTTTTTCGATTTACTGAGATTATATTACTATTATTATTATTATTATTATTATTATTATTATTATTATTATTATTATTATTATTATTATTATTATTATTATTATTGTGTTAACACTATTTTTCAGAAAATCCTAACTATAAAGATACCTCAGTGTTTGAAATTTTTAACCGAATATCTGTAATAAAAATATATGTGATGGAACCAATAATAAAATTGATAAAAACTATTTTTCCTTAATTCAAAATATAAAAAATA
This sequence comes from Theocolax elegans, assembly GCA_026168455.1. NCBI lineage: Eukaryota > Metazoa > Arthropoda > Insecta > Hymenoptera > Cerocephalidae > Theocolax > Theocolax elegans. The sequence goes on along the minus strand of CM047428.1, from coordinate 807,614 downwards.
TATAAAATAGCTTCAAAAAAATGTTGTAAACTCATAGATAATTAGTTTTAACTTTAATATTGCGTTTTAATATTCGTATTCCAAGATCTAATATGTTAACCTTTAGTTTTTAAACAAAAATCTTTTTTCCAACCGCAAAGTATTATATACGAAAAGGAAAAGAAAAATTAAATTAAAAGTAATTGTTATTACAATATACCCGTAGTGTGCGAGTTGTTATTCAATCGAAACTAATTATCTCGAGTAAATTAATAGCTATATATGTATAAATTATTTTATCTCCCTTGAGTTTTTTCTACGGTGCATAGATAGATTCCAAAATAATTAAACTTGAAAAACGTCAAATTTTCTACAAAAAGTGTTATAACGTTTTAACGGTTCGATAAAACTGGATGCAGTTACGCTGATTTTAAAAGGGATAAAAACCGTTTATTTTCCATTTAAGTTTTTTAAAATCTGTTAAATAGTTTCAAAATTATAGGCGATTTTTCAGAGCCACAAAGAAACTAAATATAAGGGATTTACTTTATTTGCCATAAAAACACAATTTTCAACTTTTTTCAAAAAACCTACGAAATTTGAAAGTCTATGGTTTACTCTTTAAAATGGTGTCGAGTTTTTAAAAAATGTTAATATTTCACGGAGGTATAAAACTTTAAACAATTGCTTTACTTTTTTTTCTTTGGCCAGAAACTTATGCTCTCAACTGTATGTCCTTCAAGCTAAAAATATCTTAAAACGTGACAACATTTGGATTTTCCGGGTATTCTATTAAAACGATCTATTTTTGAATTACGATGTCGACTATGTAGAAAAGTAATTATTAAAAAAAATAGTTTAGCATTTAATTGCAGACTGGGCTTTTCCCAGTAAACATTCGCTGTTATATATACTAAACTATATATATTATATTTTTCCTTCATATACGGTATTTTGTTTACGTCGCGCTGTTATTTACATACTACGATTATCAACAATACGCAACGCATATGTAAATTATAATTCGTGTTAAATTTATAAACGAGAGGCGTAATCATTTTTTAATTCTATATTTATAAAAACTGAATAGTAATCGGCATAGTTTGGCGGCGGTTCTGTCTGTCAAATTAGTCTCCATCAGGTGGACGGTATTTATAAATGTGTCCAAGTAGTAAAGAAGTAGTAAAAGTAATAGTAATAGTATCGAAATAATAAATTAAAAAGAAAAATATTAATTTTTGTCAATTGTAGACAATCTATAATAATATTATAATAATAAAACTGATAGTAATAATAATAAATAATGTATTTATCTCTGAGTGAGGTAAATGAGAAAATTCAGTATACGAATGATGAGTTAATAGTCAAGAAATATTAATAATTTGTCGCGGAACACTCATTTCCCTGAGTGTACGTGTTTTATAATATTGTTTTCCTAAGATAAGACCCGCGGTGTGAATTACACTCGGAGATTTTCGTTTTTTCCTCGTGTATATACAACGGTTTGCAACACCCGGTGTTATTTAATTTATTATGTATATCGCAAATGTTATATACATATACCTATAGTCAACATGAAAAATCAAATTTTGCAAAAAATATCGAAGATATTGATGTACAAATTTATTTTATATTATAATTATTCATAATCATAACATTCTTGTACATATTTAACAAATACACATACCTGCACATATATCGAGTATTAATCATTTAATTTTTTTTTCGATTTACTGAGATTATATTACTATTATTATTATTATTATATTATTATTATTATTATTATTATTATTATTATTATTATTATTATTATTATTATTATTGTGTTAACACTATTTTTCAGAAAATCCTAACTATAAAGATACCTCAGTGTTTGAAATTTTTAACGAATATCTGTAATAAAAATATATGTGATGGAACCAATAATAAAAATTGATAAAAACTATTTTTCCTTAATTCAAAATATAAAAAATATATAAAATAGCTTCAAAAAAATGTTGTAAACTCATAGATAATTAGTTTTAACTTTAATATTGCGTTTTAATATTCGTATTCCAAGATCTAATATGTTAACCTTTAGTTTTTAAACAAAAATCTTTTTTCCAACCGCAAAGTATTATATACGAAAAGGAAAAGAAAAATTAAATTAAAAAGTAATTGTTATTACAATATACCCGTAGTGTGCGAGTTGTTATTCAATCGAAACTAATTATCTCGAGTAAATTAATAGCTATATATGTATAAATTATTTTATCTCTCTTCCTCTCTCGCGTATTTTTTACGGTCGCTTGGCGGAAAAAAGTACACATATATAAATACACAATGTTATTTACCCGCGCATTAAGCAAAGCAAATTTTAAACGCGAATCGTTCTTTGTTGCGAGGAGGTATTATAAGCGGTGCTTTGGTTCGTCAGTGTCAGTTTGACCGGTGAACGCGACTGTTCTCTTTTTTCTTCTTTCGCATCATCACCTCTCTCTCTCTGTTTTGTCGCTAATTTAGTAAGTACCGTTTTGTTTTGTTTTTTTTCGCGCGTACTGTAAACGTTCGTTGTTTAACAGGAAAAAAAGAAGACATTTAATTTTAATTACTCGGTGTTGAAGCAGAAAAAAAGAGAAAGAATCGCATTTATTCGTTTCCGCGAGATGTATAGTATAGTACAATTAAACGTTTGTCCTTCGTAACTGTAGATATATGGTATTCTTTTTTTGGGGCGCGAGGGAGAGGGGTAAAAATTTTATTTTTGTTTGTTAATCGTTTGGTTATCGTTTCAAGATCACGATGAGGATGTCCCTGGTAATGACGCTTGGAGTATTCGCTGTTCTCCTGGTAACGTCGTACGCTCAAGATCAACAGTGCAATGATGTGGGAAACTCGGTGAGATTCGATGTGACGCGTGCTATCGCACATTTTTTTCTTTATCAAACGCAAAAATTTAAAAAATTTTTTTGGTGCGAATATAATGATTTGATTGAAATACTTATATCCTTGTAAAAGTTTGAGTTTTTATTTTATTTTTTATAGTTTATATTTTATTTTATTATTTTATGTAAACTTTTATGTTTTTACTTAAAATATTCAATAAGTGATCATATTATATAGATTATGGCTAAAAAAATAATTTCGACTCAACTGAATATTTTCAATGTCTATTAAGAAAATTGCATTAAAGTAAAGCTTCCGACAAATATTTAAAATTAAGTTGGGTTAAATATCGTCATTAAAAGTTCCGAAACTGAATTGTTATACAGTATATGATAAACCAAATACTTGATTGATCGATACGACATCGACATTTCCTAACGTGTACAGTCAGATTTGGTACAGATAGATAAAAAATTCAGCTATTTATTATAATTCGCAGAAAAGCAAGTTATTATATCAATATTAAATTAAAAGCCTTAATATACTTAATTTAATGTACTTAATTTAAATGTTTATTAATATTTCATTGACAGTGTACTCGTAATTCCCAATGCTGTTCGGGGTGCTGTAGTAACAACAAATGTGCCGATTGTAAGTACATAAGAAGCAATATAATTTTATTTTTTGTATTGGTTACCATGTTTTATCCTTAATTCATAATGAGTAGACGTATATTTATAATCGTACAACGCAATTCATCGCAAAAAATATTGTACGTGTACATATGTAAACATCATTGATTCGATCGACAAAGTGGACGAGCTTGCAGGTTTACGTATACGTGTAAAATGTATATAGGAATTATAGGATATCGGACGATTTATTTACAAATTTTTAAGACTTTATGCAATTAAAAAACATGTATTTGTTTACAAACAATTGACCTGATCTGCAAAATATGCGACTTAAATGCAATCGGTTTTCTGAGAACCACCCCTTACCAAGAAGTGTTGATTATTAATTTTTTTATACCTTTGGAAGTTTCTTCTTGGAAATTTTAGTCTCAAATTTTGCAATGGACAATTGTTTGTAAACAAAGGGGTGCATTCTCGTTCAAATACAATCACGATAATGTATTACTTATAAGGAGAGTTTTTAGCTCCGGGAAACGGAGCTTTACGAATCTTTAGGGTATGATTTCTAATGTAAGAATATAAAGAAACTCGGAATGACAGGCCCTTGTTTATAGAATTTATAAGTACATAATGAAAAATTTCGCAAAAAATATTATTAATTTTGTTTATACAAAGTATATATTAATCGGCACAAAACCCATTTCATATAGCAACTTACTTGCAATATTTGAATATTGAGTAACGCAATTTAGCTCGGAAATACCGATGAATATATACTCTGTAATAAATACATGCACGGGCGATTTAGAGTCAAAATTAAAAAAATTATTAATTTTGGTTGTTTATAACTCTTAAGCAATAAATATAATAATGCATTCATACTTAGGTTTAAAAGGAAGCTGATATCGAGTACATCAAATTAAGAAAAGAGGAAACCCATATATATATGTATATATATATATATATATATATCGTTTTGGTCAAAAGTTATGGAAGAAAAAATAATAAAAGTTTAATCAAAATCAAAATATCATTAAATTGTTATTTTTTTTATTCTTAGTTCTTTGATTTTTAATTTTTTTATACCTTTGGAAGTTTCTTCTTGAAATTTTAGTCTCAAATTTTGCAATGGACAATTGTTTGTAAACAAAGGGGCGCATTCTCGTTCAAATACAATCACGATAATGTATTACTTATAAGGAGAGTTTTTAGCTCCGGGAAACGGAGCTTTACGAATGTTTAGGGTATGATTTCTACTGTAAGAATATAAAGAAACCCGGAATGACAGGCGCTTGTTTATAGAATTTATAAGTACATAATGAAAAATTTCGCAAAAAATATTATTAATTTTGTTTATACAAAGTATATATTAATCGGCACAAAACCCATTTTATATAGCAACTTACTTGCAATATTTGAATATTGAGTAACGCAATTTAGCTCGGAAATACCGATGAATATATACTTTGTAATAAATACATGCACGGACGATTTAGAGTTAAAATTAAAAAAATTATTAATTTTGGTTGTTTATAACTCTTAAACAATAAATATAATAATGCATTCATACTTAAGTTTAAAAGGAAGCTGATATCGAATACATCAAATTAAGAAAAGAGGAAACCCATATATATATGTATATATATATATATATATATATATCGTTTTGGTCAAAAGTTATGGAAGAAAAAATAATAAAAGTTTAATCAAAATATTCATCAAAATATCATTAAATTGTTATTTTTTTTATTCTTAGTTCTTTGATTTTTAATTTTTTTCATATTATAACTATAAAACTTTAACATTTATAACAAACTAGCTCCTATCACTTCAAAAATAATGTCTACATTAACGATAGCTGATCAGTGTTAGGATATAAAATTCGTATTAAAAATATATGTTTCCTTAATTTTGTAATTTCTTCCTCTGGTAAAAATAAAAGAATTTACAAAACTTTTTTTATTTTTTTGCTAAAAGTTGATTGATTAGACGATGGAACTCAACATAACCTAAAGAAACGAAATAACAATAATGAACATTTTATTTTTATAACTGTACAATAACAAGATCATATTTTTAATTGACAATATGTATTACATGTATATAGAAATCGTGGTAATTAAAAAGTCCTAAATGAATTTCAGCGATCAATTGGTGTCCCTGTGCAAAATCTCCGTCACCTTGCAGACATTGGCAGAGATGCGTACCCCAAGTAGTTCAATGTATCAGGGCACCGTGCTATCCAGTACCCAACTGCATACCACATCTATCCGAATAAAAGATAATCCGATTTTTTTAAATATTGTAACATATATACATATATTTATATATTCTTTTTTAAAAATAAAAAATTGTATTGTGTGTAAACACATTCCATTTTCCATCAATATTCCTTCGTTATGTTCGATTTGGTAAAAACGTGATTTTAGATCTATTTATTGGATCTACATTAATTCGCTTTTTATAGCTAATTTTTGATTTATCAAAAATTCATTTTGAGCGTTTCATATATATTTTTGTGCAGTTTGTAAATGAATCACAAAATCTTATCGTTTTCAAATTGATAAAGAAAAATTAATTTTTTTTTCTTGTACCTATTGTTAAAACTAATCGTCAAATGAGTTAAATATTTAAAGCACATTTTACAGATATATCAAGATCATTCCAAATTTGTTTTAAACTCAAACAAATAGAATAATTATGATTGTGATTAGGTTTAAACAGTTCTCTGCGAGTTCTAATATTGATATAGGTAGATGCTCTTGAATGCTCTTGCAAAATCGATGTTTTTATTAATGCAATAACAATTGAATGAAAAAAATTATTAACAATCTTATAGAGTAACATGGCGTCAATAAAATATTGTGTCTATAGATTTTATAATACAGAAATTAAATTGTGATGATATAGACTGAAGTAATCCCATTAGAATTTATCAAATGGTTAGTTTTCAGTTCTTTATATAATTTATAAAATCGTGTTATTCAAATTCTGAGACGTTCAACGATCCCTTAAATATTTTTGTTTTATTTCTATTAATCACAATGATTTGAAATCAGCGTGAAAGATAAGCATTTGCAAAATTATCGGATAATTTTGTTTACATCGATCCTACATATACACTATATAAAATATACAAGATCATGCATACAACATTTGCAGGGTGTTATACAGTGCAGCGATTATCTTACAACAATAACCCACTACAACTTCTCGAATCCTAGAGAGGGAAATATAATTCCCTGTTCGTAGGTCCGGATTAGAATTTAAGTTAACTAAAAAATAATGTTGTCCACAGCAATAATATCCAACCGTACTATCACGCATCCTTTTTTGTTCATTCATAATAGATATACTTTTGACCCCAAGAAATCCATATCAGACTTGCAGACATGGATCGTACCATCAAAACCGATTCATTCACACTTATATTGGTTTATCTGACTCCCGATAACCAGCACTTATGATATTTCGAAATATTGTATTTAAAATCTATCGATAAATAATTATAACAGCTTTTTTATAAAAAATTTAAATAAAACAAAATTATACAAGTAGTTATTGTATTATTTGGATTTTTGTATATTCTTTTTATTTTTTACTTTTCGACAAGATTTTATTGCACTAGTTTTAGATTCTATTTTGCGATTTATTGGCAAGAAATGTAGGAACGATACGTTAATTTTCAAGAAGCTATTATATAAGAGTGGCAATTAATTTTCAGTGACTTTTTTTTGGTTGTTGTATATATATAGCGGTCGCGCAAATGCAAAATCAACGGGATTTTCTTTAAATTTCGTTGAGGCTACGCAAATACATTGGATGTTTAATGCAAACAGCTGGTATACACGTGTACATTGTACATGTGTACATATATATGCGATGCGATCAGTTTAATTGAATGTTCTTGCGTTAAGTAAATATAACCTGTATTGCTGATCGTTTCAAAGTTACGTATTTACACACACATACCTATACACGCATATTAATTTACTCACTTTATACCGTAACAGTGTCTAGAGAGAAAGACGAGATATATATATATATATATATATATATACAATGATGTGCGCATTATCGCGCAATGTTTAGTCGGTGAGTAGATATGGTATATATACATATAAAAAAAGTGAGTCAAGATTTAATTTAACCCGATGATGCGGTTAGTAATTTGTATGATTGATATAATGTTATACGTGCGGAAACTAATTATAAACACCAGCAGCGGCAGCGGCAGCGGCACCGGCACCAGCACCTCGGAAACTGAGTAATATCGAGTGTTCGAAGCTGTTGGAGAAGAGGTCGTACTGATGCACCTACAAGATGAGTTATACGTAATTATGATAAATTATATCTGATTGTCGAAATGTTTAATAATGACGAATGATATATCTATATATCTATCTAACTGAACGATGTCGATCTGTTTTTGTTTCGAGGGCGAGTTTCGGATGAGGACTGTGACAATTCAAATTTCGAGGGTGTAAAGGATTATTGTGGGTATATTGAATCTAACTTTTTATTTGTCAAATATGCGAGGTGCGATTATTTATTTATTTATTTAACTATATCAATGCTCATTGATCCTTGTTTAAAATTAATTTTGTAGATTGATTTATCGGGGTTTTTTTAGGAATCCGCTTATATATTTTTATTATAATTGAACGTTAGAGGCTATATGCTATTTCAATTTGAGAAACAATTTTAATGGCAAAAATACTCTCTAAATTCATCACAACACAAATTTTACTCGAAGGTGAAAATTGAAGTTAGATTTAAAGTTTATTCGATTCGAATCAAATCGGTGTTTAGTTTTATGTGGAATACCATTGAATTCTAAACGTTGATTACTAGAAATTTCGGGAGTAAATAGTAAAAAAACGAATAATTAAGCATATTTTGAACGAATTATAAGTTTCAATGTTCACGCGAAGTTAAAAATTCAGTTTCTAAATGTGTCGGTGGTAATATTCGCAAGTGATTTGTGCCGCAGTTACGTCATTTACGAAGATAACAAATGTTTAATAGCTCTTTTACAGGGTCAGAACTAGATGCAAAATGAATCACCGGTTTTAACTCGCTTAACGTATCCACCGATAGGCCAAGGAATTCAATTGAAACGATCGATTTATCACTTAAAACGGAGAACCTAAAAAAATAAGGACGTAACACAGGGAGGAATAACACCGAGTACACTTGGACGCCATTACAATAAAATTTAATTCCCGAAAATGCGTATAAATCGAAGGAAGCGAAGAACCGAGCGCGTCTACTATAAATCATATTCCGACAACAATAATACATCCTCGATCGATTAATTTAATAAAAATCCATTCAAACGCGCATATATGTATATATGTATAGATATCGTTTGGAATATGGATAATTATTCGTTAGACATCTAAAATAATCCTTCATAATTCGAATAATGAACTTTTTCTTTCTTGTGTGTGTGTACGTGTACGGATTCTCTTGGTCTTGTTTTATTCCATTTATTCCAAAACGCGGAACATCGAGGGCCATTTGGTCCTCGGATACTCGGACGTTCATCGACGCAATGATTTACGTTCGTACGACGCAACCTCCTCTCTTTTTAGAGTCTTTTCGAGCAGTCACGCATCGCTCGTACAACTATACGTTTTTCTTTACGTGTGTAGGTGTGTACATATATATATAATATATATATATTTATGTACGAATTGTACATATATCCAATTTTCCGTTCCGGGTATAGTTAATTTTTCTCATCGAAATTCAATGTGATTATCTTTTTGCGTTATTGTAGGTTAATTTTATAGATTGGTTTTTTTTAAGAAAAAGTAATTAATGAAGTATATATATATATATATATATATGTAACGGAGTGAATCTTTGCCGGACCTTGCTCAGATTCCAGGATTCAGGTTTTAAGGAATTTGAAATAAAGTACCACTATTTATAATAAAGGCTAATTATTATTAAGAACTATGTACAGATATATAAAAAATAACAAAGATATAGTGGTAAGTGCTGCCAGCCCGCCTGGCCTTGGTCGGGTGAAATAGCTAATTAGTCTGTAATCAGAACAGACAAAATACTTAATTATTACGCGATCTACGAACTTTACAATGCTATCTTATAACTAGTTTCCTAAACGGACGCGACTAACGGGTATCGTGTATACTCGCACGGTAATACGGTTCGGGCAAGTGTGTATGTTCACGAGGATACGGTCGGGATAATCCACGTGTGCTCACGAGGATGCGGTCGGAATAACCCACGTGTGCTCACGAGGGTGCGGTCGGGATAATCTACGTGTGCTCACGAAGATACGGTCAGGATAATCCACGTGTGCTCACGAGGGTGCGGTCGGGATAATCTACGTGTGCTCACGAAGATACGGTCAGGATAATCCACGTGTGCTCACGAGGGTGCGGTCGGGATAATCTACGTGTGCTCACGAAGATACGGTCAGGATAATCCACGTGTGCTCACGAGGATACGGTCGGGATAATCCACGTGTGCTCACGAGGATACGGACAGGATTAGACACCACGTGTGCTCACGAGGATACGGTCGGGATAATCCACGTGTGCTCACGAGGATACGGTCGGGATAATCCACGTGTGCTCACGAGGGTGCGGTCGGGATAATCTACGTGTGCTCACGAAGATACGGTCGGGATAATCCACGTGTGCTCACGAGGATGCGGTCGGAATAACCCACGTGTGCTCACGAGGATGCGGTCGGAATAACCCACGTGTGCTCACGAGGATACGGTCGGGATAATCCACGTGTGCTCACGAGGATACGGTCGGGATAACCCACGTGTGCTCACGAGGATACGGACAGGATTAGACACCACGTGTGCTCACGAGGATACGGTCGGGATAATCCACGTGTGCTCACGAGGATACGGTCGGGATAATCCACGTGTGCTCACGAGGGTGCGGTCGGGATAATCCACGTGTGCTCACGAGGGTGCGGTCGGGATAATCTACGTGTGCTCACGAAGATACGGTCAGGATAATCCACGTGTGCTCACGAGGATACGGACAGGATTAGACACCACGTGTGCTCACGAGGATACGGTCGGGATAATCCACGTGTGCTCACGAGGATACGGACAGGATTAGACACCACGTGTGCTCACGAGGATACGGTCGGGATAACCCACGTGTGCTCACGAGGATACGGTCGGGATAACCCACGTGTGCTCACGAGGATGCGGTCGGAATAACCCACGTGTGCTCACGAGGATACGGACAGGATTAGACACCACGTGTGCTCACGAGGATACGGTCGGGATAATCCACGTGTGCTCACGAGGATGCGGTCGGAATAACCCACGTGTGCTCACGAGGATGCGGTCGGAATAACCCACGTGTGCTCACGAGGGTGCGGTCGGGATAATCTACGTGTGCTCACGAAGATACGGTCAGGATAATCCACGTGTGCTCACGAGGATACGGTCGGGATAATCCACGTGTGCTCACGAGGATACGGACAGGATTAGACACCACGTGTGCTCACGAGGGTGCGGTCGGGATAATCTACGTGTGCTCACGAAGATACGGTCAGGATAATCCACGTGTGCTCACGAGGATGCGGTCGGAATAACCCACGTGTGCTCACGAGGGTGCGGTCGGGATAATCTACGTGTGCTCACGAAGATACGGTCGGGATAATCCACGTGTGCTCACGAGGATACGGTCGGGATAACCCACGTGTGCTCACGAGGATACGGTCGGGATAATCCACGTGTGCTCACGAGGGTGCGGTCGGGATAATCTACGTGTGCTCACGAAGATACGGTCGGGATAACCCACGTGTGCTCACGAGGGTGCGGTCGGGATAATCCACGTGTGCTCACGAGGATACGGTCGGGATAATCCACGTGTGCTCACGAGGGTGCGGTCGGGATAATCTACGTGTGCTCACGAAGATACGGTCGGGATAATCCACGTGTGCTCACGAGGATACGGTCGGGATAATCCACGTGTGCTCACGAGGGTGCGGTCGGGATAATCTACGTGTGCTCACGAAGATACGGTCAGGATAATCCACGTGTGCTCACGAGGATACGGTCGGGATAATCCACGTGTGCTCACGAGGATACGGACAGGATTAGACACCACGTGTGCTCACGAGGATACGGTCGGGATAATCCACGTGTGCTCACGAGGATACGGTCGGGATAATCCACGTGTGCTCACGAGGATACGGACAGGATTAGACACCACGTGTGCTCACGAGGGTGCGGTCGGGATAATCTACGTGTGCTCACGAAGATACGGTCAGGATAATCCACGTGTGCTCACGAGGATACGGTCGGGATAATCCACGTGTGCTCACGAGGGTGCGGTCGGGATAATCTACGTGTGCTCACGAAGATACGGTCGGGATAATCCACGTGTGCTCACGAGGATGCGGTCGGAATAACCCACGTGTGCTCACGAGGATGCGGTCGGAATAACCCACGTGTGCTCACGAGGATACGGTCGGGATAACCCACGTGTGCTCACGAGGGTGCGGTCGGGATAATCTACGTGTGCTCACGAAGATACGGTCAGGATAATCCACGTGTGCTCACGAGGGTGCGGTCGGGATAATCTACGTGTGCTCACGAAGATACGGTCGGGATAACCCACGTGTGCTCACGAGGATACGGACAGGATTAGACACCACGTGTGCTCACGAGGGTGCGGTCGGGATAATCTACGTGTGCTCACGAAGATACGGTCAGGATAATCCACGTGTGCTCACGAGGATACGGACAGGATTAGACACCACGTGTGCTCACGAGGGTGCGGTCGGGATAATCTACGTGTGCTCACGAAGATACGGTCGGGATAATCCACGTGTGCTCACGAGGATACGGTCGGGATAATCCACGTGTGCTCACGAGGATGCGGTCGGGATAACCCACGTGTGCTCACGAGGGTGCGGTCGGGATAATCTACGTGTGCTCACGAAGATACGGTCGGGATAATCCACGTGTGCTCACGAGGATACGGACAGGATTAGACACCACGTGTGCTCACGAGGATACGGTCGGGATAACCCACGTGTGCTCACGAGGATACGGACAGGATTAGACACCACGTGTGCTCTTTATTGCACTAGTTTTAGATTCTATTTTGCGATTTATTGGCAAGAAATGTAGGAACGATACGTTAATTTTCAAGAAGCTATTATATAAGAGTGGCAATTAATTTTCAGTGACTTTTTTTTGGTTGTTGTATATATAGCGGTCGCGCAAATGCAAAATCAACGGGATTTTTTTCTTTAAATTTCGTTGAGGCTACGCAAATACATTGGATGTTTAATGCAAACAGCTGGTATACACGTGTACATTGTACATGTGTACATATATATATATATATTTATGTACGGATTGTACATATATCCAATTTTCCGTTCCGGGTATAGTTAATTTTTCTCATCGAAATTCAATGTGATTAACTTTTTGCGTTATTTGTAGGTTAATTTTATAGATTGGTTTTTTTTAAGGAAAAGTAATTAATGAAGTATATATATATATATATATATATATATATATATATATATATATATATATATATATATATATATATATATATATATATATATATATATATATATATATATATTTATGTACGGATTGTACATATATCCAATTTTCCGTTCCGGGTATAGTTAATTTTTCTCATCGAAATTCAATGTGATTATCTTTTTGCGTTATTTGTAGGTTAATTTTATAGATTGGTTTTTTTTAAGAAAAAGTAATTAATGAAGTATATATATATATATGTAACGGAGTGAATCTTTGCCGGACCTTGCTCAGATTCCAGGATTCAGGTTTTAAGGAATTTGAAATAAAGTACCACTATTTATAATAAAGGCTAATTATTATTAAGACTATGTACAGATATATAAAAAATAAACAAAGATATAGTGTAAGTGCTGCCAGCCCGCCTGGCCTTGGTCGGGTGAAATAGCTAATTAGTCTGTAATCAGAACAAGACAAAATACTTAATTATTACGCGATCTACGAACTTTACAATGCTATCTTATAACTAGTTTCCTAAACGGACGCGACTAACGGGTATCGTGTATACTCGCACGGTAATACGGTTCGGGCAAGTGTGTATGTTCACGAGGATACGGTCGGGATAATCCACGTGTGCTCACGAGGGTGCGGTCGGGATAATCTACGTGTGCTCACGAAGATACGGTCGGGATAATCCACGTGTGCTCACGAGGATGCGGTCGGAATAACCCACGTGTGCTCACGAGGATACGGTCGGGATAATCCACGTGTGCTCACGAGGTGCCTACGGTAGGATGCGGTTACGGTAATGGTCGGTACGGTATACGATAACCGTGTTTACGAACGTGTGCTCACGAAGATACGGTCGGGATAACCCACGTGTGCTCACGAGGTGCCTACGGTAGGATGCGGTTACGGTAATGGTCGGTACGGTATACGATAACCGTGTTTACGAACGTGTGCTCACGAAGATACGGTCAGGATAATCCACGTGTGCTCACGAGGTGCCTACGGTAGGATGCGGTTACGGTAATGGTCGGTACGGTATACGATAACCGTGTTTACGAACGTGTGCTCACGAAGATACGGTCAGGATAATCCACGTGTGCTCACGAGGTGCCTACGGTAGGATGCGGTTACGGTAATGGTCGGTACGGTATACGATAACCGTGTTTACGAACGTGTGCTCACGAAGATACGGTCAGGATAATCCACGTGTGCTCACGAGGATACGGACAGGATTAGACACCACGTGTGCTCACGAGGTGCCTACGGTAGGATGCGGTTACGGTAATGGTCGGTACGGTATACGATAACCGTGTTTACGAACGTGTGCTCACGAAGATACGGTCGGGATAACCCACGTGTGCTCACGAGGATACGGTCGGGATAATCCACGTGTGCTCACGAGGGTGCGGTCGGGATAATCTACGTGTGCTCACGAAGATACGGTCAGGATAATCCACGTGTGCTCACGAGGATACGGTCGGGATAATCCACGTGTGCTCACGAGGTGCCTACGGTAGGATGCGGTTACGGTAATGGTCGGTACGGTATACGATAACCGTGTTTACGAACGTGTGCTCACGAAGATACGGTCGGGATAACCCACGTGTGCTCACGAGGATACGGACAGGATTAGACACCACGTGTGCTCACGAGGTGCCTACGGTAGGATGCGGTTACGGTAATGGTCGGTACGGTATACGATAACCGTGTTTACGAACGTGTGCTCACGAAGATACGGTCAGGATAATCCACGTGTGCTCACGAGGGTGCGGTCGGGATAATCTACGTGTGCTCACGAAGATACGGTCGGGATAACCCACGTGTGCTCACGAGGATACGGTCGGGATAACCCACGTGTGCTCACGAGGATGCGGTCGGAATAACCCACGTGTGCTCACGAGGATACGGACAGGATTAGACACCACGTGTGCTCACGAGGGTGCGGTCGGGATAATCTACGTGTGCTCACGAAGATACGGTCAGGATAATCCACGTGTGCTCACGAGGATGCGGTCGGAATAACCCACGTGTGCTCACGAGGGTGCGGTCGGGATAATCTACGTGTGCTCACGAAGATACGGTCAGGATAATCCACGTGTGCTCACGAGGGTGCGGTCGGGATAATCTACGTGTGCTCACGAAGATACGGTCAGGATAATCCACGTGTGCTCACGAGGTGCCTACGGTAGGATGCGGTTACGGTAATGGTCGGTACGGTATACGATAACCGTGTTTACGAACGTGTGCTCACGAAGATACGGTCGGGATAATCCACGTGTGCTCACGAGGATACGGACAGGATTAGACACCACGTGTGCTCACGAGGATACGGTCGGGATAATCCACGTGTGCTCACGAGGATGCGGTCGGAATAACCCACGTGTGCTCACGAGGTGCCTACGGTAGGATGCGGTTACGGTAATGGTCGGTACGGTATACGATAACCGTGTTTACGAACGTGTGCTCACGAAGATACGGTCGGGATAACCCACGTGTGCTCACGAGGATACGGTCGGGATAATCCACGTGTGCTCACGAGGGTGCGGTCGGGATAATCTACGTGTGCTCACGAAGATACGGTCAGGATAATCCACGTGTGCTCACGAGGTGCCTACGGTAGGATGCGGTTACGGTAATGGTCGGTACGGTATACGATAACCGTGTTTACGAACGTGTGCTCACGAAGATACGGTCAGGATAATCCACGTGTGCTCACGAGGATACGGTCGGGATAATCCACGTGTGCTCACGAGGTGCCTACGGTAGGATGCGGTTACGGTAATGGTCGGTACGGTATACGATAACCGTGTTTACGAACGTGTGCTCACGAAGATACGGTCAGGATAATCCACGTGTGCTCACGAGGTGCCTACGGTAGGATGCGGTTACGGTAATGGTCGGTACGGTATACGATAACCGTGTTTACGAACGTGTGCTCACGAAGATACGGTCAGGATAATCCACGTGTGCTCACGAGGATACGGACAGGATTAGACACCACGTGTGCTCACGAGGTGCCTACGGTAGGATGCGGTTACGGTAATGGTCGGTACGGTATACGATAACCGTGTTTACGAACGTGTGCTCACGAAGATACGGTCAGGATAATCCACGTGTGCTCACGAGGGTGCGGTCGGGATAATCCACGTGTGCTCACGAGGTGCCTACGGTAGGATGCGGTTACGGTAATGGTCGGTACGGTATACGATAACCGTGTTTACGAACGTGTGCTCACGAAGATACGGTCGGGATAATCCACGTGTGCTCACGAGGATACGGTCGGGATAACCCACGTGTGCTCACGAGGATGCGGTCGGAATAACCCACGTGTGCTCACGAGGTGCCTACGGTAGGATGCGGTTACGGTAATGGTCGGTACGGTATACGATAACCGTGTTTACGAACGTGTGCTCACGAAGATACGGTCGGGATAACCCACGTGTGCTCACGAGGATACGGACAGGATTAGACACCACGTGTGCTCACGAGGGTGCGGTCGGGATAATCTACGTGTGCTCACGAAGATACGGTCAGGATAATCCACGTGTGCTCACGAGGATGCGGTCGGAATAACCCACGTGTGCTCACGAGGTGCCTACGGTAGGATGCGGTTACGGTAATGGTCGGTACGGTATACGATAACCGTGTTTACGAACGTGTGCTCACGAAGATACGGTCAGGATAATCCACGTGTGCTCACGAGGATGCGGTCGGAATAACCCACGTGTGCTCACGAGGTGCCTACGGTAGGATGCGGTTACGGTAATGGTCGGTACGGTATACGATAACCGTGTTTACGAACGTGTGCTCACGAAGATACGGTCAGGATAATCCACGTGTGCTCACGAGGTGCCTACGGTAGGATGCGGTTACGGTAATGGTCGGTACGGTATACGATAACCGTGTTTACGAACGTGTGCTCACGAAGATACGGTCAGGATAATCCACGTGTGCTCACGAGGTGCCTACGGTAGGATGCGGTTACGGTAATGGTCGGTACGGTATACGATAACCGTGTTTACGAACGTGTGCTCACGAAGATACGGTCAGGATAATCCACGTGTGCTCACGAGGATACGGTCGGGATAATCCACGTGTGCTCACGAGGGTGCGGTCGGGATAATCCACGTGTGCTCACGAGGATACGGACAGGATTAGACACCACGTGTGCTCACGAGGTGCCTACGGTAGGATGCGGTTACGGTAATGGTCGGTACGGTATACGATAACCGTGTTTACGAACGTGTGCTCACGAAGATACGGTCAGGATAATCCACGTGTGCTCACGAGGTGCCTACGGTAGGATGCGGTTACGGTAATGGTCGGTACGGTATACGATAACCGTGTTTACGAACGTGTGCTCACGAAGATACGGTCAGGATAATCCACGTGTGCTCACGAGGGTGCGGTCGGGATAATCTACGTGTGCTCACGAAGATACGGTCGGGATAATCCACGTGTGCTCACGAGGTGCCTACGGTAGGATGCGGTTACGGTAATGGTCGGTACGGTATACGATAACCGTGTTTACGAACGTGTGCTCACGAAGATACGGTCAGGATAATCCACGTGTGCTCACGAGGGTGCGGTCGGGATAATCTACGTGTGCTCACGAAGATACGGTCAGGATAATCCACGTGTGCTCACGAGGTGCCTACGGTAGGATGCGGTTACGGTAATGGTCGGTACGGTATACGATAACCGTGTTTTTTTGCCATGATCATGCTACTAGATTCATCGTTATAAGGCAACAAATATACATTTCTATTAATATTTCGGGCACTTTTCCCGGATATTTTGACCATAAGTGATCTTAATGATTTAGACCCACTGTGGAAATTTTTAGGCAGTTTCTGACTATAAAAAGACATCTTTTAGACAGTATTAGGTTACCAGAGTCCGGAACAGAATTGCTGATTTTCACTATTTAAGGTTTAAATGGCTTACAAGAGTGTGACAGCATACATTTATGTCTTTAAAAGTATTTTTAATGAAAAGTTCGGAAAATTTTACAAAAAAAGTCATAGTTATGTTTTTAGTGAAAAATGCATCCCCTGGGAGCTAAAAATTCATGAAAAAAAGTGCTAAAATGTCAACTTTGACTCTCTGTAACTTAAAATAATGGCCCAGAAAAAATCTGAAAAAATTCAGGAGAACTACTGGATACCTCTAAAACATCTTCCCACAGTTATAGCAATATTTATTTTTTTCATCTTCGATGTCACAGAGAACCACCCATATATATATAATTTAAAGTTTTGTGATTTCGCGTGGAAATGGAACTACTTGTTGAGAAAATGTAGCGTACGTAACATTAACTTTGAGAAAAATATTGTAAGTAAATATAATTACACTTTAACGGGGTGTCATAGTCAATATTTATCCTCCCTACCTAATCGGCATAGCGATTATTAGTAATAAATTTGTAAATAAAACAGTATGTGAAAAAATAAGAGAAGAGGCGCCTTCATTTATGAATAATCTAACTGTGTGCTGAATTTCAGATTAAAATTATATTGCGTTTTTGAGAAAAGTCTTACCAAAAATCTGAACCTAACCTCAACGAGGTGAAAAAATTTGATATTTTTGGTCAGACTTTTCTCGAAAACGCAATAATATTTTAATCTAAAAATCAGCACACAGTTAGATTGTCAATAAACGAAGGCGCCTCTTCTCTTATTTGTTCTCACATACCGTTATACTTTTTTATCAATTACTCATCAATAATTGAGTATGGAACCCCCTTAATAGCTGCGGGTAGAGATATTTGGATTTATTTTATAATAATTACTACATGGAGAAAACGAAAAAAAATTTTTTTAAGATTAAGAAGAGATTAAGATCTTTAAACTTAGGTAATAACCTTATAAGAAAAATGTTGCCAATTCAATGGAAGCAAAAAAATGCTTTGAATACATGATTTAATATATCTAGAATTTGAACATCACGATTTTAAAAAATAAATAAATACTATAATCACTCGATTTCACCGTTCATCCGTTTTTGGACAAATTACTACAGTTTTCAAATTTTCTACGCCATTAAGTACAACATTAATGTATTGCAAATATCTCAAAACATATTTTTAAGAAGCTTTAATAAAGCTACAGATGTTATTATTCAAACCATGTTTTACCAAGAAAAATAAATATTTTAAAAAAGTCGCATTATAGATTATAATTTAATTCTCAAGATTCACTTGGTTAAATATTCTAAAATTTTTACAGTATATAGCCACGATTATATTCAATTACTACGATTTTTTAACTCATTCAGTGAACTAGATTCAGTAACATGAGTAATAAAAAATTTCATACAGAAATATGTAATGTTCAATATCTTCGCGTTACCGATATTTTCAGCTAAAAAAATATAGAGATTATTGCAATAACAAACTATCTATTTCCAAAAATTCAAGTGGATTGATTCCTTTTTGTGACTAATAGTATTTAAAATAGAAATCATTATTTTTTTACTTTTTATTTTTTCAAAAACTATTTTATCAAAAACTAGACTATAATAAAATTATTTTATACAGTATATAGCCACTATTATGTTCTATTTACCATAATTTTTTTAGCGTATTCGACTTGTTAGTTCCAATAATTAGGAAAACCCAAATCGAAAGCAAATATTTTTTATTCACTATAAAGTGCTTTTATTTTGACTCAAAATAATATCATCTTCAATATTCACATTTTTCATAATTAAAAAATGGGCTATAAAACAAAAGCTAATTTATAGATCAAAAAGAAAATTCTTTTCCTTAATTCGGATATCAGAAAGAAAACTATATGTCTAACCCGAGCGATATCGATAAATTAGTTTTAAATATATGGCGGAACACGACATTTTCTAAAAACACTATATTTGGACTCGATCTAGACATGTCAAAAGAAACTTCTAGCATGTTTTTAGCAAGTCAAAAAATTGTACTATTACATTATAGCTTTCTCTAC
Source organism: Theocolax elegans (assembly GCA_026168455.1). Classification (NCBI taxonomy): domain Eukaryota; kingdom Metazoa; phylum Arthropoda; class Insecta; order Hymenoptera; family Cerocephalidae; genus Theocolax; species Theocolax elegans. Next base: position 787,656 of record CM047428.1, on the reverse strand, counting down.
GAGGATCAAAATTGAAATATTGAATATTTTATTACTATTTGATAAAATATTATTAATGCACATTAAAGTTGAATAAAGCAAAGAAAATTATCTATATTTCTGCAGAAAAAAAACACTAAATATAATTTCTCAGCCGATAATTAACCAATTTGTTCGCTAAAGAAACCTATTTAGCTAATTCGATGGTTAATAATTAGGTCACAAGTCTAACCTAGCATTATTTATACTATCAAATTTGTATCAGTCTAAAACGTGATGTTGCTACCACGTCTTTGTTGATCTTCGATAAACGTGTCGAGTAGAAATAAATTGAATTACGGAGACAATGGAAAAGATCGTTATCCACTTTTTATTTGATCACCTGACTCAACGCAGATCCGGTTCTCGAAGATCTTAGTTCGGTCCTGATTTGTCATACGTGACGTTGGGTACTAATTTTATCGATCACCCGGTAAGTTAAACCAGACCTGATCAGAGAGATCTATCTCGTATATCCAGATCCAATTTCGGTACAGACGATCGTTCGTTCCTGATTTTACCTAACCTATTTTCGTTCCGAATAAGTTATAATTCTTTTCATTGTACAGTTTTTATACCGGAAAAACGTATGAATCTTCTCGTAGCTGATTAATTCCTGATCGAAACGTGATGTATACATTCATCTCCAAATTTGTTGTTAATACTTTAATTATAATTTATCCTACTTACTTAGATAAGAATATAAAGGATAGATTATCCGCTACGTGTATAAAAACATGTTATAAGTATGTTCTAACACGTCATAGGAGTCGAAGTGGCGTGTTTTTAGAAAATGTCTGTATGTGTGTGTGTGTGTGTGTGTGTGTGTGTGTGTGTGTATACCGCCATATTTTCGCAACTACTCGGTTAATATCGCTCAACTTGCGTGACTAATTTGCTTTTTATTTTCCAAATTCAGGAAAAGACTTTGGTTATTTATCCCCCAAATACTTTTGGATATTAGGATTTTGAAAATTAGTCAGTCAAATGGGCAGAAAAAATTTATGATGAAAGAACCATCTAATTGTCATAAACACTAAAAATGTCAAGTGATTATAACGATTTTAGTTTTGATTAACAAAATAAAAATGTGAAAAATTAGAGTTTTCATTTTTCAAGAATAGAAAACATTTAATCCACTTCAAATTTTGGGAAAGAATAGTCTTTGGTAGTTTCAATCTGTATTGTGTTTAGCTCAAGATATAATTACCTAAGTTATTAAGCATTATGAACTTTTGTACAAAATGTTTGATTGCTTATATCTCTGAAAATATTTTCGGTGTACCAGGAACTTTGTAGAATCGCTTATTAAATTGCGAATTTTTAAAATAAATGTAATAATTATTGTATTGCTCAGTCGGTAACCCACCGAGTATGCCACCCCCATAACGATTTATTAAAAAAATCTGATAGGGTGTATATAAAACGGAGAATTCAGTGCACTTTTTTATCAACAATCTAACACTATATACTGCATTTCAGTCAAAAACATCATTTGCCAAGTAATGTCATTTCTTTGCACCTTCTAGTTAATTTAAAACGTATAATGATATCTTTCTCTAAAATTCAGCACCCATGCTGAAAAAAATAATTGCTTACTTCAAGCGGAATTTTTTTTAAATATGACCAAAGAATAAATCTGCTTGATATTAAATGAATCGTCTAGAATTTATAAGAATATAATTTATCATGCGTATTATAATTTTTTTTGAGTGCAGTTAGATTATTGAACAAAGTTCACTCAACTTTCCTTCTAAAAATATATACTATTACATTTTTCTTCAGTACATGGAAGTTAACAAATTGATTTTGGCTCTCTAAATCTATACCTCTTAATTTCATCAAAATAATTTGTATCTCTTAGGGAAAGAATGATGAACGATTAACCGGTCATCGAATTTGCGACCTTAATGGGTCGTGTCATATATATATGATACAAACACTAGTCAAATTTTTAATCTTAAACAGAAAACACTTCATTTTCAAATCCAGTTAATCATTCGTTTTTTTTCAATTACAATTCAACATCATCTTTTCAACCTATTCTCGTAATAAACTAATGTCATGCTTTTTTTTCTCAAAGACACTCAATTTCGTACGCGAACGACCTTCGAAATAAGACACGAAGAAGGTGAAAGAAAAGCGAAACGAAGATAGCGACGATAATAAAACAAAAAACACTCGATGTAAAAAGTGGAGGCAAAGGTGCCATTAAACGATAGACCAAGGGAAAAAAGCTCACAGACAGAGCGAGAGAGGGAGGGATGGGGACGCGAAACGAAGCTCGTGTGGAGGTGGCAATTCCGCGCCGGTCATCTCACCCTAGAATTGTCAGCCCCTACCCGCTTGATTTTCGTGTCGTTCTCCCTCGCACCCTTTCATCGATCCTTTCGAGGAATTGGGTCGTGACGCCAACCCCCTCCCTATCCCTCTCTCTCTCTCTCTCTCTCTCTCTCTCTCTCTATTCATCCTGACGGAACAATTATTTACATCGGTTCTACCACCCTCCCTTTCTTTTTTGCTTTTTTTTCGGACAGGGTATGTTATATCGATGGATCGATTTTAGAGACACTGTCCTCTCTTCAGGTATTGGGGGAGGAGGAGAGGAGAGAGAGAGACAGACAGAGAGAGAGATGTCGCGAAGTGAACGCAAACTTTACGCGATCGAATAATTTGCGGTTTAACGATTGCTTTGAATTTGATTTTCCCTCGTTACCTCTTGGTCGTGTACCTGCGAATGTTGCATTGTTCAGATGTGTATATCCCCGGTCCCCACCGCGGAGAAACTATTTTTGATGGGTGTCGAACCGAGATGACAAAGAGGGAGAGGGTCGAGAGACTATACTCTCTGGTCCATCGGGGGGAGTTTCGAGGGTGTTTGTTTGTTTGTTTGTTTATTATTAGTCGAAAGTTTGATATTGTTGTATAATGTAGTTTCCTAGATGAATTTCACCCTGATTGGATGTGGGAGAGAATCGAAATATTATTGCTAGGGTTAGTTTTGTGGTTGTACTATCAAGGTGGCGTATACGCGTATAACTTTATATCGATCAGGGAATATTCAAATCAGGACGACCGGGAGTCGAATGTTCATTATCGTTTAATGTTTAAAGAGTCTGATTTAATCGTGCAGGTGTTAGTACTGTGCCGTGCACACGACAAAATATGTGGAATGACCCAAGTTTCTAATTTCCATTCTCTAATTCAAAAAAGATATATTTATCGTTCGGTGATGTGTATATACGTAATCAAATTTTACTATTACATTAAGAAGCTAGATGAAAAATAGTCACCCCAGTTTTTCTATTTTTTGTTGTCAATAATTTTGGTCGTACAACGATCAATTTTAATAAAGTACATTTATACATCGTTCACTAAGTGAACAATGATTTGTATATCCTTAGTATAGGTGATTTTCCAGTAGCGACTATTATTTTTTAAATTCATCTAAAAGAGAAGGTGGATCTTCCAATAGGTGGTCTTGACGACCTGAAGAATAACTCTGACCACCTGGATGTCATCTACTTAGACATTTCACATTATAATTAATATCATATTTAAATCTTAATAATTGTGTAATGAAATTAATTGTTTCATTTTTAATTTACACACTTAATACAAGCCGTAAAACCCAACCCAGGGGAGCATCAATATGTTTTAAAAACTATTTTTGATAATAATAATGAGATACGAGTTCATCGTACTTATATATATATATATATATATATATTTCAAATATAAATAAAAAACATAGAAAAACGTATATAAAAATGTTAAAATAATGAAATGAATAAATAAAAATGTATTTACCGGTCTATCCGAACTAAAATCTATTTTTAAATTAGAGAAGATTCTTATTGTATTCTACGTTCATTATATTCACTAAAATTTCCTAGGGCACGGCCTTTTTAATAAAAATTCTAAGCATTTTCTTCTCGATTTCTAATTTGGACTCCTCAGCAAAGAACAGAAGACCTTATTTTTAGACATCTGATGCAAGATCAACTGCAACGACAGCAACATGTTTGTTTCTTTTTTTTATCATTAATTACGAACTTATCCTATAATGGAAGTAAATCATTAATACAGTAAGTGTTTTTTGCGAAAATATATGAGCCATTGATAAAAAATGCCGAAAAATTCTGTAATGTGGAGTCACCAACAAATGGTATTATCTAACCTTTAAATGTTTAATGTACATTTTCAGGCGGAAATGAAAGAAATAGTAAAAAATTAATAAAAATTAATAACTTTTAATTAATAATAATACATAGTGCTTATAGATTTAAAACAATGAGTAACATTTATAAACTATTTGTAATTTTTAATAATTTTTATAAATATCTATTACTTTTTTCTTTTACGTGGATTTTATAAGATTTTTACCCTAGTAACAACTATTAATAATTTTAGAATCATTATTTTTTATATAATTATATAATTATATAAAAAAATAATGATTCTAAATTATTAATAGTTTATAAATTATTATATAGTTTGTAAATTATTTTAATTATATCTTATACTTTTCATTATAGATTTTTATTATTGTTTTTTTTCTGTGAAATTGAAAATTTTTTACCAATTAAAAGTAATACTGTACAGGAATCCTAAGAACCATTTTTTCTTACCGGATGAAAAAAAAATAATAACTATTTTACTTGTTTCAAATCTAGGTATCAATAATAGTTCATCATGTTTGTAAATTCTTTTTTTTTTATTAAAGCAATTAAACCTCTGTAGAAGTTATTTTGCTGATAAATTCTTTTTAATTTTTACAAACAGTTACTAATTTTTATTAATTATTTCTAATTGTTTCAATTTCCACCTCAGATCTACTTTTAGGATATCGATCAATAACTTGTTGTTAAGAAAATTACGAGTACCGTTAGGTAAAACCATCTTATTCGCCTTTATAACCCAAAAAAGTTCATGATTATTCAATCCGATCCGATTTCTCAATAACGCGAATAATTGTTACTCGAAGCTAAATGAAGAATTAACCTTTTGTTTACCGTTTTGCTCGAGTATCAAAAATGATTTTTTTTTACACCCAATCTACCGATGAAATGGTTAAACCTTTTTTTTTTAAAAACTACTAAATAATCAACAACGAGTTACGCGCGGTGCAAACGTATGTGCGTCAGAAAAATGCTCGTATATGGAAAAATCGTAGCACGCGGCCGCGTCGTACAAAGGGATAATTAAATACTACCTCGTTTTACTTAATTATCGTAATTGAGAAAAGGAAATTTATTATTCTAAATAAAACAACGTTCTATAATTACGCGTGTACGAATATTAAATGTAAATGAAAACATTATGCCTGAATATAAAATCGATATATATATATATAGGATGCGTAACATGAACACATCGAGAAGTTCTAAACAAAAAAGAATAATTTTAGTACACACAACAGCGGTACTTATGAAAGAGCAGTCGTGTGTATATAACCTAACGCGTCGTAAAACGAATATAACTAAAAAATTGAAGAAAAAACTATTTTTTCACCCGTCCGAAAGGAAAAGAGAAAAAGAAAAAAGTAGGGTTGCAATTGCCGCATGGGAACAGCTTTTCACCTAGTCTTTCCTATAGCGGGCGGGGATGCGCGCATATACGCGTGTGTCTTTTTCCCTGTCGCTTTAGCTCTTCTCTCTGTTTTATGGACCTTTCATTTAGTGGTGCGCTTTCGTTTTTCCTTTTTTTTCGGTTCATGCTTTTTCCTTGCCTCCCATTTTACCGTGCGATTTTGTTTTACCTTTTTTTCTCCTCGTATTTTCTTTTTTTTTGGTTCGTCCTCCAAAAGTGTAAAATACTTTTACAGAGAGAGATTAACATTTTCATAGAGAATTACGAGAGTTATCGCTAATTTGAATAAAAATTGCTTCGGCCGACGTGAAATCTTGGGGATAAAATCGCGTTGTTTTGTTTTTTTTTGTTGTTGTATAGAGTCGGCTTTGACATTTTATTGTGCAGCGCTCTCGCGTGTATTGATTATGCGAAGTAGTTACAACAACCGATGTCAATTGGTATAAGTACGATTTTTGCGAGGTCGATTAACGAGACCAAGGGTGGTTAATGTTTTTTTTTTCGATGTAATTTGCGCACGATGGTTAAACTTGATGCAGGCATTGAACTATACGTTATTGAACTATGTTAATTGATGCGTGTAGAAATGCTTACTGAAATTAATATAAGGAAATATTTCTTGTAAAATTAGATCTATTTATCATAACGTCGTGTAATATATTGGCAATGTTTTTATTTGGTAACTTTTTAGCGATTGTATATGAAAATTGTTATAAAATTATTCCAAAACGTTAATGAGATGTGGAATCCTTTTTACTTTTTTTAAAGATATTGTGAAAATATGCAAAAGCAATGTTTAGAAAACGTTAGAGCTCCGTTTTTGTAATATTACATATAGTATCATTTGTTAGTGACGCTTTATAAAGATATTGCAAATTAGATAGTATCAAGTAAAATAATCAGTTTCTGAATGATGTTAAAAATGTTTTTTTTTTTCTGGAACCGCCAAATAGAACTAGGGGCCGAGCCCCCCTGCGCTCTGCCGCGCAAGCGTCTGTTCTCAGGCTGCGCCTGAAAACAAAAATTTATAAGGCACGACCGAATATAGCTCGCTTATTATTATATAAAATAATAATAATAATAATATTAATTAGAATTGTAATTATAGTATGCAGAATTATTATTTTGCATATACATATATGTTCTAATAATAAATTTAAAATGTATTTTATAGATGTTAAATTTCAGATACAATTCTAATATTCTGAATATCAATGTATTGAAGAGAAAAGTGTTGTTCCTCAAATATCTCAAAAATTAAAAAAAAAAAATATTTGGCAAGAAAGAAGTAATAGGAAACACATTTTTGAAAGAAGAGGTAACGTGATTAAAAAAAAAATACATATGTACATAATTTACATATGTTTATATAAAACCATATAGTTTATTTTTTTTACATTAATGTTCCTTCTAAAGAATATTTGGTAAAACAATATTAATGGGACGTATATTTTGGACAGTAAAGGTAAGTAAATGTGATAAAATATTGTGCAATTTAAATTAGTCTATATGAAACAATATAATTAATTTATTTATTCGATATAGAGCAGCATTCATGTATATTGTTTAAATTTGTTAATTTTTGAAGAAATTCAATTGTATGAAGCTTTGTTTTTTTTATTATGCAGCTGTGGAATGGTTACTGGAGCATTATATAAATTTAATTTAGGTCCCAAAGATGTGTTATCGGGTACCTTCTTTGGTAGTATATTTGGAGTAGTGTATGGTACCTATATATACTTTATGTTTAAATTGATGAGTTTGTCAAATGAAAAACTCAGTGAACAAAGTCATAAATTGAAATATGTACATGAAGAGTGAATTATTAACTTCTACAATGTTATTAATAACATGTAAACGTTAATCATTTCTTTTTTTTTATTAATTATATAAATTAAAAAAAATTAAGAAAAAAGTAATTATAATATTTGAAAAGACAAATATATTTAAGTAATATAAAATCAATATATTCTTAGAATTCGCGGACACAATAAATTCGTTATGTTTATTTAACGTTCAAGTCCAAATTTTTCAAGTTTAAGAACAAAGTTTTTTGTTTAATTGTATTTAAAAATTTTAATTAAATTTTAATTTAAAACTTTAGAATAATTTGGACATATTAAAACATGCTTTACAGGGTTTAACGTTTAGATTATTTTAAAAATTTTATTTTTGTGTATGGTAAATATTTTTTACTGTTTTATATTTTTTATATCAAATTTTGTTATAAAAATATTAGTTTTTTTTTAATAAATAAAATTTTTATTATGAATATTTTTTTATTCGATTTTTGTATTAAAAAATAAATAAAAAAAGAGAATTGTTATAAATAAATATTTTTGTAAATAATAAAAAAAATGTGAAATTCAAATTGGGATACGGGACGCGGGTTACATAAAATGCGATATACATTATACTTATGTGTATATGATGGCGCTGATGGCACTATTTAAACGGACAATAAATATAAGGGATTGTTACTAGTTAGTTTATTTATTTTACTGTGTATATAAAATTATGCATATACATTATGTATATATATATACAGGGTGTCCCAAAAGTATGGACACACCTTAATATCTCGGAAAATAAGGGTGCTAGGAAAAAAACTTTCAATATAAAAGCTTTAGGAAATCAAACGATGCATCTGATGGTGATCTTCAATTTGACCTTAAGCTTGACCTTCAAGGTTATTTGAAGGTCAAAGAGACTTTTTTAAATGGAAACCCCTATTTTTGACACCGGATTCAGAAAGAGCGAAAAATTTTACGTCCAAAGCGATGGTTTTCAATTTGTTAGAATGACCTTCAAAAGGTAAAATGAAGGTTAAATATTGAAAAATCGTAAACAAGCTATTTTCTTTGAACTTTTTCGGATTTGTGGGCGAATAAATGTCAGAGTAGATTTTGGGATTAACAACCTTGAGTATCTCGACCTTGGAGTTAATTTTCAAGGTCATTCAAAGGTCAAAGTAAATTTTTTATGGACAGCCTTATTTCTGACACCGGATTCAAAGAGAGCGGAAAACGTAATACCAAAAATGATATTTTACAGTTTTTCGTTGTGAACATGAAAAAGTTAATTGAAGGTTAAATTTCATAAACACTTAGAAACTATTGTCGTAAATTTACTAACCTTACTTTTAGCGCTACCCAGAAACAACGACGTGGACGTAGTAAGTTCTGTTTCCTTTGGGGTGCTTGATTAACGTGAGTCCCCTTGCCTCTCACGATGGGGAGCTTGCTTAACGTGAGTCCCCTTGCCTCTCACGATTGACGTGATGTCTAGCCGGTGAAGGCAAGACAGGCTGATGTCCGGCCGGTGAAGGCAAGACAGGCTGGTGTCCGGCCGTTAAAGGCAAGACAGGCTGGTGTCTGGCCTGTGAAGGCAAGATGAAAATTCTTTCAGAAATCGTCAGTTACCATTTAAAGTTCTTGCTCGAAATGCCCTCCATTTTTTAGTTGACAATGCCCCATGCGATCATAAAATGATGAAACTGCTCTTTGAATCATTTCATTTGGGATTGCCTGTATCGTGTCAATAATACGTTGTCGTAATTCCTCCAAGTTTGCAGGTTTAGTAGCATACACTTTGTTTTTGACGTAGCCCCATAAAAAATAATCTAGTGGCGACATGTCAGGGGCACGAAGTGGCCACTCAATAGTTCCTCTACGCCCAATTACTCGTCCTGGAAATGTTTCATCTAAATAATTACAATTGATTTTATATGGATGAAATTTCAACAGTTTCATAATTCTATGAACGGAAGTCCTACAAACATTTGTTTCCCGAGATACTTGCCTGATAGAGGTTCCAGGATTTTCAATGAATGATAATGCCACATTCAAAGAAGTTTCTTCATCAGTCGCAATCTTAAGCCTCCCACTTTTGGGGCAATCTTTGACACTACCAGTTTGCTCAAAACGAGAAATAGTTTTTCAAACTGTTTTTTGTGAAATTCCTGGTTGCAACGGTAAACGGTATTCTGCATTAAATAAAGCCGCAACTCGACGATATGACCTGACCATGTTACCCCATCCTCTCATCATGAGAATGGTTATTCGTTCACGTTCTGAAAGACGATTCATATTCAAATGAATAAAAGAAATGAAGAATAAGTTGAGAATTGTAAAACAAAACTAATAATTGAAAACAGAATGAATGCTTTAATAGACCAAATTCAAACTTGTTCGTTGAAATTTTCAGAGTCACTGAAAACACTACCCACGAGGTTTTCGGGGTTGTTGTACACGAATATGGGCTCAGAATTTTAACTGGTTACCCTTGGTGTAACTCTTAAATGTTTGAATATCTGCACATTATTGCATATTTAAACATTTTCTCAAATTTGCAATCTTGCTATTTTTTTATAAATTTGCTAGAATTAGTCGTGTTTATCTATTCCTTAAAACTGACGAAATCTTATTAGTTATACTCTTATTATAATAATGACACTAGCATTCAAAAAAGTGGTCTATTCTGGGAAGGAGACCTATGTATTCTTATGTATTTGACGTGCTGAATCCGAATACAACGTAGCTTTTACTCAGGCATCCCCAAAAATTTTTTAAAGTTATAAAAAACCGTGAAAAAGGTGAATAAAATCCATATTAAAATGGTAAGATTCGGAGTAAAACAGTTTTTTATGAGTGTACGTGGTTTTTGTGTATTTTGACTTGCTAAACCCAAATCCAGGGCTTATTTTACCCGGTTGGATCAGACTGTCTTGCCTTCACCGGCAGGACACCAGCCTGTCTTGCATTGTTGCAAATTTTTCATTTTTGCAAATTTTTCAATTTTGCAAATTTTCCAATTTTGCAAATTTTTTAGTTTTACTTTTTTACTTAAGCATTCCATCGTGAGAGACAAAGGAGAAACACGTTAAGCAAGCATCCCATCGTGAGAGGCAAGGCGACTCATTTCTGGCATTACGTTTTCCGCTCTCTTTGAATCCGGTGTCAGAAATAAGGCTGTCCATAAAAAATTTACTTTGACCTTTGAATGACCTTGAAAATTAACTCCAAGGTCGAGATACTCAAGGTTGTTAATCCCAAAATCTACTCTGACATTTATTCGCCCACAAATCCGAAAAAGTTCAAAGAAAATAGCTTGTTTACGATTTTTCAATATTTAACCTTCATTTTACCTTTTGAAGGTCATTCTAACAAATTGAAAACCATCGCTTTGGACGTAAAATTTTTCGCTCTTTCTGAATCCGGTGTCAAAAATAGGGGTTCCCATTTAAAAAAGTCTCTTTGACCTTCAAATAACCTTGAAGGTCAAGCTTAAGGTCAAATTGAAGGTCACCATCAGATGCATCGTTTGATTTCCTAAAGCTTTTATATTGAAAGTTTTTTTCCTAGCACCCTTATTTTCCGAGATATTCAGGTGTGTCCATACTTTTGGGACACCCTGTATATTACGTATACACATAGTTTTTATATGATTTTCATGAAGTTTTACTGTATGATATTAGTTATTCTAATATAAAGTTAAGTGAGCATTACAAAATAGCAGAAGCTCTTGTCCAGTATTTGTCCAATGTTGGCAGTGTTTGAAAATACTAGAATAATAAAACTATTTTTGGATGGTAAATAATTTTTATTTATTATTTAGTTAATTTATTTATTGTATAAGATTTATATTTTATTTATTTTTGAAAATATTAAGTTGCCGTAAGTTGTCAATTACTAAGTAATATTTATTTTTTTACATTTTATTTATTATTTAAATTGTAGAATACTTTATAATTAAATTTAAAGATAATTTATATAAGATAATTATGAATTATAGGAGCAATTCACCTACTAGTCAGTTTTAATACAGGAGTAACAATGGTAGTGAGTCGAACAATAATGGTTCAATTCAATAATACCTAACCATTTTCGTTGTCCATTTATTAATTTCTCAGCTATTTCTTATATTCTGATTCTACTAGGGCTGTGCTTATAAAAACTATATACCGATTTTAATACAAATATTATAAGACATTTATATACGGAAGTATAAACATTAAAAGAAAATTAATAAGGTTATGCAACAAAAAAATTGAATGTTAAGCATCTATCTTAAACTGTATAAATGACAATCGTAATAAAATAGAGAGAATTGTACTGTTATCGAGAAGAAAGTTAATTTTATTGGAGTATGACACAAAAAACGAGTTGGCGCTTCAGAACAAACGCCGTTTACTAATTTTATGTATTTATGTGAAAGTATTTAAATTATTAATTAATTAAATTATTTATATTTATTTACTTATTCATTCATGTATGTACTTACAGGAGTCCGCCAATAAGTATAAAGACACGTTCCAAGACGTATAAATCATGCCTTATCTTTTACTTTTACTAGCGATATTTCATTTGCAAAATATGATTTTCGGGAAATGAAAGGAAAAGCCAAAATTAACCGACAAAGTTTCATTTTTAACATTGCAAGTATAACTATATATACAAATGTTGAATGTATATAGATATACTTCAAATGCTTTCCATTGGCGTTCTCCTTTTTATTTATTTATGTTGATAATGGATGTTAAAGGAGTAAAAGGTAACTTTATACGTATAACCATTGTGCAAATTAACAATGTTTTTATATACCTATATACACTCTTGCTTTTTAATTATAGAGCGACACATCAGAGATTCTGTTAAAATTGATACACTTTTAAATAGAATAATACAACACATTAAACTGTTTACAGATAATATGTACGTTTGTAAAAGAAGAGATATGTAATTATAATTTTTATTTAAATAAATGTATATAGCTCCATGAGGATGGAAATCGTCCGTCGAAACATCGCCAATTAAATATTACAGTTATAGTTGATCAAAATCGACTGCACTATTTAATCGTAACTAAAAGTAGTAACTGTTTTAAATTCGAATCTAATTTGTTGAATGGGCAATTCCCAATATAAAAAAAAGCACAGACCACTAAATACTGCTTAATTTTAGACCAAAAGGATTATTTACTATATACACATAAAAATGTTTCCTTCGTAGAAAAAATTGTCATATGTGAAAAACATAGCAAAATTTTGATAGAATAGTGACAAAAATTCAAAATTTTTTAAACTGTAATTAAAAAATTGTTAATTTTCATTGCAAAAATATGACATTTCATTTATTTTGAATGATTAAAAAAAAATTACTCTCTCGAAGTCTGTTGTTTCAGCAGCAACTGAGTGTGAACTTAATAATACGTTGACACAATAAACAATAAATTATAGCCCAATTGCGGGTATATAGAACAAAATACTTTGAAAAAGAAGATCAAAGGTTTAAATTTCGGAAGGGCAATTGTTTTTTCATTTTTAATAATTCAAAATATTGTCGTTGCGGATTAAATAATTTGTAGAATCCAAACAGTGGATTAACTATCCCACGATTCCCATAAAAAAAATACGCAAAACACATGGTCTATACGGAATATCGCAACGTCGATGAAACAAAGAAAATTTAAAAAACACTTACGCGGCGAGCGAGAAGTGTATACAACAGTTTATTTACAACAACGGGGAAAGAAATAAGGTAAATTCAGATTATTAGAGAGTCGAGTAGTTCCTTGGTATATACGCGAGAGTAATAAGGTGATTATCCAACATAACGAGAAACTACATGTGCGCGCGCGCGCGTGTGTGTGTGTTTTCTGGGTGAACGATAATTGGAACAATTTTGTCAAACCGAATGACTCGGCGCGTCTGCGGGAACGAGGTAAAATTTAATTGCACCTCGAGGTGTATTTTCGGTCCTCTTAATACTTACGACCCCTTGTAATCCGTTTGTAATTAAACAAAAATTAATAATGACTCCGTGTACACTTCGGAGTGTGCGTACATACATTATATATATTTTTTTTCGACGGATACTTCTTTTTTCGATTTACGTTGCACTCGTCTTTTTTTGTTCGCATATAAGTACATTTGTTTTTTTTCCGGTTGGGTGTTGATATATACTGATTTAGATGCGGTATTGGTGTATTTCTGCGGTGTATAAAAATAAAGAAAAAAACAAGTGAGGAGGTTGAGAAATTAAATTGTTCGAGATTCGTTTTACGCGTACGTATCGTTTTAATTTTACTAAATGACTTTTCTTACGTTGCGGAGTATTCGAGATATTGTTTTTAGGGTACGTGAAATGGGCGGAATATGATTCTCGAATCGGTCGATTTGTCAATCTGCGTGCCTTCTTCCAGGTTCATCTTTTTCGCCTTCGTAACGAACAACATCTATTAAATGTGTACAATTCGAAATAGCATCTAGCTCGAACAATATTCAGAACTTATGGGCGGGGAGAATATTTGTATACGGTTACAAATTTATGATTCTAATCAGCCTCTGATTTTGTTGTATTAATTACCAATAAACTAAAGAAAATTTAGCTAAAGAGTGTGCCTGCAATTCGATTCCTTGATTATAGTATACAGTGGACATTTCTAACGTTTTAAAACCTAGAAATTGCAGTAAAAACATTTACCAAACATTAGGGTTTGAACATTTTGGTTCGGTTCACTCGAATAACGATTAAACAATCAAATCAAACGTAATTTTTGAAACGTATTTGTTAAGTGACTACATTTTGATAACAAGTAACTTGTACTTCTTTAACTCGTTTAGCGTCTCAAGATGGAGGATTAATACATTGATTCGTTAAAGGAATTGTTAATTATTCGCAAAAAATATTAGTGATCATCGAAAAAGGTTAAGATAAACAGCAGTTACTCCGAATCCATGCGGTAATCCATCGAAATCCAACGATTGGAATGATGACCCCAAACATCTTGCATCATCATTAAGATAATTTGAATTTAAAGGTATTCTATCGATCAGTACCATATGTTTTGGTTAGTCATGTAAAACAACGTCTTTATATAAACTTCAAAAATGCATCACGTATCGAAGAGGTTTTCATGGACATCAAAACAGTCAGAACAATCAAAGTAGAAATCAATAGATAGTCACGTATAATTATAAGGTTTTACGCGTTTTTAGGATGGTTTAAAAGAAAATATAAATTGTGTCATAATCAAATTGAGTTTGATATATATGCATACGGATAAAAATGTGACTACCTATACATGCGTGCATTGTTTGAAAAGGATGCGCACTATGAGGATGACGCTGAATTTCATTGATTACACGCAATGTCATAATCTCGTCGAGTGCGCGATATCCAATTCGCCAAACCAACTAAACAAAATTTGCTTTTTTTTTGGACAAACTCGTCCTTACCACGAAAAACATTATCCTTCCGCGAAAAGTGCTCACCCACGCCGAAAAAATGGAAATAAAAATGAAAACATCGCATTTACGTTAAAAGCTTCATCGAAAGAGTAATCGTCTCCGTTAAGCGGGCAAAAAAAATTGGTTCAACTTTCGAACTCTCTAGTCATTAGATCAATCATTGACCCCCTGCATATAAAAAAACATGCGCATAAACTTTTCCACGTAGTCGAATCTCTCTCTCTTATTCTACGTATCTACAGATATGAACAGTAGCTTTCCAAAAATAAACGGTATTCGATAATTACGTCGCAATACGTGAACATATATATAAGTATGTGCATTATAAGTCAAGTGACCAATATTTTTTTATTTACATGTTGAAAGGATTATTTTTTAATTATCTCGAAAGCCAGGTAGGTTTTGTGGGTTAAATAAAAAAAAAATTTTTACGATATATGCAACGCTTCTTTGGCATTGTTCGCCAACTTCTTTAGAGTAAACATACAATATTTTATTACTATATTACATAATCAAAATAAATAATACAAATTCTATATAAAATCAGCATAAACGACAGCTTACGCTTATTAATTTGAGAATAATCTCATCGTAAAAAACGTGCAAATTTCATGTACCGTCAATTGGTACGAAAGTGTCTTTATATATTGGATCGTTGTATCTGCGTAAAAATTCGCGGAAGTATAAAAGGCTTGTTTCAAATCGACAAAGTCATGAAGCTATGCCGGAGTAAAGGTCAAAATCGGGAGACACTCTTGGAGAGCTTACATCATTCTCTTAAGACTAATTCATCGTCAAGTTCTGGAGGAGGAAAATCGAAGCAGCGATTCACGCCGACGGCGTCAGAGATACACGGATATTCGAAAATCATCAGAGCCTCAACGTGTCGACCGTCTCAGGATATTTTTGTACGTCTGAGTGTGTATCGAGTGAGAGTGCATTTTAATTGCAATGGACACAAGAGTACGTAATATTTATAATTAAAGACATATTTGTATTGATTGAAATAGAATGAATCGTAACTTATTTTTGAACCCTGCTCATTACAATTTTAATTTTAATTTTTTTTAATATTTTGATTTTTTAATTTTATCTTATGTTTTATAAATAACATTTTATATTTGATCTAGATTAATGGACTGTAACACTAAAATAATAATGACTTATTATTAAAATAACCAATGAATATAAGTGTATACACCGGTAAGGGATAACGTTTGTATCCACACAACCTCTCTACATCCGTGGCGATCGGCCAATAATTCGAATAAGGTGCTTTCGCAAGAGGAGGAGGAGGAGGAGGAGGAGCGTAGTCTCGTAAACGCGAAATCTCGAAAATTGAATTTGGAAATTGACTCGACGCGCGGAATGAAAACCAAAGCCCCCCCCCCCCCCCCCATCCCTCCGGAAAGCCGGGCAAAGCTTCGTAAAATATGCATACAGGTCCGAGAAACCAGAGAGATATAGAAAGGGAGGAGGTGGGAACGTACAAATGGTTTTGTGTACGTGCGTAACGATTCCGCGAAAACCGAATTTCTATCGCTTCCTTTTTTTTTGCGCGAACGCGCGCGTATGTGTAAATATATACACACGCGCGTATTTTTCGAACGGGTATTCGGTTCGAGCTTGGTTTTCAGTTATTTAGGTATATATATATATATACATATTGTAGCCGAGTTTTTGGTTGAGTTTTTATTCGTTGCGTATTTATATATAGATTTTTTTATCGTCGATATGAACCGTGATTGCGAATTCCACCTCTTATCGCGTAACGTACGTGTGCTATTATAAATTTTGCAACGGTACATTCGTTGTGAATTCATTGCGAATTATATTGTTCGTGACGATTATTTTTAAATTAATGTATACTAAAGATAGGGAAAAATCACCAAATTAAAAATTTTGTTTTTTGTAATAACTGTGGAGATATATATGTTGAAATAATTCGGATTCTAACGCGAATCTCTTATTAATCAAACAAAATCTGAGAAAGTTTAAATCGAAAGCCCTTTCATTTAAACTTTGATTTGTTTAAACAGCTCAAATCGTTCATAATAATGATAGTTTAAATAAAAAAAAGCATATAGGTTACAAAGTCACTAAATATAATTTATTAAAAATTACATTAATACAATTTCAAATAATTTACTTGAAACGAATGATATTGAGGTAAATATATTTTCTTAAACGCATACAGCGAGTTGTTAAACTAAAATTCAACTTTATGTAACAAAAATTAATCGAAAAATATAGGTTAAAAATAATTAACGTATTAAAAAGTATGGTAACTATTTTTTCAATCGAACGTAAATTTCGAACCGTTTCAGCAATTTAAACAAATCACAGTTCAAATTGAAGCTCTTACCTTTTACCTTCTTTCTCATCTATATAACTACAATCAATTATAGAATTAGAGTTATGTTAATTTTTATAAAACATCTTTTCTTCTATAGATTCGCGTTACCCAGGTCAATTTTTTACACCGAATAAATAAAGTTCATTTCTGTAGATAATATATAATATCACTCAAACTTACCGGATATACAATCATTATATAAAATCCAAATTTATAAATGTATTACAAAAAAAAATAATAATTTCATAAATTTCGTGTACAAGTATTCTTACATCTTATATATACTATTTTTAAAATTAAATATCGTCCGCACGACCGTTAATTCGATAAGACCTATTCGATACCACCGCGGCGTTCTTAATCCATATTGAATAAATGAAACACCTTACCTCGTAAAATAATAAAAATAGATTATTTTTATCTAATTATACGGTTCGATATATCGTTCAATTATTTATCTAGGGGTGTATATAAATATAAGTATATATTGATATACATATGGGAGATTCCACGACAAGTGATCGGGTCGAAAAATAAAAATTATTTTAAGTATATAGATACAACCTACATACATTCACATGGAGAAAGTAAAAGAAATTTTTTGGATTTATATCTCATGTAGAAATTGAAAATTTTCAAAAAAATTAGTATTTTCAGGATTTTTAACAATTTTTAATTAAAAAACTGTTGACTCTTTGTAATATATATGTTATATGGGAAAAATGTTATAAATTTAAAGAAAAATCTGTTAACTTTTGGGAAATGTTAATTACTGATTTTATTATACTTTAAAATATGATAATGAATCTTAAAATTAAAAAAAGGAAGGTTCGATTTCAAACTTCTAAATAAACACAATTTTTCCTTGCTGACAACAATATTATCTTTCTTTTGACTCCTGACAGGCTTATTAGTGTACGCTACGTAGTTCTTATCCATGTATTACATGTAATAACTTTATTATTATATAATATAATATATGTAGAGAGAGAGAAGAGAGAGAGAGAGAGAGAGAGAGAGAGAGAGAGAGAGAGAGAGAGAGAGAGAGATATACATGTACACACATACACAGAATCAATCTAAACGAGCGTGTCGCGACGACGACTCCAGTCACTGCGTGTATGTATATATACGTCGCATAAATAGGTCGGTTTATAGAACGGTAGCTTTGTACCGGCCCGACTATTTGCTCGGTACCACTATATGCCTCCCTCCCCTTCGAAGAAGCGATCATCGATAGGATGAATAATTCAATGGCGCACTGCGGCGACTAAACTGGTCCAGTTTTCTCTCTCTCTCTCTCTCTCTCTCTCTCTCTCTCTCTCTCTCTCTCTCTCTCTCTCTCCCTTGGTGTGTTTGTATCCCACTCGCTTAGGGATCAGCTTTGTTATACTTACGCGCATTGCTTCAGTCTATTGTTATTAGATTCCAATGGGATTCCCGTGTCTATATACACGGAGAAAAATATAACGCCACTTCGACTCGATATTTGGTTAAGGTAAAATAGCCTAATAGGTGTCGAGATGTACTTAATAGCCGACGAGCTTGCGAGTCAAAATTGAACAAAAAAAAACTATTCGGTATTAACAAGTATTCAATTTTTTTCAATAACAAGTTGCATTATTATTAGCTTTTATTTAGAAATTGTTTAGCTAGTTTATTTGCAACGTACCTCTTTCTTATTCATTATTACACGCTGCATACTCTTACTGTTTTTTTTCCACATTTTTATCGCTGGATATATCAGGAACCACTTCGTCGAATATAGGTCGAAATTTTAACAGTGACAAGACGAACGTTATTTAAGTGAGACTGACTGTGCAGTTAACAATGTAATAAAAAAATTATTCTTACCAAATTATTTTAAAAGAATTGAAAAATTTGCGATTGCGATTATATTTAATTCAAGCGGATTAAAATACGGTAACTTTGTTATGGAAAAGAAATCAGAGTACGGAGTCTCATAAGTTATTAAACTACTTGTTGCAAAAAATAAATAAGTTAAACAATTGTAAATAAAAAATAAAAGATTAAGAAATATTTTTAATTATTGTACTAGATTGTGACCATAAATGTAACGTATTGTTAAGCTAAAAAATGGTCAAGTGTTATAAAATACCTAATAAATGCCCAATTAATGGCTATAAATTGGAGTTTTATTTAACCTTCAACCAGTAAATTTCTACTAGGTTTTGAAAAAAAAATTATAAGTTGTTAATATTAAATAGTTTCTTTTTTTTCATTTTTCACCCTAGCTTGTCTCTCTCTCTCTCTCTCTTCAGTCTGCATAGGATGACAACAGGGTCAGCTGATGTCAACATACTAAATATATTAAATTATTATATTTATTATTTGTTATATACATCGAAGTTATAAATCTATAATAAAAAACATATTTTGTAAATAAAAATATCGAAATTACTTATAACCTATACGTAAAAGAATAAATTAGCCAAACCTGCAGCGTGAAAACTTGTTTAATTAATGTAAACAATCAAAAGAACTAAATAGATTTGCTGAAATGAATAAATACAAGTGCTGATAATGGTGTGACGACGCGTACAGGATTATAAAAAATAATTGCCTATTAAATGAACAATTACATATTGCAAATACATTGATTCGTAATACAGGTAAATTTTGATTATATAACGTAAACTTATTCAGGTGACTGATCATTTTCGTATTTTAAATTAGCGTAAATTAGGGGTAGGTATAAATGAGCGCCTCGAAAAATAAAAATTTTTAAGTATATAGATACAACCTACATACATTCACATGGAGAAAGTAAAAGAAATTTTTTGGATTTATATCTCATGTAGAAATTGAAAATTTTCAAAAAAATTAGTATTTTCAGGATTTTTAACAATTTTTAATTAAAAACTGTTGACTCTTTGTAATATATGTTATATGGAAAAATGTTATAAATTTAAAGAAAATCTGTTAACTTTTGGGAAATGTTAATTACTGATTTTATTATACTTTAAAATATAATGAATCTTAAAATTAAAAAAAGGAAGGTTCGATTTCAAACTTCTAAATAAACACAATTTTTCCTTGCTGACAACATATTATCTTTCTTTTGACTCCTGACAGGCTTATTAGTGTAGACGCTACTGTAGTTCTATACATGTATTACAGTAATAACTTTATTATATATAAATATAATATATGTAGAGAGAGAGAGAGAGAGAGAAAGAGAGAGAGAGAGGAGAGAGAGGAGAGAGAGAGAGAGAGAGAGAGAGAGAGAGAGAGAGAGAGAGAGAGATATACATGTACACACATACACAGAATCAATCTAAACGAGCGTGTCGCGACGACGACTCCAGTCACTGCGTGTATGTATATATACGTCGCATAAATAGGTCGGTTTATAGAACGGTAGCTTTGTACCGGCCCGACTATTTGCTCGGTACCACTATATGCCTCCCTCCCCTTCGAAGAAGCGATCATCGATAGGATGAATAATTCAATGGCGCACTGCGGCGACTAAACTGGTCCAGTTTTCTCTCTCTCTCTCTCTCTCTCTCTCTCCCTTGGTGTGTTTGTATCCCACTCGCTTAGGGATCAGCTTTGTTATACTTACGCGCATTGCTTCAGTCTATTGTTTATTAGATTCCAATGGGATTCCCGTGTCTATATACACGGAGAAAAATATAACGCCACTTCGACTCGATATTTGGTTAAGGTAAAATAGCCTAATAGGTGTCGAGATGTACTTAATAGCCGACGAGCTTGCGAGTCAAAATTGAACAAAAAAAAACTATTCGGTATTAACAAGTATTCAATTTTTTTCAATAACAAGTTGCATTATTATTAGCTTTTATTTATAAATTGTTTAGCTAGTTTATTTGCAACGTACCTCTTTCTTATTCATTATTACACGCTGCATACTCTTACTGGTTTTTTTTCCACCTATTTATCGCTGGATATATCAGGAACCACTTCGTCGAATATAGGTCGAAATTTTAACAGTGACAAGACGAACGTTATTTAAGTGAGACTGACTGTGCAGTTAACAATGTAATAAAAAAATTATTCTTACCAAATTATTTTAAAAGAATTGAAAAATTTGCGATTGCGATTATATTTCATTCAAGCGGATTAAAATACGGTAACTTTGTTATGGAAAAGAAATCAGAGTACGGAGTCTCATAACTTATTAAACTACTTGTTGCAAAAAATAAATAAGTTAAACAATTGTAAATAAAAAATAAAAGATTAAGAAATATTTTTAATTATTGTACTAGATTGTGACCATAAATGTAATGTATTGTTAAGCTAAAAAATGGTCAAGTGTTATAAAATACCTAATAAATGCCCAATTAATGGCTATAAATTGGAGTTTTATTTAACCTTCAACCAGTAAATTTCTACTAGGTTTTGAAAAAAAATTATAAGTTGTTAATATTAAATAGTTTCTTTTTTTTTCATTTTTCACCCTAGCTTGTCTCTCTCTCTCTCTCTTCAGTCTGCATAGGATGACAACAGGGTCAGCTGATGTCAACATACTAAATATATTAAATTATTATATTTATTATTTGTTATACATCGAAGTTATAAATCTATAATAAAAAACATATTTTGTAAATAAAAATATCGAAATTACTTATAACCTATACGTAAAAGAATAAAATAGCCAAACCTGCAGCGTGAAAACTTGTTTAATTAATGTATAAATAATGAAAAGAACTAAATAGATTTGCTGAAATGAATAAATACAAGTGCTGATAATGGTGTGACGACGCGTACAGGATTATAAAAAATAATTGCCTATTAAATGAACAATTACATATTGCAAATACATTGATTCGTAATACAGGTAAATTTTGATTATATAACGTAAACTTATTCAGGTGACTGATCATTTTCGTATTTTAAATTAGCGTAAATTAGGGGTAGGTATAAATGAGCGCCTCGAAAAATTTGGTCGACCTGCAGTCAATCGTGTTCACATGCAAATCTTGCGATGAAAAATTTTCTATCCTATCCTATATTTCTGTCGGTTCGACTTATTTTCCCTTTTTCGTTCAGTTTTGACGTCTTCAGTTGAGAAATACCTTAACTCACATGCACTTACGGTGCCACTTTAATACGTTCATACCAAAAGTTAAATCAAGCTAGGATAGCCCTAAGTCGTTTGGTCAGTGCGATGTTATACATTTTTCTCCGTATAACCCCCCTTGTACAAAATGAGAATAATTTTTAATAGTGAATTCTCCTTATAACAGGTTGCCGAGTGAATATAAAAAAATTAAATAAAATTATGGAACTTATTCTCGGTTGAAGTTTAACCTTTTCTTTCGTTTCTTTTTTTCTTTTGGTCAAAGTAAAGAAAACGTCTTTCGAATAAGTAGAGAAAAACGTAAAAAAATATATAAATTCTCTATTATATCGAGACGATAAATTCAACCTTTTTCCTGAGAATGACGTCGTCATTGACGTGATTCCTTATATTCCTTTTTCTCTTTCTCTCTCCCTCTTTCTTTCAACTATTTTTTTATTCGTCTCGAAAAAGTTTTTATTTGTTTAAAGTTTACTTTCTTACGAGAAGGGGTTTTTTTTACGGACAACCGAGTTATACCTCGTTCTTTTTTTCGCGACGAACGTGACCAAAAGTTAACCTCGACGTTCGTGCGTCAAAATGAAGGAACGTTAATCGTTTTATTCGCTATACACGCCAGCAGAACGATCGATCCGAGGAAACGCCTCGGATACTGAAAATTCATACGTATATAATAAATAAATAAATTCATTCATAAATAAATAAATAAGAGTACACAAGTCGTATCATTCCCAAATGAATATCGTACGTCTGTTAGGTAATTAATAGAAAAAATTAATAATATAGTTATGAAATAATGTAGAAATTCCCGACAAATCTGTATCTTTATACACCTTTATAATTTATTTTTTCCGGCTGTTTAATTTTTTAATATCAAATAAACATCTAAACCCAAAAAAAATCGATAACTGTTACTAATGATTATATATTTACATTTATTTGATTATTATGTAAGAATTGTACAAGAATAAATTACATGCAATAGTAGGAAAGAATATAAGAAATAAAAAGAAATAATACTACTAATAATTTATTGTAACATAGAGAGGAAGTATATAATTAATGTTATGTATTCTATTCCAAAATCTGGACTTTCACATTATACGCATTGTTATTATTATTTTATTATAATCATCGCTAAAAATTATAAATGAATTATTAAATTTCCATTTAGATTATATAAGATGAGATAACGATATCAAATATTATCATTAGGATCCTTATCCTTGTATAAAAAAGTGATTGCCGGATGTTGTGAAGCCAAGTGAAATGGCTATGTGATATTCGTTTACGTTTTGCGTATGCGTCTAAAACATTGTACGTTAGATTTGGCAGCGCGGGAAAAACGTAATCTTTGAATTTTCTTGACAAAATCGGAGTGTAATAAATCATCAATTTCCATCGAAAATGAATAATTATTATTCATTATCAAAAAACTCTGACAACATGGATACTAATATCAACCTCTTAGTATGTAATATGAAGATGTATATTAAGTTCTATATTAATAAACTAGGATGAAAAATTAAATAATTCGAAATAAGACATACTCGATTTAATCCTACCTTATACTTTATCGATGTTAAATATTACGTCAACTTGGATAAATTATTTTGAGAAAAAAGGTAACAACTTTCGGAATTCTCAGATATATCATTACTTTTCCTTAATTAGTAAATCAACTTGTGTATTATGTTTTAGATAGAAATATCCATTACTTTTTAAGAAAGGTCACTTATAAACAATGTTATATCGTATAATAAAATTATTTCATATACATTGATAAGATATAATCAAAAAAAAATTTTACGGTTCTCAAAAAAACAAATATTTCTGTTATAAAATGTGGATCAAAAGAGTATAAATTATACTATACAGGATAATACAGAGAGGATAAATTTAAGTGCAACACCCCTTAAAATAATAAATTTTCACTTAAACTTAATATTCAATGATTTAAAATTCATTTCAAAGTTTTTGCCTGTGAATCCGAGTGTTGGTGTCAGTTATAAAAATTAAATTAAATTACGTTCATAACCTTCAAATTATACGTACCTATACGTATTTGAGTGTACACTCATTCGTTTGTTCATTTCACCGCACGTACTTTATTCAAATTACCAACATAATCCAGTCGATAATAAAATATCAAAAAAATTTGAAAAAAAATTGTCTCGCTTCCAGTTAGAAAAATACCTGTGGGTTATTCATAAACACGCTTAAAATTCGTCGAACGCGTTTAACCTTATCGTTCGTTTATTTGCCTTACATTTTCCAAACGATTTGGCTCGTTCGGGATGAAAATAGGGTGAGTCAAGCTGTAGTACATCAACCGGAGCAACAAAGCTCACGGACGACATTGGGTTTACTCTCCTGTGTGTGTCTGCGTGTGCGCGGGTGTGCAGCTTTTACTCAGTACATATACCACCTCTCTCTCTCTATATATATATAAGAGCCAAATGTTTTTTTTTGGTTGAAAGCGCGGACGGCTCGTGGCATAGGTACCTTCCATTAATTGTAACCCGCAAGAAACTTCTGCCAGATTGATAAATGGGCAACGGGACTCCAAACAACTTAACTTTCTTCCTTTTCGCTGGAGCCACCATCCTATACGTACCTATATACCTTCCTCCTGCTTTTGGCTCCGTTTCTTTTTCCTTTATTTTCTTTTTTTTCCCTTTTTCTTTTTATACTACCTCGTGTGTATATACCGTGCTCTTTTACGTTCGATCTCCGTAATTCGAGAATAAAAATCTCGGCGAGGTGCATTTTTCTTATTCTTCGTGTGTGTGTGGATTCTTCGAGACGTCGGTGTGTATTTAAAATTTGATTATATTGTACGAGGGATATGCGGCGAATGGTTTATGAACGGGGTTACCGGTGACTAATAACGTTGAATTTCAACTTTTATAACTGATGATGTACAGTCAATGTTATTCGTCGTCATGTGTAATGGGTTATAGATCGCAGGAAAATAACAAATATTAGACTTTCTCCTTTTTATCTAATATCACCAGGTAAATGGAGACTGATCGATATTTTGATTACTTAAGAGGATGGTGTACTCAATATTTACCGACCGAGTCAATAGAGATGAAAGAATGATTCTGGTTAAATAATAAAGCAAATTGTGCAAAATATTAGAGACATCATTGCCCTTCCTTTGACTATTATCTATCACTGTGTGATTATTTCAAACGAAAATATGGTTGCGTTAAAAAATGGCATTGGAAGGAAATTCACCAGAATTGCAACATTCGAAGCAGGTAAAGAGTTAAATTTCCCAATAACCAAACTTCACAATAATTTTTTCATCTCCATTACTACTCGGTCGGTAATATTTGATTTTTCAAATATAAGTTATAATCTTTATTTTTTCTAAATATTTTTAGGACACGAGCAATTATTTAATATACATCATACTATAATGTGCCGTAACTGGAACATTAGAACAAATATACAAGCTGAAAAATTTTGAAAAATCAGTTAATGTCGGTATAAGTGCCTACATTAAATCAAGGTGCAGTCACACGTGATACTTGGACGATTAAGAGTGCTTCGCAGTGTGTCAGTGCCCCTATTATAAGAAATATTTCTTTATGATAGGTAGTTTATTTAAGATAGTTGAAATAAAGAAAACTAAATTTTAATAAACGAACCTAACAGTTACTTTAATTATAGTAGTATGGACAATTTGAAGGCGTATTTTGTAGAAAAATCTGACTCGCTGTGGCGAATAACAGACGGCTGTCTATTGATAGATCAATTTTCTCGATGGCATTCGAAGGAACAGATAAAAAATTATTTTAAAAAAATCAGCATAATTATATTGAAAATAAAGAAAAATTTGTGCACTTTTGCGCGTTAATGGGTTAAGGTGGCTCCTTTCGAATTAACATTAGTGCAGATTATTTTGAAATAGAAATATGTTATATTATGAATTTCAAACAATTTTTTGATATTTTTCTTTGTGAACAGGTTGTCGAACAAACAACTGAGTGAAATATATGTGAAATTAGTTGATCATATCGAGCGATATCATTTCAATGTTCCTCGATAACTTTACATAATTACCATTTTGAAATCATTTTCGACTAACACTTGTGGTAACAATTTAATTCGCGTATCATATTGTACTCATAGATTTTAAATTTCAATTCACTTAGGGAACAAAATAGTATCTAATAAATATATCCGTTTTGGAATATTAGAATTTGATATACCTTTTCTGTTTCTAATCATTTTGTGCGTTTGGTGAATGAATTGGTACATCCAGATGAGCGATCTTTTGTTTTCTTGCTTGTACGAATTTATTTTACACGATCAGTTAATTGTAGATTGTTCTCCAGAGAGTATCATTGTATATACATAAATATACCGTTCAAAAAGCATCGTCGACAATATAATTACTAATTTTTTTTATCATACATGCAATTGTATTCCGTTTATTTCATGATGATCGATTATTATGGCGATTAATTATAACGAAGTATTATATTAAATTCTTGCAGGATTTAACAATTGTGAGTTAACAGCATCTTTTGACAGGTCGCACTTCGTCTACCAGAAGATGCAACATCCATATTCCATCAATTTTTACTTTTATTTGACGAAGCAATATAACACGATTAGGATGAAGAATTTTTACTTATAATATTAAGCCATGACTAATGTAGTATCATAGTTCTATCTATCGATCAAAGGAAACTTAAACAATACCAAGGTAGAGTATTAACTTCATTGTTATTTTCGTCCATGCAATTTATTATTTGAAGAAGATTTTCGAACGATTTAATTATATACGCTGACGTCTCAATGGATATGTCCTCCATCTTTGCTCTGTTTCTATAAAAATCGGTCCTTTTCGGCACTTTTCTTTTTGTTGCAGGATTTTCATGTCACGATCGAATCTTCAATGATAGAAATGAACCTTTGTCTTGATTAATTTGCGTAAGAGTCATTACACTGAAATGAAAACTTATTTTTACGTTATTGCTTTTCAACCGCCTATCGCTTGATACGTGCTTTACATTCACATATATATAATACGTTTTTAAATAATGATTATTATATGCCTTTGATTTGACGCATCATAAATTCAAACAAATAATTTTTATGTTCATATCCACCGATACGTCACCTACTTTCAATGTCAATGAATATAGTTCATTAATATCGATTTGAAAATATCCTACCCCTCAAACATCTCATTTATGTTGCAAAATACCTTTTAACTATTTA
The DNA here is from genome assembly GCA_026168455.1 of Theocolax elegans. NCBI lineage: Eukaryota > Metazoa > Arthropoda > Insecta > Hymenoptera > Cerocephalidae > Theocolax > Theocolax elegans. The sequence goes on along the minus strand of CM047428.1, from coordinate 760,134 downwards.
CAATTTACAGATAGTACAGTTGGTAGCTTATACTATATCGAACAAGTCGGTCAAATCTATCGGCCATCATGCCACATACACAGAGAGTAATCGGTATAGCGTTAAAATTAATACCAACACACAACAACATTAATACATTCTACGGTAAAGATGTCTTAATAGATCCGCATATAGATTTTATTTATCCGTATCACCTTCACTTGCATCCAAAAATACAATTTACCGGTAATGCCTGAAGAGGATGGAGAATTTCCATCGAAACGTTGCAATGTAATGTAAACAATACAGTGTGTTCATCAATTATCGATACAATACCTAATCTACAATTTCAACTGCATGGACGACATTAATATAACTAAAGAATACAATTTACCGTTCTACACACTAGGTATTTTTTTTCTTCTAGATGAGAAAAAACGCTTCTATAGACAATTGACTATTGATATTCCATGATACTATTTCAACATTTCAGAGCTGAGAAACCAAAACCGATGATTATTTCTGGAACTGTTATACAACGTTATAAATGTACCAATGCTACCGATTTATTCAACATTATTATAGTATTATTGTCACGGAATCAACCCAATACCAAAATCGTATACCTACTATATACAATAAGTACATCACCGTATTTTTCTCCAATCGCGTGAATTTTTAACTCGAATCCACGTCGTTCGATTAAACCTATATATATATAAAATTTAACGTTTCATTGTCTGATCGGTTCACATCGTCTTCTCTGATGTAATTGACATCGGGATTTTCATTATTCAAATACATAGATATATATATAAATATAAAAATGTTTGAATCGAAACGAAGAATAAGTAAGCTAAATACATTTTTAACGTCTTGGCGATAAAAAGTGATATCTTGTCACGGGTGGGGATGGGAAGAGGAGGGGCGGGGTGAGGAGGGGGTTTCTCGTTATATATCCCGAAGATCGTCATTAAAATTTGAATTGCTAGCACGAGGTATATTAGATTAAAACTGTCATTTTACAATTTGAAGAATTATACAGGCAAATTAAATTTTACCTCACCTCTCTATTACATTAACAATTCAACTCGAATTCTCCCTCTCGGAGTTGGCCGAAGTGAAACAAAAATCTGTATATATATATGTATATATATATATATATATATATATATAGCCCGTGTCGGTTAATTCAATTGTCGAGGGAATACCTGAATTTGACTTGGATTATCAATGTATCAACGTTTGATCGGCACTTGACGCAAGGTTAAAAAAGAAGCTCTTGGAAAAACCTGTGCGGAAATATATACGAAAGATGTTCCGCGTGATTCGAGCTCTTATTTGGCACATATATACGCATCGTTCGATTAATTGGCGTGTATCGATTCCCGTATTACCAGTCGGTTGATTCGATGTAAACGAAATGGAGCGCCCATGCGGGTATTATTGTTCGATTACCGTCTCGAAACTCGGAAATTATGCATGACTCCAGCGAGCAATCACCAGAAATTACTCTCTAAGGCCTCTCGAGAGTTGCATTTTGATTAATATCGTATGTACCCTTACACACGTAGACATACGTATATATGTATATATGTATATATGTATATATATACGTATCAATCTTGATTTTTCAACTTTGTATGTATATGCGGGTTCGCGACACTTTTCCTGTGCACCAGAATATACGACGAAGATAAGTTTCGTAGGATAAATTAGGAGATATTTATTATATCGTGTTAATCGTTGGTAAGAGGGTTACTCCATTTCTTCTTTTACGTTGTTATAGTCATTTTTATAGAGATTATGTAGGAAGAAACGTTTATTTTTACATCAACCGTTGACGCATATATCTCTCAATATCCTAAAGTGTATAAATTTTACGGTAGACCGTGTGAACCAACAACTTTTTAAACTTTCGAAATGGGTAAGAGTGGGAATGTATTTCACACTATTACTATTATAAGTAGGACAATTTTTTATCTTTGAGGGTTATTGGGTGTAAAGTAAGTTTTTAGATTGATATTTGAAAATCAATCAATATATGCAATTGAATTGTTGATTAATATTAATTTAAAGGATTGAATTGTTTCAATACTTTAGATTGGTACTAACTGTCATGTATTAGATTAATATTTAATTCATTATTGAACTTCATTATTGCAATTTATTGAATTGGATGACGGTTGGTTACAGTTGTAAACGTTCAAAACAAAATTGAGTGTTTGTGTATAAATAATCATCAAAATATAATTATAATACGGATAATTTGTCGTTACAATATGCGTAAGAATAATTTATATAAAGCATGATTTAATAATTGAAAGAAGGTGCAAATCTTGGTAAAAGAGCATTATTTATTACGGAAAACGTTTGATTTCTGAAATGATGCACACTAATACGACCATAAACCAACACCAATTATAACCTTTATAAAAACGGTATTTCAGAAATTTCAACAGCCCTGCAGTTTTTCTATTAAAAATTGAATTTGGGTCACGCACAATAAACTGAGGCTAAGTCTTTGACGGGTTAGGGCACGATGCCTCACGGCGTCATTCTGATCTGGCACAGAAATTCGCATGCTACATTATACATTTTTTTAAAACGTTCAGATGATGGATAAGGTCTCAAAAATATTTTTATAGGTTTTTGGGGCTGCTAAATACGATTCTGAAGTCAAAATTTCAAAATTTGAAATAACGGAACCAATATTTTTCAACAATAGTGTTTGAACTAATAATCTCTAATCAAGGATGAAATGTACTCAAAAGTATTTTTTGTAATCCTAGGAATAATTGAAATTTTGAAATCAATTCTATACAATTAACATTAAATCAGTAATTTTAAATTTCTTTACTGAAAACCGCATCTCATAAGCTACGAAGTCGTATTTTCAAATCCAAATAAATGAAAAATAAAATAAAAAATAGAACGAAAATAGCTATTTAATATCCGCCATTATTTTCATTCTGCTGACAGAATTGTATTTGGAATACTTATATTATCTCGAAGTAACAAATTTGGTTCTTCTACAACTGACGTTTAAAAAATCAAATGAAAAAATTCTTTTGTCGACTGCTATAAATTTCAGTTAGAGTTGCAGTTGTTTCAGTGTTACAATTATAATCAAATACTACTATTTCCGAATATATAAGAAAATACGAACACCTGAAAATTTTCTAATAAACTAATATTACAAAAAAATAATTGAGCATCAACCAGACTTATAATCATATTTTCATATTCATATTTTAACTTTGCAGAATAGTAAGTTAGAAAATTCACGAACACGGTCTTGGTTTGTCAGTGAATATTTAGTGGTGTCGGTATATAGTTTGGAAATAATAATTTAAATGGACTCGATTTTTAGTAGATTTTTCAAGGAGGTAATTTTTTATTTTATAATTTATATAGTTATAAATTAATAGATTTTTTTTCAGGACAGTCATATTACTCTACAAGGGTGATTTCAAGTCTAGCTGGTGTGCAAAACCTTTTAGTAATATTTTTTTCATTTTCTGTAATTTTGTCCGATTTATCAGGAATTTTTAAAGGGGTAGACCTGAATTAAAACGAATGATAATTGAATAAATATTTTTTACAATGTCAAAATTTTATTTTTTTACTACATAACCAAAACTTTGCTATTATAGGCCTTGTAAATAATTCCTATGCTCGACACCACAATTTCTTGAATTTTATCGTACGGGACACTTCTTATACTGAAACTTTTATGGATTTCATTTTTTAATAAAATCTTCATTTCTAATATGTGTACTGAAATATCTAATAGTTTATTTAAAAATTCTTATTAGCTCCATATTTCGGTTCATAAATTAGAAATGAAGACCTTATTATAAAATATAATCCGTAAAAGTTTTAGTGTATGTCAATAGCCTTGATCGAGCAAAGGTGTCCCCTGCGATAAAATTCAGTAAATTGTGGAATCGATCATTGGAATTAATTTCAGGGCCTGAAAGCAACATTTTGACGTCCAATGGCCTGAAAATTAAAGGTCTCGTTAAATACTACAACAAAAAATTGAGTGCTGTGTAAATAATCATCAAAATATAATTATAATACGGATAATTTGTCGTTACAATATGCGTAAGAATAATTTATATAAGCATGATTTAATAATTGAAAGAAGGTGCAATCTTGGTAAAAGAGCATTATTTATACGGAAAACGTTGATTTCTGAAATGATGCACACTAATACGACCATAAACCAACACCAATTAACCTTTATAAAAACGGTATTTCAGAAATTTCAACAGCCCTGCAGTTTTTCTATTAAAAATTGAATTTGGGTCACGCACAATAAACTGAGGCTAAGTCTTTGACGGGTTAGGGCACGATGCCTCACGGGTCATTCTGATCTGGCACAGAAATTCGCATGCTACATTATACATTTTTTTAAAACGTTCAGATGATGGATAAGGTCTCAAAAATATTTTTATAGGTTTTTGGGGCTGCTAAATACGATTCTGAAGTCAAAATTTCAAAATTTAAAATAACGGAACCAATATTTTTCAACAATAGTGTTTGAACTAATAATCTCTAATCAAGGATGAAATGTACTCAAAAGTATTTTTTGTAATCCTAGGAATAATTGAAATTTTGAAATCAATTCTATATAATTAACATTAAATCAGTAATTTTAAATTTCTTTACTGAAAACCGCATCTCATAAGCTACGAAGTCGTATTTTCAAATCCAAATAAATGAAAATAAAATAAAAAATAGAACGAAAATAGCTATTTAATATCCGCCATTATTTTCATTCTGCTGACAGAATTGTATTTGGAATACTTATATTATCTCGAAGTAACAAATTTGGTTCTTCTACAACTGACGTTTAAAAAATCAAATGAAAAATTCTTTTGTCGACTGCTATAAATTTCAGTTAGAGTTGCAGTTGTTTCAGTGTTACAATTATATATAAAATACTACTTTCCGAATATATAAGAAAATACGAACACCTGAAAATTTCTAATAAACTAATATTACAAAAAAATAATTGAGCATCAACCAGACTTATAATCATATTTTCATATTCATATTTTAACTTTGCAGAATAGTAAGTTAGAAAATTCACGAACACGGTCTTGGTTTGTCAGTGAATATTTAGTGGTGTCGGTATAGTTGGAAATAATAATTTAAATGGACTCGTTTTTAGTAGATTTTTCAAGGAGGTAATTTTTTTTTTATAATTTATATAGTTATTAATTAATAGATTTTTTTTCAGGACAGTCATATTACTCTACAAGGGTGATTTCAAGTCTAGCTGGTGTGCAAACCTTTTAGTAATATTTTTCATTTTTTTTTTCCTGTATTTTTTGAATGAATAATGAATAAATATTTTTACAATGTCAAATTTTATTTTTTACTACTGTTACGTTTGAACGGTAACGTCTGTATCGTTTTTTTTCGTGGTTACCGCTGCTCGTTGAATCTAAACTCAGCGAGTACAAGTGTAAAGAGGTGGATGAGTGTTGTTTCTGTTGTTCTGTTGTTTGTTGTTCTCCAGGTTCTGTATACTGTTTAAGGTTATCTTATTAGTTAGCCTTTGAGTTAAAAAAAACAGGTATTATTTTTTAATTTATGCATCTAAAATATTTTTTTTTTTTTTATTCTTGATTTTGTGCACTCTTTTTCCTGGCACTTCCTACCGTTTATCCCCCTGGGGACTTTAACGGTGTCCACCCACCACCTATGTGTGGTGCTTTATCCTCCCTTAAAACCCCACCATCTCGCATTCGCCCGGGGTTATGCCCGTGGATGAGGGAAACCTGTGAAGCAGGGAAAACCTCACCCGAGATGGCCGGTGTATTCGAAACATTCTTTTTGGGCGTCAAAGTCACATTGCGTAGGCCTTGACACCGAAATCGAATGTTTCACACCTCCCGCTCACGTTGTGAAGTGTGAAAAAACACCTAACCCGCCACGAAAGCCAAGCGACCGAGAGCGTCACCCATCCACTTGGGTACCGCGCTCAATACTGCTTAACTTCCGCGACCGGCCGAGGTGCGTCTCCGCCACTCCGCCACCGCGTCGGTGCATCTAAAATATATTAAAATACAAAACATATACTTGCATATACTTTAATTACTGATCGTTTGACTTGAAACAATTATTTTAAAATAACATGCATTTTTCCTCGCTATTGAAAAATTATTTTCAAAAAACCTTAAATAACGTATTTCTAGTAGATTTTTATAGATATTTATATGTCGTGAATATCATTGTTTACCACGTCAAGAATAAAATAAGGCGAATTTATTAAAATTTCATAGAAATTTCTATATTTATTTCCATAATAATAGATAGATCATTATAATTATTCAAAAATTTCAATTAAATTAAGATTCTGTTTATCGTTCAGGTAAATAAGCTATAATAGTAACATTCGATACAAAAATAATACGTCAATATTTTTCAACTCGAAACTATATGCATAAGAATTAGAAGAATATGTCCGTATTATTCGTATATATACATCGCAATCCCTCATCTTCATTAGGTAAAGTGATTTTGCGGGAACAATGCCGAGGAGGGATATCAATCGACGATCGATCGATGGTAATCCATTACCACCCGAGTTAAATTTTGGATTCTTCCCTAACCTTTATATACATATGTATATATATGTATATATATAGTTACGGTTGACCGTGTAAAAGTGAGAGGTGAAAAGTAAAATGATATCGAACCTCTTTCTCCTACCCGTAAACTCTGGGTAACTCGCGGGGCATTCAAAGTTTTACGCCCCATTTCTTTTTTGAAGATAAGAAAGAGAGAAAGGGGGAACTTTACGAGCGGTACGTCGAGCAAGAAATTGGAGCCTTTCGATCTGTCCAATCCATATCCTCTGCACTTTCCGCCTCTTTTCTTCTTCTTCTCCTCCTACTTCTCCTCCTCCTCCTCCTCCTCCTTCTTCTTCTTCCTCTACTTCTTCTCTCACTCACTCGCGTTTATTTCTTATCTCCTCTTTCTTACACAATTTTCCTTAGGGTGTTCTCTAATAAAGTGCGCGTGGTCCACGATAAACAGCTTTTTACATGCAAATGATACCGATTTTTTAAGTGCATTAAATTTAAATATGTATAAAGTCTAAGTACCTATATATATATATATATATATATTTTTTTTTTTTTTCGTTTTCCTTTCGGTGATATAATGCTGAGATAATATAGAGCGGGGACTCTATGGTACTGTTATTGATAGGACATTAATTTCCTTGTTTATTATACCCTTAAATTATCATTCTATTTCACTTTTTCAAATTAATTAATTCTACTTCCTTTTTGAAAGAATATATCTATCGTATGTAGACGATTTTTTATAGATAAATAATTCGATAACGATGTTTGTTTTTTTGTTACGACAAATATATAATTCGCTTGATTTGAGTATCATTCTTTATTTTGATTTCACAAACTTGTCACTGTCAATTAATCACATTAATCATTATAATCTCAGTTATGATTTATTGATATATTTTTTATATTAAATACGTATCTTCAATTATTATAATAATAATGTTTATAAATTTATAGTAATCCTTCAGATTAGTATTATAATTCTTGTATAAGGGTTGTAAAACTAAAAATCCAGCATTATAAATGTTTAAAAATTAATTTTTTATAATTGTATAATAATATTTGTATTTTTAACAGCTTACAGGATATTAGATTTATTCTTTATTATAAGCGCATTTCTTTTAAGTATAATTTTTTATATAAACATTTCAATTTTTGCAATGTAACCTTTTAAATATTAAATGATCTCATGATCACAGTCCTGCCAATGAAATCAATCTTATTTTCGATTCACTTTTATACCCATTCTTTTATAAGAGATATATCCTCACCTATAAAATTAAATATACGATATAATGTTACAACTATAATTATTCTTCGTTTCTTCTTTTTGGATCGATTGTTTCTAAATATTCTAAACCTATAAATTACATCTCATAAAATCGTTCGAGTACTTGTGTTGTTTTTTGTTCAATGATTTACATTATTTAATTCCGTAATAATATATATATAGCGGATTCATCGCGAATCCTTGCGTGGTTATCCTAGGAAATGCTTGAAAAAGTCTCGAAAAACTTTTTTCGAGAGATATAGAGAGAAAAAGAGAGATCTCCTTATTTTCTCTCGTTTTACATTGCCTCTTCTTCCTGATAGGTGTTTTTATTTTCTCTTCGCTTATATATATATACCGGGGGTTACTTTGAGAGGTTCGCAAACGGAAATCGTTTCTATATATATACCGAAACGGTTCATTCACGATTGAATTAAGCAAAAAAAAATCGAAATAAGGATCATCTCGTGGTAATATCGAATGAAAATATATAACAATAAAGGAAAGAGTATTATATAGTTCACGTGACCTTATATTCACTCGCCGACGTGAGAAAAGAGTCTTATACATATATATATATATATATATATATATATATGGGGTATTCCACGTGAAGTGGTCCGATCAAAATTTTAAAATGCACCAAATTTTGGGTACACTTTGCAAATGTTTTTCAGAATACAGAAAAAAATTTTTAGGTACTGGAATCTATTTGCTCAAAAGTTATTCTAACCTCAAAAAGTGAATTTTTCCATATTTTTTTCAACACCAGCTGGGTTTACCGCTATATAACTCAAAATCTATCAACTTTTACTATAGAACATTATATGTAACATTCGTTGCTAATTATATCTAGAATTTATTCTTCTGGGTTAGAATTTCTAATCTCAAGGTCAATGTTACATAAACTACATGTCAATATTCAACTTGAAAAAAGTGCAAGTGCGCCACCTTTGATTTTTTCATCCAAAAGTCTAAAAGAAAGCTTGGAGCAATACCTTTCAAATGGTCTGTAGCATTTTTATGGCCTCCAATTCTGTAAAAAGTTATGACAATTTAAAGAAACACGAAATTTTTTAAAAAATTTAAATGGGAATTACCATGTTAATTTTTGTGAATTTTTTGTCTTTCTTTAAATTGTCATAACTTTTTAAAACACGAAATTTTTTAAAAAATTTAAATGGGAATTACCATGTTAATTTTTGTGAATTTTTTGTCTTTCTTTAAATTGTCATAACTTTTTACAGAATTGGAGGCCATAAAAATGCTACAGACCATTTGAAAGGTATTGCTCCAAGCTTTCTTTTAGACTTTTGGATGAAAAAATCAAAGGTGGCGCACTTGCACTTTTTTCAAGTTGAATATTGACATGTAGTTTATGTAACATTGACCTTGAGATTAGAAATTCTAACCCAGAAGAATAAATTCTAGATATAATTAGCAACGAATGTTACATATAATGTTCTATAGTAAAAGTTGATAGATTTTGAGTTATATAGCGGTAAACCCAGCTGGTGTTGGAAAAAATATGGAAAAATTCACTTTTTAAGGTTAGAATAACTTTTGAGCAAATAGATTCCAGTACCTAAAAATTTTTTTCTGTATTCTGAAAAACTTTTGCAAAGTGTACCCAAAATTTGGTGCATTTTAAAATTTTGATCGGACCACTTCACGTGGAATACCCCATATATATATATATATATATATATATATATATATATATAATTCCTTCCTTTTTTTTCATTTGAAAGTTGGTCGTCGCGTAAATATATAAATGTATATATGGGGTGGCCGAAAAAAAAGGGAAGTGGGGGGGGGGGGGGGATAAAACTCGCGGCGGCACTGAAAGTCAACATTCATCTTACTTCGGGTCTATACCTCTCTCTCTCTCTCTACCTCTCCCACTTTCTTCTTTAGCTCTCCGTTGTGTGGATATATACGATGGTCCAGCAGCATTGACTTTGAAAGAGAAATGCGGCTGTTAAACTCGTGCGGGGAAGAGAAAATCTCTGGCCACCAACGTTCGCTTCGTAAAACCTCTCTCAGTCTCTCTCTCTCTCTCACTCTTTACGCTCACACGCACTGAAGGTAAATTCGCTTTTCACTTGGAAACTATATATATATATATATAGAGAGAGAGAGAGAGAGAGAGAGAGAGAAGAGAGAGAGAGAGAGAGACATATACAGGTGCGCGCACCACTCGTTAACGTGTTTTCAGGTTGACTCGGTTGAGCTGTTATACGATCTGTTCCCCTGGGTGATTTTACTATACAGACGATATAAGCTGTACACATAGTATACACATACGAATCCGATGATGTTTTAAATTTTATATGTATTATAACTTCCCGATCGGAAATTGTTTTAAATCTATCACAAGGGACTTGACAGGTGCCTCAACAGCCTTTTACGGTCCATATCAGATGACATACTCGAACCTCACCAGTTGCATAATGTGGCGTTCCTAAGGTCCTTATCTCCCTGCCTTAATTTCAATTTATCTCAGGGCTCGCTAAGTAAAATCTTTTTTTACAATTACGGAACTAAAAATCTAAAAAATTGATAAGGGCAATGCTTAAATGATAAATCAGGAGCTTACAGAGAGATATTTTCAAAATAATTAATTTTAAATTAATTAATAAATAATCATTTTACTTTTTTAAAATTCTTTTAAAGTTTTTTTTGTCGTTATTTATTGAATCTATTAAAATATTTTACGAAATAGGATGACTAATTGACATACATAAAAGCGAAAATTACTCAACTAAATCTTATATTTAAAAATAATCACTTTTATCGATAATAATCAGATTTAAAATTAATCCTTGCGACTTCTCAAAAAATTTTAAAAATTGAAAGCAATTATGATATTGAAAGCAAACACGAAAGCGTTACAGAGGGATATTAAAAAAAAAAACAAATACTATCGATTTAATCGAAACATTCGGATTTTGTATTCCCTGTTTCTATATCCGTTTACATGAACATTAAATGATCCAAATAGCATAATCGAAAAACATCCCATTCTTCAACCCGAAAAATACAGATTCAATTCTCGTCTACACTTATCATATTCTATTTTAAAATAAAATTTATTGAAATAACGTCGGATACACTGTTTAAAAACTTATAGAATAATAGATTTTCAGGTTCTGACAAGAATTTATATTTACAGTTGTTATTAATCTTTGACTTCTTCTGACCAAATTTTGTTCACTTTTATTAGCATTTTCTCACTTCAATTTTTTATTTAAATTTTGTATATGTTTTAGAAAAACTTTCAATTCTTTTATAGACCATGGTTAGTCCAACAGTACATAATGCACACACTTTGTACCTCTAGCAGTCATAGCAACTCAAATTATTAAACAAAATAAACACACAAACTTAAATTTCTTAAATTTATAAATATTACAGATATGTCTGATGGTATCCGTACGCAGCTGTAAGTAATATGATAATTTTGTTTGTTATTTTGACGTCGTTTGTTTTATGCTCCAAATCGGTGCTAAGCAGTGACGGAGGTCATATACGATGTTTTGGTGAAGAAAGAACTTGTTGAAAATACATTGATGGTTGTATCAATCGACCGCGTATGAGTCCCGACGCCCTGCCGAGCGAACCATTGTAGGCATTAGTATAAGTAAATAGTATTAGTAATAAAAATACGTAACATAAATTTTTATATTTCTTAATTTCTTGTTATTTTAAAATTAAACACTTACAATTTTCATAAGACCTTTCGAAAGTATTTCATCCAAGGAATCTATTAGGATCAAAACCATTTTACTATAATAAGTATTTTTCATTTACAAGAATTACTTTGAAAGTTGATACTTCAAATTCCGTCAAGAAAATCACGTTATGGTGGAACGCGATAAATGTGTGCATACAAAATTATAAACGCAAATATCAACCTTTTTGTAGCACCTTCTGCACTTATTTCGTAGCAAAATAAAACATTTCCATGCGTTGCATGAACAAATACAAGTCCATAATATAGACATTTTGTAGAAAATTTATTTACAATTAAGCCTGTGGAAGTCGACGGAGTGGACATTTTAGCTATTTAACTTATTTTTTTTCTCTAAATTGCTTCTGTAATCAACTTTGAACAGGAATTTGTTTAAGCAAGTAGTAGAACTATGTGTAGAAATTTTTTATTTTTATTTTTTAAATATATGTTTATGCTAAAAGTATGAAAGAATCAAAATGGGACTTATTTAAAGAATTGACCATATTGAAATATCAATGTGAAACAGGTACTTATGAAATACACACATCCAGTTTTCATATACTTAATCCTTATATTTTCAATTTTTTAGACGAGGAATGTAAGCTTTGTTTAGTTTATATAGACATCAACGTTTATCAATCGACTCCTCGTACGAAAAGAAGCGCAACTCAAATTTTTCTCCCATTTTTTTCGAATAAGAAAAAAATCAAAAAAATCTAACAAAATCTCTAATTGTCCGAATCCGATCGAACCGCGTATATAAATCGCTTGCTCGCGCGATGTATATATGTCTATATATGTGCCTTTGTGCATCGGCAGCGTCTAAGGTAATTACGAGTCACAGTAATTCCTCCTACATTTCGGCACGCGGTTCGAGAAGACGAGAAATTTATTAACCCCTTATTTCGGGTGGTCTCAGGTTTAACGAGCGACGCGAGAACACACCCCACCTCGGTCGACCGAGAAAAAGTAGCTTCGATTAAACACGACCTATATCTTCTCCCGTTTTCTTTTTTATCCTTTTTTTTCTTCTCGCTCGGAGAATTGAATAACGAGACGTATCAAGTTCTTCGTTGAGGGCGGGTTGGACTCGATCGGTTAACGGAATTAGCTCGTTTGTTTGACTCGACTCGTCGACTTTTAATCAATGTACCTTTAATCGAAAAAATACGACTCCGTCATAATTTCATTATACTCGTTATTTTATGACATACATCGGTAATTTAGGTTTTTTTTTGTTTTCTACACGCGACTTCAGTTTAAGGGGGAGGGGAGGCGAGGCGAAGTCGGTTAATCAAACAATTGTGTTAACATCTATACCCACTGCGAAATGTATGTTTTTAGAATAATTGTTATTTTTCAAATAATTAGTCATTTCTGTAGTAAAATTTGTGGAAGGCTGAGAAGAGGTTGACATTTTTTATAATTATTAAGTTCTACGACATTTATATATATTGACGGTCATGGATTGTTTTGCAAGTTTCGAAACTGTTTTTTTGTACAGAAATATAAGAGAATGCATGTGAAATTCAATCTTTTAGCCTCTTTGATGAAAGTTATACGCGGCAGTTAATGAAAAAGTGTGAAAAAGTATGCTTTACTCGAATTATCAGTAATTAAACTAAAGCATAGTTTTTCACACATTTTTCTAATCAGAAGCAATTGGAGATAGTTATTAATTTCGATAGTAGAATTAATTTCGAAACATTGTGAAATCATATAAATTGCGTCGTAACGAAAAAACAATGCCGCACGAGAAAGCTTATTCAATTTTTTTTAGATTAACTTTTTTGCTTACTCGTCGAGGAAAAGTTTTGTACTAGCAACATTTTTCGATCTACTAAAATATGTTAGAAGTACGTTTTGACATTTCTAGAGTCCAGATTACGCGTTTTTAGAAAATATCCGTATGCATGCACGTGTGTATGTGTGTTTTGTACATATACTGCCATATTTTTTTAAACAACTATACCGATATCGCTCCCCTAGGGTATGTAATTTTCTTTTCGATTTCCGAATCCGAGGAAAAAATCGTTTTTGAATTTATAAATTTGTTTTTCTTTTATTTTTAAAAATGTATACTTCTTTTTTATTTTGAATGGTGCAAATGATCATTTTTATTTAAACTATGAATGTACTTTGAACAGAATTACGAGATCTTTTTTCTCGATTCGGAGTTTTCAACTTATCTCTATCAGTTTTCAAGTTATTAAAAAAGAGACTGATTTAAATGAGTCTCTTTTTTTAATAAAATTTTATTTCCATTTTGTTATGACTCTCAAAACTATAATCAGTCGAATGTACTAAAAAATTGATGATGATAGAACATAATAGTGGCTAAGTACTGTAAATATTACATACAATTCGCATCGAGTATTTTAATTTTTAATTCCTGGTAAAGTGTGGTTTTTAATCGTATAACATATAACCATATTAAAATTTGACAGATATACGTTATGAGGTGTTTACAATATCTATAAATGCATGTATTTTTGTACATCAACCCTGAGACACGCATCAATCTCCATGAAAACAAGTAGACTTCGAAATCAGTTGATCAATATTATTCTGTTTTCTAAAATCGTGTTATTCAAATTTTGGTATTTTCAAAACAATTTTTAGATATTTTTTTATTAAATAACTTGGTACACAATTAATATATATGAAACATAAACAATTTGGATTCAGCACCGAGAAAAACATCAAAAAACTATAGATCCGTTCGTATAAATAAATAAAAATTGAATACAACTGAAACAACCTCTTAAATATGATAAAGAACCTTATAAAATAGAATAAGTATACTTAATTTCACTTAATATAAATTTAACTTGCGTATAATACTTTTATAATGAAAAAAAGTTTATTTACAACTAAAAAACTATTTTCTTTAAACTTTTCAAATATTTTTTATACGAGCACCCTTCACTTACGATTTGTCTAGGAACAGTTAACGTTATAAGCTATTTTGATGAAAATCAATGTGTATAATTAACAATCGAGTGAACCGTATCTGTAATATACATATACTAGAAAAAATAAATGATAATTAATTTAAACGAAAGTTTGTATCAAATAATGTATTATTAATTACCTGAATTATTTAGATAAATTTTCTCGTGCATTAGTTAGTGCACGAGCGAGGTCGAGTTTAACGAAAATTTATTTAATAAATTTGATAAACCCTAATGAAAAATCTATACGGATTCGAAATTCAATACTCTACGTATATACATGTATAATACATACGCGTAGAAGTCTTTGGTTCTTTTGAAAGATTCTTATTCATTACTTTACGATAATACACAACTCTTACTTGATTTTCATACTATAAAATATACTAAAAATTTATTAAAAAATTTCGAACTCTTGACGTTCGAAAAACGTTGAATTAATTTATTTTTTAATTTAAAGGAACACCCAGTTACATTCGTGACTCTGTGTGTATACACGGATTATTTGTATGATATATATTCAGATATATATTTAATTCGATAACGGAGAAATATGTGAATTACCGGAGGACGTATATACGCCTATATATATAAGAGAAATGCGAAAGAAGAATATTTAAAAACTAGGTCGTCTGACTAATTTCAGTCACGACTACTCGATAATGATAATGCGGTTTGCGATGTTATTCGATCAAGTCTGACCGTACCTTACTTTTCTTTTTTTACTCTCCTCTCTCTTTCTATATTATCGACGGTAACGCCAATTGATAAATTATTAGTTTATTTTTCTTTAATAAATATCAATTATTTACGATCTATTGGCGATATGTATAGGTTTGTTTAAACCATTTTTTTTCGAATGGTGTTTGGTTTATTGTATATTTTTTACGGGAACGGATAGGGTGCAGTGTTAAGAATATGCAATTTTTAAGATAAATACTATAAGGGGAAAAAGGATGTTACGCAAAGTGAAATAATTCGAGTTCTACGTGACTTAGACCTATTGCATATATGAAGAGTTCTAAGGAAAAAGGGCGTAACTCGAGAAACGCCCTTTTTCGTTTTAACGTGTGTGTTCTTGATATTTGATCGTAAATAAACATGAAAACAAAATAAAAATATAATTCTATATTATTACGTTAACTGCAATTACTATTACCCTACTAGAGGTATTAGGCAAAAAATTCTCAATTTTTACTAGGATAGATTTTATTACAATTATTTAAATATGGTCATTGATGTACTTATACATATGTTGTATGTATACAAATGTAATTTTGTAAAAGATATTCAACTTAAAAAAAAATTTAATCTGCTTCCGTAATTTAAAAACCTGTCGAATGGAGAAAAGCGCGATTTTAAGATTATTCTTTTCCACGGGGTTATTATAAAAACTTCTTATTTTAATTTTTAAATATGCTTTATTACTTATATAGAGTGTTTATTACACCCGTTAAAGTTTGACACATTTATGTTAATGTTACTGTGGTATAAACGTATAAGGTTGCTCCTTTTTTCTTTTCAGTAGTCTTCATGTGTTGGAAGAGTTTCGATTTGAACATATGGGTTGATTAAAAACCTAAACGGTTCAAAAGTTATGATTGATTTTAAAACAATCCGAAAAATATAGGTTATAATAAATTGGTATGATAAGAATGATATATTATAATCATTATTTCAATTGAACGTAATTTTTGAACAGCTTGAGATTTTTAAATAATCCAAATTTTATGTATAGGAGTCACTTGATTTATGTTACCTTCCAGTTGCTATAAATAAAGATTAAATGTTGATTAAAACCAGAAGTATTTTAAAGTTTACTTCAAATTTTTCTTTGTTCCTAATTATTAATATAATATATGCGTTATGTTTATTTGGAATGATGAATTGTATATCCTTTTATTTTTTATTTATTCGTCTCCCATCGCGCATGGTCTTGATTGTGCGAATTTTTTCAATACTTAACTTGAAAATAAAGAGACACACCTCGGCGGTGAAGAAATTAATGAAAACTGTAACATAACTGTAAGTAAGACATAAAAAATAAATAATATTTATCGAAAACGAAACGCCTCATTCATTTTCATTTGTTATTAGTATCCGTCATATAGAATTAAACGTATTTTTTTTTTAAATTATTAATGAGCCATTTCAAATTTATAACACAAATAATAAAATTTCTATATATTCTATTAAATCAATAAAAAACGTTTGGCATATATTATTCGCGGATTGCGAGAGTATTAATATTAAGTTAACAAAATGCAATTACGAAATTAGAAAATTATAAATTATTAGCATTGATGAGCGGTGAGTGTAAAGTGAATTTATTGAAAAATACGCAGAATTTTGAGAATTGTTATTATTTTATATTATTATTTTTAACGTTGCTTATTTTTATGCTTTGAAATCAGCGTTAATCATCGATGTATGTGATGTTTTTCTGAACAAAGTATATCGTGAATTGTTTTAAAATTATATATGTAATGCAAATTAATTTAATTAATTTTCTTATAGCAATATAACATCTGATATCCATTTTTTTAAAAATTCATCGCAGACACTTTGGAAAAAAATATCATCTGAAAGAAGCGTTAAAAATACTACCCTGCGAAAGAAAAACTGTACGGGATTGTATAGAAGTGTACAAAACTTAAGAAAAACATAAGTTTTTGCTGGATTCCGGACAATTTGTACAATTTACGAAATTTTTACGAAATCACTACTAACTTATGAAAAATAATCTAGTAAAAAGTAAACGAGATTGTAAATTGTATCCGGATTCCATAGAAAACATTTCTGTACAATTTTGTACAATTCATTAGTTTAAGATGTTTGATGAAAAGTATGTTGATTACTCATTCATCTATAATTGGTGGACGATATGAGGACGATCCGGTAAATAAATGCGAATAGTCATTGCTAACTCAGTTGGGCAGAGCACCCGTTGCAAAAACGAAAGGTCCCGAGTTCGAGTCCGCAAATAAATATTTAATTGCGATTATTATTGTTATGATACACAAAAATCGTAGCAGTATGTAAAGAAGAAAATATTATAATCGAATAATAGAATCATTTTTTTTATAATAAATATTATTTGTTGTAATATTTCTGGTGGAAAATCAAACAATTTTGTTAGACATATAAATTAGAGATATTTAAGAAAATTTGAAAGTCGGTAGAAAAAATGGCTTACAATCAAAATAAACAAAATATTTATTTTTACATTAATTCGTTCACAAATGGCCAAATTTTTTGACCAGTAATCAAGTCCTTTAATCGACGCTTTCGAGCCACAAACGTTTCGCCGAATGTACAATGCATTCACGTATATCACACACACACACACATACATAAAAACATACCAACACACATTTATTTATTTATTAATTGCTCATTTATTTATCCATTAAATTATTTATTTTATTTATTTATTTACTTATTTCTGAATATATTTAATTATTTATTGATTCGATTTCAATATTTATTACAATATATTAGCACTAGCAATTAATATCTAATCAAAATTGAGTGAACTGATATTGACAATTGAATATAAGAAGATCAGTTGTATTAGGGACACTGGATGAATAACGCTTAATTAATTTTCAAATAAAACAACATGTATGTTTGAAATAAAATGAATTTATCGTTCGGTGATATGTATATGTGTAATGTATATAATATCGGTCTCTCCGAACTAATTGCTTTATTTTAGAATGCTTGCTCTGGGAAATTCCACCAACCATAGTGGACAAAGAGTACGATAGGCCTGCTTTATTCTAAAATAAAACATGTATGTTGTTGTATATTGATAAATTTTTGTACTAAATTGGCATCGCTCTGTACGAAAATAATCGTCTCAACTGGTATCGCAATCTAACAAATAAAATTAATACTTTTAAAGCACATACAGATCATGTTATCGTTGTAATATCTCATCTGGATGATTCACGAGATTTCCAGGATGAAAATAAAAAAGTGAAAGTACGTATATATAATAATCGTTGAAAGAAAAATGTACGGGTTAAGTGGATTCGATTAACGTCTCGGAAACCGAGAGCTCTCTCGAGGCGTACGTACACGTATAGATAGACCCATGTGTGTATTAGATCTATATAGATCGGTGTACGGTGAGCGCTCAAAGAAGCGTGAATTTGTTCGGCGGGACGGTTTTGATCGATGAATTCGACCATAGCCCCTCCCCCTCTCCGTTTCTCGTGGTTCAGGTGGAAATTTACGACGCGAGGGTGTTGGAAAGTTGGGTCGGTCACATATATACACACATACGGATCGAAGGGTTATCCTCCAGCCATCAGGTTGCACTGCACGAGCTTCCGCGTGTAACCGCCGACACTCCACTCGTATATATACGGATAATGCACGCGCGAATATCTTGCGTGGGGTGCACTCTCGTGCGCGACCAAATCCTTTATATATTTCGTTGCTCTCTCCTGCTCTACACATATATACCTATATATAACGCCAGTAACCGCGTACAAGTGTATACACGTACCTATTCCAAGGAATCGCTGATATCGCGTTTCACTTTCTCTGTGTGTGTGTCGGTTTGTCCACTCGTTTCCTTCTCTAGTTACGCGGAGTTATATCGGTTGTTTATCTTTCTAAAACGAATCGTTTTATTGGATTCGCATGTATTTTACGAGGTATGGGGATTTTTTCAAGATCAATTTTTCGTTGTATTTTAACCTACCAGGAGGATACACGTCTATATACGAATTACATTTTCGCAAGATCGTACTGAATATTCACGAGGTCACGAACAAAATCCATACGGTGAATAAGTGCACGTGAACTCGAATGAACTGACTGATGATGATGGTAAGGCATCCTCGAAACGTTGCCTCGATAAATAACCAACAACCCTTACAAACTATCTATATACGAAAATAATAATATTTATTAATCGACTCATGTTTGTACTATACTTGATTGGACGATCAAATATTGACTTTTCTACTGATTTTTCTAATTCTTCCTCATTATACTTCCCCAAATTCATAGTTTGATAATATCTAAACGATTATTTATTTATGTGTCACCAGGCGGTCCTTCTTTCAATAGAATCAAATTTTGACTTACTTAGTTTTTACAAGTAAACAAGTATTTTTTCACTCCAGAGAGAATATACCAGCGAATAAGTAAGATATATCGACAATCTGTTGCTTACCTTATTTTCGTGAAATACAAGGATTAACACTTAAACAGTACAGCATTGCCAATTACATATTTTGTACGTTATAAACCTTCTCTCTAAATATTTCAGATCTTTAAATCAATCACTCGATTATATTTAGGTTTTTTGCATTGCAGTCTGTTTTACCGAGCTACAGTCACCAACAATGCATTGTTTATTTAATATTTGCTTCTCAAATTTCATTTTATTTTCAATAAAGTCGTTACACATATTTATTACTTTAATTTAATGCATTACATGTAACTATCGAGTCAATAAAAGTATATAGCTTATATCTGTAAGTCGTTACCGACATCCTCATTTATCCCAAACGAATTGCCAAATATTACACTATAACGATCCATCCGTCGATACTTATTTTTTTAAATATGAAAACAAAATTCGAGGAAAACAATATTTACTTTCAACTTAACCGATATAAACAATATATAAAAATACATATACTCAAATGCTAAAATTGCAATGCTCGTGTAATAATTAAATTGCTTCTTGTATCACCATAATTACGCGTAATACTATAAACGTACACTCATGAAAACATATGATTCGTAAATGCTTTTGAGAAAAGAAATAAAACCCTACCTCGTTAGAGCGAGTTACAACAATAATTACAATAATAATAATAATATAGTACACATTATACATCAAGGATGCGAAATGTATCATTCTCGGCGACTGCGGGCTTTCCACCAAAGCGACGCGAGGGAGAGTTCGTGATTGCACATACTATTTTTTCGTTCGAAGCCCTGTAAATTCCAATTTGAATTTAAATTTTTAACACCTGGGATACTGTGATCTGAGATAACTATACGTAGAAACTTAATGTCGTGCAAGTTCGTATTATTTACGCGAGACTAGTGACAGGTAGGAAAGACGACAGAGCGGGCCGCGATCAAGAGCTAAGAGGCGAAATCGCGGCGGGGGAGGAGGGTTGGGGCTGAACGAGGAGGGTTCGCCTGTAAAAAAATGACTGATAGTTTTTAAAGAAAAATAAAATATTAATTACAAGTTAACACATTTATATATATAATAATTTATTACTCTGTATATATCTATCTATCTTTTTCTCTCTCTAAAAGATAAAGAATAATAAGCATAATAATAATAATAATAATAATAATAATAATAATAATACCATATACAATATTGTTACGAAAGAATAGATTACTCATAACTATATAAATAAAGAGAGAGAGAGAGAGAGAGCATACGTATGCATGCACGAACGTCCAAATCTCTGTTTGTATGGAGAAGAGAGAAGTAGAGTAGATTTTCCTATCCACGTTCAGGTCAAATATTTAACGACGATTCGTTTCCGGCCTCGATTAAAAACCGAGGTTAGCTTCCACATCGCTCGGTGATAAGGAAATTTATCTCGTTCTCTCTCATCCGCTTGCTCGACGATGAATTCAATTTCGGGTAAATAATCTTTCAATTACGGTAACACACCGGTAAATTGATTTAATACGCTGTACCAACGATTTTATATACATGCGGATCATCCTGTTATAATACGAATTGAAAAGCTAACATTTCGATCTTACAATTAATCTAATAGGGATTAAGAGTTATACAACATTTTATATTTTTGTTTTCATTATGCCTTTAATTTTTAATAAGTTACAGTATGGTTTTTTAACAATTTGATTCATAGTAGATATAGATAGGATTTTTAGTGGACCCGGAGAGAAATAAATTGAATAAAAATATTTATAGATAAATACTGGTTAAGTCTGGCAAACGCTGCTAAGCGTTGAAAATGGTCCAAATCTTATAGTTTATGCAATATTTAGCAGCGTTAGATAGCATTTAATTTTAGGAGCAGAATTATTTTTTACTGTTTCTTAGTTTCCCTATACTCATTTCTTACTTTCTAACACTTCTTCAATAATTTCATTTCCACTAGGGAATGATTTTCATTTGCAGGTTTCGGCAACTTTAATTCGGTCAAATAATATTTGCCTATTAGAAATCATATTACATTAAATAGTTATGTGCTATTAAATGTCTATTAAAAATGGACAAGTGAAATAGTATATTATGACACTGATGTGGGAGATGGTTTTCTACCTTTCTCGAGGTTGTTCGCACGAGCGAAGCGAGTGAGAACATCGAGAAAGGTAAAAACCATCTTACACAATAGTATAATACGATATTTTATAACATTAGAACCCCAAAATCTGAAATGAAAGTGGGATTTTGAGGTTAAAATGTGATAAAATATAATAAAATTGTTTATTAAAATTCGTAAGTACTGGAAATATATAACAGAAATTAGTTGTATATCAGACGAAAACGTTAAAAACCCATCGGAACCTATAGAAATTTTTAAGTTTACTGTTACCGGAAAGCTGGAAAGAGTATTCGAATGTTTTAACGTTATGGTCATTCTATTATAGGTGTTAAAAAAATGGGTGAAAAAGCATTTCATCACAATGTATTAAATACCAATGTTTAATGCCTAATTCTTAGATTCAAATTTCCACAAGGGTTGGATGTCTGCTGAAAACTATTGGAAATGTTTAATAATTTTTTCATTAACTTTATCTTGGTGTGAATAAAACTTTGATGTTGACGTTTGGGTATTTATAGTTTAATCGCGACAAACAATCAGAATATTACAATTCAATCGATCAGTATAATAAAAACGGAAAATTTAAATTCGAAGATTCTATCGTGCAATAATATGTATATGTCTACGTATGTGTATTCTGAAAATATTAGTTTTTTCGAAAAAAAATTTGTATTTAATATTATAAAGAATCATTAAACTCTTAGCCCACAATGTTCGATTTTCTCAAAAAGTATGCAGCATATTACGAATAAAAGACAATAAATTATAACGAAGGGTAATAAACGTTTAAAACTCTTAAAAGCGCTAAATTAACGAAATTATTAAACTCCGCAAATATCCTACTTAATAGTAAAGCTGGTATAAATATCCAGTAAATATATTGGTCTATTAAAATTTCTTCAATATTATTTCAATTCCACGATAATTTTCATTACATATACGAATCACTCGTGTACACAAACTATACCCGTGTTCGCGTATGTAACGCTCTGTAAAAAACAGGGTGGATGACGAAAATACGTAAGGAATTTGCATATCAGGATATAAAATGAATTCTATACGTATATTTTCTCTCTCTCTTTCTCTCTCTAACGTCCGTCATCGTATAAAAAGATGAATTTTCTTCTGTCTCTCTCTCTCTCTCTCTCTCTCTCTAAGTAAGTACTGCCAGACGTGTATCGCATGAGCCGCAGAATTTTGTCTAATATATCTGGTTTTTCACTCTCTGAGTGAAATCTTTTTTCAGAGAATCGTTCTAAAAGGAGTCCCGAAGCTTTGGCCAAATTAACACTCTTGTTTGTGTGTTTTTTATGGGACTTTGAACGATTTTCATGATTGAAGCCTTGGTACGTGCCTGAGCCGATGCTATTTCTTGATGTTTCTTGAGGTCGGTTTAAGACGGAAAATCTGATTCTGTGGAGTTGCAAAACTAGAGATTATTCAATAAGGCCTCTTATATACTATACATACTATACATTGTTTTCAAATTGTTTGGAATTGGCGTCTGTGTACTAATTACAATACCAAAAACAACAACATCCCAGAGAGTTTCGAGTTGGTAAACAAGGAGCTGTTCGACTTTTTCTACATTAAGCCATCGTGAAAATCTGTGAAAAGTGTTCTGGTGACATTATTTATTACTTTCTTTATTAACTTTAGTGATTTTAATTATTGATTATGTATATATATATTTAGAGGTTAGTTTTACAATTAATTACGTAAAAGACACGTGGCTGATGTTACCTACAGTCGGTAAATGAAACATTTTAAATCAGTGTTCGTTACGTATATACTTGATAGTTAGATGGCGACACATAATTAATTTGCATAATAATGCTTCTTGTTTCGCGACGCACTGTCCATATATAATGAAACAGCTGATATACGGTTATCACTACTCAATATTCATTACTTTACTAGGATAAATTTGATTTATATGAGGATTAGTTTAATTTAATTGTAAAATTTTTTCTGATTTATATAAGTTGTCTATTGTAACTATGTGCATAAATGATTTTTATTAGTAATTTGAGCGCTATTGAATGCACTTTATAAATCCTTAAAACCTTATAGCATCATTATTACATGTGATAACAGCGTTATTTTATTTATTTATTTATTTTTTGTTTTAAATGATTGAATAAGTATTATATACTATTTTTTGTATATTATTTTTGTTCTCTGTTTGGTACTTATACGTTTAATTGAGTTATTTTAATTTTAACTTATACTTGTCAATTTATATTTGTAAGTTGCTTGTCTGAAATTTTGTGATACTGTTGGCAATTGTAACTTTTTAATTTTGTTTTTATTTAATAGAACATGTATTTGAGTATTTAATTATTAGATTCAAATTGCATCTATTAGTAGTTTAGTGTGATTTCAACATTCAATACTTCAGATTTTTATTTATTTTCGTTTTTCTTGCGCAAATGCCAAATTGTAGCAAGTGTCGGCGTAATATCGCAAATGAAAATCATAAGTGTATATATTGTGGCAAGTTTTTCCATCCGGGTTGCATTATTCAGTACATTGCACTAAAACCAAACAATATTTGTTGTGCAAGATCTTTGCGAACGTCAAACCGTCAACACAAAAATAATTCGAACAATAGCACTAGTCCTTTATCTCGTAGATCAGATAGGTTTGACCAGGCGCGTAATCTAAGTCTTACTGATCCTGTTACTGGTGATGATTGTATGTCGCAGATTTGTAACACCATGAATAATAGCATGATGAATAGTAGCGCTTTTGCGCCATCAATTGTTGCACCAATGAATATTCCATCATTGCCTCCTAATTGGAATGATATGTCGGAACCTGAAAGATCTGCTTTTATCTTCCAACAAATGCAAAATAATTTCATTAATATGTCTAGTCAGCTTTCTCTGTTGAATTCTCAATTCAATAATTTATCCCAAACAGTCAGTTCAAATACGCAAAGAATAGCTAACCTCGAAACTGAAGTTCAGCAGAGAAATTCATTGCAGCGCCCTCATATGCCTGGAAGTGAGATTAAGGTAACTGGTGTACCAACCGATTTATCCATTACTTACAAGGATTTAATAAATGCAATTATGGAGCGTTTGGAATTGAAGCATCTCCAAAGTGATATTTTGGAAATCCGTGAATTCAAGCATAAACAATTGGATTCTGCTTTGAGTAATTCATCCACACCCCCTAAATTCATCTCCTTGATTGTTAAGTTAAAATCAGTTGCAGTGAAAGAGCATATTCTTAAAGTTAAGCGTGAAATGGGAGTTATTACATTTAATAGTCTATTCCCTTCTGATAGTTCTAATCAATCATCTAAAAATCTGAATATATATGATATGCTACCTGCTGATCTATATCAATTATTAGTCTCAATAAAAAAAAAGGCTCGGGAATTGAATTATAAGCATGTGTGGGCTCGAAATGAATGTGTTTTTGTACGGCGTTCCGACAGATCTGAAGTAATTGCTATTCGTTCTAATGACGATATTAGTAAACTGCAATGACTACAAGTAGATGCGGGTTTACGATCATTACCAACGATTAATTCATGGCAATCTGGTTTACGTATAGCTCAGGCAAATGTCAATTCTGTGAGGGAGCATTTGGATGATATAAGGAATTTTATCACAGATAATTGTATTGATATCCTTTCCATGTCTGAAACTTGGCTTACTTCGAAGCAATCCTCTTCACTTTTTGAAATAGAAAATTACAATCTTTTTAGGAACGATCGTGACATTAAATCAAGTAAGGGCAAGCGTGAATTTGTTCAGGGAGGTGGTGTAGGGTGTTACATTCGTAAGGGTATACCATCAAGAATTTTATGTCAGTCTGATAATGCAAATTTAAATGACACGGAATATTTTGCCCTCGAGATTACATTAAATCAACAACAGCAAATTCTTTTAATTTCGATTTATAGACGCCCTAAAGGGCAGGTATTGAGCAAGGTATTTGATGTGATCAATCAATATCGCCATCTTTATTCTGATGTCATTATAGCAGGTGATCTAAATTCTGATCTTACGAGTGATAGCTATTATGCTGAACACTTAAAAAGTCTTATATTTGAGAATTCCTTTTATCTTATTCCAACTGGTCCAACGCATCATCGAGAAAACTCTGACACCTGGCTTGATGTTGTGTTGACTGATTCATCGGATAAAGTCAGTGGTTTTATTAAGTCTAATACGCCCTTTATTAACTGCCACGATTCTATCATAGTTGATTTTAAGTTGAAGGAACGTAGTGTAAATCCTGTAGGGGTATTGTCCAGAGACTTTCGTAAGTTTTCCATTAATGATTTTTCCAGGGCTCTTCAACAGTGCCTAGAGGTTGAAGGTATTATCTCCGACTCTGAATCAGATGTTGATCATGGTATGGATTATTTTCGTACATCTGTGATTGAATTGCTCGATACACACGCGCCATTTAAGTCGCGAATTTTTAGGAAAACACCTGCCCCTTGGTTTGGGGAATATTTAAGATCACTGTGTAGCAAAAGAAATAAATTATACCAACAAGCGCGTCGCACCAGAAGCAGTATTTTGTTAAACGAGTTTAAGACTTTGCGGAGACAGGTAAAATTGGAAATTAGAAAGGCTCGTGAAGAATATCTCTTGCTTAGTTTATCTAAAGCATCGGATATCTCTAAATATTGGAAAATTCTGCGTAAGCATGGTTTAGCGAAACAGAATAATGATTCTCCTCTACAAAGATTTAGTGCTTCAGAGTTGATTGCATACTTCGCCTCAATTGCTAGTTGCCATCCAAATTGCTCTTTGCAAGAACTTAATAATATTGTCGCTCTTCCTTATGTTGAAAATGCTGTGTTATTTGATTTTAAATTGATAGATTGTACGCAAGTTAGCAATGCATTGAGGAAATGTTTGCCTAAGGCTCGAAGTCGCAGTTGTGATGGTCTTTCTTTGAACTACTTTTCTGACACATTCCATATTATAACTCCATTTCTTGTCGGTTTATTCAATAAATCTATACAAACTTGCCAATATCCTAGCCTGTGGAAGAAATCTATAATAATTCCTTTGAGTAAGGTAAACCCTCCAAGGTCGTTAACTGATACACGACCAATTACAAATCTACCTCATCTAGCTAAGGTTTTTGACACCATTATAACAGATCAGTTGGTTGATTATTTAGAATCGACTTTTCTGTTATCTCCATTCCAATCAGGGTTTCGAAGCGGTTTTAGCACCCAGGCTGATTTGCTAAAAACCACTGATGATATTCGTTGGGGATTTGAAAACGGTCTTGTTACTGTAATGGTATTATTTGATTTGAGTAAAGCTTTTGATTCAATTAGTCACACCATTTTGCTATCCAAATTAAAAGAATGTAATTTTTCATCTAATGCGCTAAATTGGTGTCATTCTTATCTTAGTGGTCGTGTTCAAGCTGTACTTGATGTTGATGGTGAACCATCTGAGTTTCTACAAATGACCTCTGGAGTACCACAGGGTTCTACCCCTGGTCCAATACTATTTCTTATCTACATTAATTCCATTGCTAGGGTAATTAAGTATTGTAGATATATGCTGTTTGCTGATGATTTAAAGATTTACATTCAGTGTAGACCGGCTGAATTGAATCAGGTGATCAGCAAGCTTAATCAGGACGCTGTTTCTATTGTCGAATGGGTTAATGATAATGGCTTGCGGTTAAATGTGAGTAAATCAGATGCAATAGTGTTTGCATCCGTCCAGCTGAACAGACTTATAGATTATTCGAATTTGACGCCTATAATTGTGGGAGATGCTCCAGTTGTGCTAAAGAAATCTGTAAAAAATTTGGGTGTTGTTCTTACTAGTGACCTGTCATGGAATACCCAAATTGGAACGATTTGTTCCAAGGTTCATGGTGTACTTTATCGTCTACGTTACAAAGGGCAACATTTACCTCAAAAAATTAGAGAGAAATTGGTGAGCGCTTTAGTTATGCCTCACTTTGACTATGCGTGTTTAGTCTATTACGATTTGCCTGATTATTTGTCGGTGAAGCTGCAGCGGCTATGTAATACCGCTGTTAGATTTATTTATCGTCTAAGGCGTGACGCATTCCTTCAACCGTATTTTCAGCAATTGGGTTGGCTGTCTATGTCCTACCGTCGTGAATACTTTTTGGGCATCAACATGTATAAACTGTTAAATTCTCAACATCCTCAATATTTGTTTGATTTGCTTAAGTTTAACAACGATGCACATAGAAGGTCAGAGCGTATAACTTCAGTGTTTAATATTCCTGTTGCAAAAAGAGATTCTTACAATTTATCATTCTCTATCCAAAGTATGAGGTTATGGGAAAGTCTACCAGCTTTTATTAGGGACAGTAATAGCTTGGCCATTTTTAAGAAAGCCTATTTTGATTATTTGTTAAATAAGATATAAATGAGTGTAGATGTGTTTTAAATGTAATATTGAATGTTGAACTATGATTATCTAAGGTATTTGTTGAAATGATTATCTGATTTATTATTACACTTTTGGGATAAATTGTACCCTATTACTCCAATTGCTAACAGAAATTTAATTGTACTATTTTTGTGATATTTGGGTTATGAAGCAAATAATTCGAAATGTCTTGCGATTGTGATTTATTGATTATAATTTATGCATACTCGTTTGTAATATATGTACACTATTGCCGATATTTGGTGATAATGAGAGATTAATATGCAAGAAGCCAAATAATTTAAATTATTGTTTAAATTCAAGATTTATTGGCACTGCGATTGTTGGTTACTTTATATTTAAAATGTATTTTAATTTAAATGCCATTCGGTCTTTATGACCTTGGCATTAATAAATTTTAGTTATCAATCAATCTCTCTTCTCTTTTTTTCCCTTTAAATTACGAGGTCCTTTTATACACACCTATCCTCGTATAGGATTTTCCCAGGAGGTGAATACAAAACGAGGGGAATAGCATAGCGCATCTCTTCCTTCCTTCCAAGTTGGGAAATACATTTGGGAAATACAATACTATCGCTTACAAATGAAGAAAGTATATATACATTTTATTAAACTGCTATTCACGTCTCCTCCGTATACACGTAGTATATACGTATATATATATTCAGTTCATTCATTTAACGCCGGACGTTCGGTATACGTTCGACGTAGTATAACGCCCTTTGATCGAATGAATAAATTCAACGGTGCGTTCCTATATATGTATATACATAGAAACGAAACGTTGAATATATGCGTGTACTGTATGTAAGTGTATACACTACATCCATTTTCCTTTTTTAAACGTTTCTTTTTTTTTTACTCAATCTTCTTTTTCATTTTCGATGGAGAATTGTTTTCTTGGACGAGTCGCGCGACCGACGAGCGCAGTATAGAGTGAGAACGCGTAGTGTATAGCTTTTATCGCGCTAATTGAAAAATCCGTGATTATAGAGCGAACGGTTGACGTTAATATTTTTACGAGTCTTCTGTTTCTTATTTTCTTAACTGTAAACACGTGCGTTATATATTCGGTACGATATATGCATGGATATCATACATACGTCAATAAATTATTATAATGAATTTTGAGTTTAATACGTAATAATACATTTATTTATTATTATGAATTTTTCATTGCGATATTTGTATTATTAATGAATTTTTATTGTTACGTAACAATTGAATGAACGATGTGTGAAAGGACGCGGTGAATCGATCGATGGTTATGGCATTCGTCGAATAAAAATTGTTTGAATCTTCGAGCGATTCTATTTTAATAAACTTGAGCGGTCTTTAAAATCTTCAATAATTATTATACATCCATTGTTGGATACTACAACAGAGGACATTTTAAAAACAACCTCACAACAACAAGATGGAGAAGGTAAAAGTAACGTCTAATAAATATCAGTTGGACAGACGTAATCGGCAGTAGCAACGTTCATCTGGGTCTTCATCTGGATCAGGAAATACGGCCTCATATATTGCTAATTTGAAAAAGGTATATATTTTAATTTTTATAGTATCTATAGTATTATTATACAACAAACTAAAATTTTTACTTATAGCAACGTGCTGAATATAGAAACGAAAATGTCAAACTGAAGGAGGAAATAAAAAATGTAAACTTATATTATATACAACGATTAGAAAATAAAGCCAAAGAAGGCAATGTAAGTAACATTTTTCAAATTTTCTTACAACTAAATATTTAAAACTTACGACTATATTTTATTTTCAGGGTTATCAAGAGAATTTCAAATAAATGTATAAATAAATGCATAGATATTATTTTTTGAGACCTGCGATGGCTCGGTCGGTAGGGCGTCGGGCTCGTAATCTGGAGGCCCCAGGTTCGATTCCCGGCCCCGGCCGATTGATACAAGCACCACTGGCGAATGTATTTTTAACAAGTGCTTTCTTCACCAAGACATCGTATGACCTCCGTCGCTGATTAGCACCGGTTTGGGAGCATAAAAAAACCGACGTTAAAATAATAATAAAAAAAAAAATTTCAAATAAAATTTTTTAAGTGTTGGAAACAATTTCTTCAAGACATTTACAGTCGTCCGAATCAAATAAAGTTAAATTAAAAGAAGGCACTATATGCTCTTTGTCCACTGCATTTAGTGGAATTTCCCAGAACAAGACCCTCATTAAATAAAAGTTATAAGCGTTTCCGTCCTCAATCTCCAGTTTGGACTCCTCTCTAACGAGTGTAGAGAAATAGCCATCTCCCTCTAGCGGTAGTAAAAAACACCAGCCGGAGTGCGACGTAATTGACCCAAGTCGCGGATTTCTTTTCAAACATTATATTTAGTGTTCGGTAATGTGTTTCGTTTTAAAGGCATTTACGGTCGTGATTCTCAGTTGAAAACCTTACAAAATAGTAAATAACAAGATCATTAAATTTCCATTAGATGTTGAAGAAAAGTTTAGCATAGTAAATCTATTAAAATTTCAATTATGCGACAAAGTCATTTTTTTTACTTTTTTAACGATTCTTCGATTTTAACTAACTTTTTACCTAAGTGTATAGGATAATAAAATTCTTTAAATCATTAGAAAGCAGTTGATGCAAGGTATTTTTTAAACTTGTATATGATAAAATCAATTTCGGCGTGGCTGCCTCATTTCAAATATCAATATTGTCATGTACTTTGTGTACACTTGTTTTTGAAATTAAGAATGCTGACCCAGATGATTACATTATACAGAGAATTTGCAGAAAAAGTTATGTTTGATGCTACGTAATAAAATTTGATAGGTTTTGAGATAAATACATAAAATTGAAATAATAGGTGTATTTTTGAAAAAAATTGAAATTTTTGAACTCTTGAAGACTTTTTTTTCTAACAATTAAAAATTTGAGTTTTGTCTCTAGAAAACATCTCCAGCCTTTACAAAAAATATGATGCATTTTAAAATTTTGGCCAATATATATATTTAACTTCCAATGTCCGTATATGCGAGGCAAAATATTAGACAAAGTCGATCAACGTACACCGAAAGAAAAAATATATTTAAACACGGTATATATATCTTCCACTTTTTCAATTAAAATTTTGTTCGATCTTAATAAATATTTGCTTAGTACGTTTTACGAGTATATTCAAACAAATATATATATATATATATATATATATATATATATATATATATATATATATATATATTTTATATCGAATTCACTGTATACGAACATTTATTTGTTCAGTGTACTCGGCTTGTGTAAGATATTGATATATACCTATATATATAATGAATGAGTGAAATATAGTAATAATATATATATGAATAAATAAATATAATAAAAAATAAAGGCTATATAAGAAATAAGATATTTTTCGTCACTAGACATGTACGTTTCTTCTCCTTCGTAAGCATCCTGTCGCTTCATAACACACGATCGACTATAGTATAAATTACGAATGATGAAAATTAAGTAGAGATACTTTAAATTCCGTCAGGCATGTAGTACATTTCTAAAAACGCGGCGAACGATCGACCGTATTCCACGATATTCGTTGAAAACGAGAGAAAAAGAAAAACCAAAATCACGGTGTACCAGTCTAAAAAGAAAGGAAAATGGGTGTATAAGATCGATGAAAACTCAAAAAAAAAACTAATATCTCGATCGTTCGCAACTAATAATTGAATCTATATACTGAAATATATTGTATCGTCGCGAGGAATCGATATACACGTACATATATATATATATATATATACATATATGGTCGAACAAAAGGAAAAGTTGTACATGCATTATCGTTCAACTGGGGAAAACACATACATGCGCGCGCACACACACACACATCGGTTTCGTCATCTCCGATGCGCGTCGTAGTCGACATTTCCGCGGGCGACACGCGTTTTATCTTCCTTTCCGTATAGCATCCATCCTATACAAACACAAAGAGTAAGAGAGTGAGAGAGAGAGAGAGAGGGATTCGATTAGCGTAACTGAGTACATTCACACACATAGAGAGAGAGAGAGAGAGAGAGTGGGAGAAAGGAAGACAGTGGAGAAGACGCATCGCGTAATCTCAATGACAAGAGCGCCTAACTATCGAAAATTCAATTCGTCTCGATTAGCGAGCGAAACTCGAGTGAGTGAGTGAGAGAGGTTAAAACACTCGGTAGACGTGATCGGCATTCGGCAACGTTATATACTAAAGGATTGTTGCGCGACTCTCTTTCGATGAGTCTCGTGTTCTTGTCCTTTCTTATATATATATATACCCCTTGTGTGTGTGTGTGTGTGTGTGTGTCCTATACGTACTGAACCTTATCAAATTATAGTTGAGAGTGTTTCCGTAATTATCTTCTTTCATTTCCTTGGATTCGACGATTCGATTTACATTTTTCGCGATATACTTATTCTCGGTATACCCAATAACGTTCTATGTGATGTATATATGTATATATCGATCGGAAACTTCGTCAACGTCGAGGAACGTGAAACGTTAATGTCAAACCTGTTGTACACGGTATATAATCAAAACAAGTGTTACCTTTACCTTGATTATCAACGTCGTTCAATTACAACCTAATGGGATTTTCAGTTAACGGAGCTTCATCGATTGGTTAAATAATCTAATTATTATGTTATTATTATTATTATTTTTTTCACATTTTTCTGGCATAATGTTACAACCTTCCCTCCATTTTACTTTGCTTATGTTTTCATTCACTTATTTCTGTATATTTTTCGGAAATTTTTTCAAAAACTAGCAAGTTCCTATTCGAAAAATATATTTGAATTATATTATAGGGATTTCCTAATTATTTGAACACATTGTATTATTATTAACGTTTATTTTAAATTTGTTTAGCTGATTTTCGGGATTTTTTCAGGATTTTTTGCAGGATATCTGAGGAACCAGTTCATCAAATAGAAAATAATTGATTGCTTATATCTCTGAAAATAATCGATCAAATATGTTGAAAAAATCGTGGAAATACAACATAATAATAGCATTATGCTGTACAATTTTCAAATCTTTTATCAATTAGTTTTAAGAAAAAAATTATAATCTAAAATATAATTTTTATTAAAATTTTGTTTACTTATAAATTAATATTATGTGGAACTAACCATATTTTCGAAAGAAAATGTTTTTAGAGAATTCAAAGGAAAGAAAAAAAAAGATATTTTTAATTGGCCATCTAAAATTTTCTATCCCAGTTGATAAAAAATTCAATTTGATTGTACATAATTGTCCTATAATGAAGAAAAATTCTTGGAATGTTTGTAACAGTAGATTATGAATAATATTAATTGAGAATTATCGAAATGACCTTTATTTTTCTACTTAAATATTTTTTTATTACATTTTTCATATAGATGCGTATTTTTTTTATTACACAAATACATTAATTTTTTTTAGCTAGTTGTAAATAGTTTTATAAGTTTCAATCAGAAAAGAATAATATTTTTCGAAATGTTGTAACAATTTGTTTTAAATAATTAAATAATACTATATTTGAGTAGGTATAATATATTACATATAGGATCGACATGTTCATTTGAGAAAGCTACGTGCCAACGAAAAAAACTTAATAATACTATTGTTATATAATATCTATTTTTTTCAATTTCCACCCAGGCTTAAACGCAACAACTACAGTTCTAATAATTTTATTTTTAATTGTATCCGTGTGCTGTACTGGCTCAAATAATCTTTATTCAAGGTTTTTTGAAAATTTTGCGTATAAGGAATCACTTACCCACTTGTTTCAATAAATTTCCTCACATAACATCTTTAATATTATGGGGAGGCTAAAGCCCCCTTTTTTAGTTATCCGACGTCTTCGTATTTCAAAGTTTTTATAAAAATGGCAAAACTAATTAACTTTTGTTTCGGACAAATTGATAAATAATATTGATAGCTATGGCGCTCTTCTATTTATTTAAATAATTATTATTGTAATCTAAAGTTATTTGGTAATTTCTAAACTACAGACATTTTGAGGTTAGGTTTGAGCGCGTAAATAAGCCTTCTTCGTATTTCAAAGTTTTTGGAAAAACTATTTACTTAATCAGCTTAATCCTAAAGGGAAAAAGTACATTGAATCGATTTCTATGGCGCTCTACTGTTCATTTTTTACCTTAATCGATTTTACAATAGTTATAAATAAAGCCAAATTTGTAATTTTTGATTTAGCCTCCCCTTAAGTGACTTTGCAAAAAATAACGATAAGAAAAATGCGTATATACTATAACGATAAAAAAAATTCAGAGCATGGATTGATCGAAAACAGAAAAATGTAATTATACCAAGTATCTAAGGAAACCTAGGGTAAAATAGTCTTTCAAACCCAAGTCGTAATAAACTTATAATTACCCCTTTAGCATTTAAACATAGATTAGATCGAGCAATTGCTTCTATTTAAACTTTGATTGGTTTACACGCGGCTCAAACGATTCAAACGCTATAAATAACATATTTAAATTTTCAAATGTGTAGATACAGGTTAAAAATCGTTCTCTAAAATATCAATGCGTCAAACTCACTGAAGTGATTGATATACAACGGTGTATGTATAATGAAAAAAAATACTGATTGCTCTTCGAGTTTCAATAATTAATCCAACAGTGTGACTAAATTTCAATGTAAAATATTAACGCGTTTTCGAGATATTCGGAATATCGCGTATCACGTACGAGCTTTATAGTTTCACACGTTTCATTGGTGTAAACAATACGCAATAAAATATTTTTAATAATTTATCTTTAATTTTAAAATATTATCTTTAATAAAATTAATCTGAATAAATAATCTTTATTCATTCTTTATTAATAATTGCAGGTATATATCTTATGTTTTTTAATCAATTATTACCCTTGTCGAAATGATATATTATTCGTAACTTTTTTTCGATCAAACCTAACTTTTAAATCGTTTGAGTTATACAAACATACAAATTTAAACTTCCAATATTAATTTCATTTTCGATCGGTGATTTTACAATTTTACGTGGAAACCTGCAATACGCATTTTATATTGGTCAAACATTCACATACTTCTATTCCGGATCGATCGATTTCCCAGAAGGATCTGCTCAGATCTGCTAGTATAGGTATATATATATATATATATATATATATATATATATATATAACAATGCTAAGAGAGACTCAAATTTTAATAAAATACGTAGAACGCACACCAAACGTTACATATGCATATTTCAATCGCGTATCCACACATACACCGAAAATTTGTGTGTTTTTTTTAACCATATAGATTTCATCGTTGAAATTCGATGATCGAAACGTAAGAAGAGGAAAGTAAAAAGAAAAAACAAAGAAAACGAGAAAACACAGAAAGAATAATAAGAAGGAAAGGAAAGGAAAGGAAAGGAAAGAGCTTATATACAATCGGTGAGGAATGGGGAAACGGTAAATCCTCTCCTAGTTAAACCGTCTCTCTTCCATTCGTTTCTTCCTCTCCTTTTCTTTTCCATTCTTTTTATTTTTCACCGAGTGTATCCGGGTTTCCGCGTTTTTTTTCGTATCCTCTTCTTTCGGTTCAACTAAAATTCATCTAATTGATTGCCTAAAAGAAAAACTAAAAAAAAAGAAGAAATTGTCCGTCCCTATTCTAGATTGGAATTTTTTCACCGAGTCGATTAAGCTTCGGAATCAAATCGTAAATTAAGATAGATTACATCGTTTTCCTTTTTCCTTCTCTCTCTCTCTCTCTCTCTCTCTCTCTCTCTCTCTCTCTCTCTCCTTTTTTTCGAATAATTATTCATCGTCGAATCGCACGTTTTATTAATCCACGCAACGCGCATCGTATATATGTATGTGTATACCGACAAGTGGTAAAAAAAAGAGAATTCAAATTGAATTATTTAATAAACATTTTTTAGAGGATTTTAAAAGCTCGGGTTTACTGGTAAAAGTTCCGGATTTGCGAATACATTTTTTAATATCTTTCTCTCTCTCTCTCTCTCTCTCTCTCTCTCTCTCTCTCTCTCTCTCTCTCTCTTTCTCTCTATTTTTGAAAGAGACCGGTTGTTCAAAAAATCGGTGTACAAATTTGTAAACCAAAAATGTGTGTGATGTATATATCGCGCACGTACCAAATATGTTTCGCGTATTTTATAGCGGCAAAGTTTATTCAAATTGTATATACGAAGCGGGTTTGCAAATCGACGAAAATAAAAAAAAAATAAAAAAGAAGGTATTTACCTTCTAAATACTATAATACGTTTCGTCGACAAATGTAAAACGTAATCGAATTTAAACGTTACGATACATTTCGTATTTGGAAATGGAGAAAATATGGGTTATTATATTATTTTACACTCGTGAATGTTTATATATATTTGGAAATAATTAACGATTGCTTTACATTCAAAATCCATCAGAAGTTTAAAAATTCATAGTAAATTGTGTAAATCGATAACTTTACATTTTTTATAACTGTTAAATGTGAAAATTACACATTTGAAAAATGTAAAATGTGTGAATTGCACTTTCAATAAGAGTAAGATTTGCACTTTTCAATCGACATTATTACACTTTTGAGAAAATAAAAAATGTGAAAATTCCACGGTTCAAAAATGTAATACTTGTATTTTATCCTTTAAAAAATGTAAAATAGTCAATTTACACATAGTAGCATCAATTTTTTCATTTTAGAATATAGAGTAATAACGAGTCAATGTAACAATATAAAAGCACGCAAGTATCAGAGACATTTGCATTTCCATCTTTAGGTACAAAACTTCATTAATAATTTTACTTAAAAATATATTGATAACATATATACCTTACAATAGTTACATATACCGTTAAAGAGATGTCGGACTCAGAAATTGGTGATATTTTACTTTTATTTTATAAAAAAACGAATACATTTTTTTAAAAACACTGAACGTCAAGCCCTCGTGCATGTTTTTAATAATATATACCCGAATTTTTCCAGATATTTATATCGATAATGTTTATTACGACGTTTGGGATAAAAGTATATACCTTTTTTGACAAGAAAAGCTGTTTGCTCAATTATTATAAAAAAAATTATTTTTTCTTAAAAAAATCAAAATGTCAAACCCTTTTTTACGTTTCAAGCTATCTGATATGAATTTGAACATTTTTAATTCGATATTTTAGATATAATTTTTGGATTGAAATGTGCAGATTCCTGTAATTTGTTCAGAAAAGTACGCAAGTCATCTTCTTATCTCTTGAAATAATAATTATTTTCATCAATACTTATATATATACCAATACGAATTAACATAATATACTTATAAAAATCCGAAGCAATCAAAAACACATTTTTTCACAAATGAAAAAAAAAATAAAAATCAACGGGTTAATTAAAATTTGCGTATAGGATTATATATATTTACCATAAAGGCGACGCGATGTCGAGAAATCTTGATACCCGGTGAAAAACACGAATTCGTTGTGGTCTTTCAACTTTGCTTTACTTTCATTCGCACACCAGCACTTCCAATAACATTTATTGCATTAAACGGGTAATTAAACATTAGATCATGCAAACATTCAACTGAATTAATGTCATTGTCTAAGAAACACGATATTAATACATTTAACACAGATTATAGATTTAACACGGTTAACAAAAAATTGCAAATCATTGTTCACTTAACCTCAAAATGTTTGCAATTTTGATTACAAATTCTTTATATAATGCATTTGTTCTACTTTAATTCAAAATTTTGAAGTTTAAAAGTTTAAATATAATTATTTAAAATTATATAACTTTAACTATTATTTTTAAGCTTAAAACGAAGTATATAAATGATTTATTATAAAACTAACATTAAAGGTTTGCTTAAGGCTTACGCATTAACTGTAAGTATTGGGAGATTTGCCGCAACTGCTGTGGCGTAATTGACATTCAAATGCGCAGGGCCTTTGTCACAAAGGATCTTTTTTCTCAGTGTATATACCCAACTCTCTCTCTCTACTCATTAAGTTTCAATTAGGAATCTCGAGTAAATAATACACAAAATTTCGATGAAATTAGCGTCGAGTGGTTATATATACTTGCGTCATAATATTATTATAATAAATTATGATGATGATGATGATGATAGAGAGGATCGGTCGTGTCTCGAGTTCGCGTATTATTTACAAAAGGCTAAATTAATTACGAGAGGTCAGTGAATCTGAAATAATTATGTAGAAAAACAATAGAGTCGTACAACAGGGTGTATGTCTGTGTGTGTGTGTGTATATACTATACACGTATACATTCTTTAAAGCTGCTTATTGCTAAAAGCTCCCGAGCTTTCCTCTGTGTACACACACACACACACACACACACACACACACACATATATAATATTTCATTAAGATGTTGCACAACGAGTATTTATTTATATTGTTCGTGTTACTTGAGTTTGAATAAATTATCTCGTGATGCACGTAAATACACCCGTTGTACTTTACAAATAGTCCTTCAAATTTAATGCGGATATTTGATGGCTGTTCAATGTATATAATTTACAAATATATATATATATATATATGGAGTATTCCACGTGAAGTGGTCCGATCAAAATTTTAAAATGCACCAAAATTTGGGTACACATTGCAAATGTTTTTCAGAATACAAAAAAAAATTTTTAGGTACTGGAATCGATTTGCTCAAAAGTTATTCTAACCTCAAAAAGTGAATTTTTTCTAGTTTTTTTTAACACCAGCTGGGTATACCGCTATATAACTCAAAATCTATCAACTTTTACTATAAAACATTATATGTAACATTCGTTGCTAACTATGTCTAGAATTTATCCTTCTGGGTTAGAATTTCAATGTTACATAAACTACATGTCAATATTCAACTTAAAAATAGTGTAAGTGCGCCACAATTGATTTTTTTTATCCAAAAGTCGAAAATAAGCTTGAAGCAATACCTTTCAAATGGTCTGTAGCATTTTTGGGGCCTTCAATTCTGTAAAAAGTTATGATAATTTAAAGAAAGACATAAAATTCACAAAAATTAACATGGTAATTCCCATTTAAATTTTTTAAAAAATTTCGAGTTTTTTTAAATTATCATAACATTTTACAGAATTGAAGGCCATAAAAATGCTAAAGACCGTTTGAAAGGTATTGCTCCAAGCTTTCTTTTAGACTTTTGGATAAAAAAATCACTTGTGGCGCACTTACATTTTTTTCAAGTTGAATATTGACATGTTGTTTATGTAACATTGACCTTGAGATTAGAAATTCTAACCCTAGAAGGATAAATTCTAGATATAATTAGCAACGAATGTTACATATAATGTTCTATAGTAAAAGTTGATAGATTTTGAGTTATATAGCGGTAAACCCAGCTGGTGTTGAAAAAAAGTAGAAAAAATTCACTTTTTGAAGTTAGAATAGCTTTTGAGCAAATAGATTCCAGTACCTAAAAATTTTTTTTTGTATTCTGAAAAACATTTGCAATGTGTACCCAAAATTTGGTGCATTTTAAAATTTTGATCGGACCACTTCACGTGGAATACCCCATATATATATATATAACTTTATATATGATGTAGTGTAATATAAATTGATCGTTTTTTATTTTCATAATTACTATTTCTTTTTCGATTGAACAATTTTCTTGGACGTTTATACGTACATTAGACACATTTTTCGTGTTTTAATAAATCACTTATATTTCGCATTGTTGATTGTGGACTTTAAACCATGAATTTTTTGAAAGCCAGATATACTTATATTTAAATTCAAAAGCAATGCGTGGATCTCAACAAATTGATAAATAATTTTAAAATGTTCATGTTTCAGTCTATTTATGTTTAATTTAGGTTATAAATTATACGTTGGGTGTTTCAATTGTTCTTTATAACGTAAATTTAATATAAAGATAGAAATAATAGATTATAAATAGCTCAGAGAGGGAAAGAGAGAAAGAGATGGAGAAAGAGAGAGAGAGAGAGAGAGAGAGAGAGATAGAGAGAGAGCGAGTCTTCGAAGAAATAATTCCATTTATTTTTTTTTTTTAATTTAAAAAATTTCTGTAGTATTATTATCTGTAGTATTTTAAACTTATAAAAACAATCGTTTAACTTTAACTGAACTATAGACAAGTTTTAAACATTTTGACAAGTTTGGCTCTGTCCCGTGTCTCGTTGGGCAACCTCATAATATGAGGTTTACTCAGACTTGAAGCTTATTTAAATTTAATAGATATAAGGTTAAATTTTTTTACGTTGATACATAATAATACGTAAATATATAATAATATTAACATAATAATTTAATATATACGCAATAAATAATATCATCATCTTAATGTTTTGATAACAATTACAAATTTCGTATATTAATTAATTCCTACTTAAGTACAAGTTTATAAGAAAAACATAATAATAATTGTACATTGGAGAGAAAAACTAAAGAAAATTCATCACAGTGATTTATATATACAATTTCCTCAATTTGTTTAATCAGAATAATTTTTTCATCTCTATTGACTCGGTCGGTATAAGTATTGAGTGTCCCAACCCCTTAAAATTATGGAATAATTTACCGCAAATTATCCACTTGCACGTCAAATTGACGGGGCACGCGAAATATTCTTTCAAATAGTTTTTCGGTAAATTTGGATTTCGGGGTTTCACGGATAATTCACGGAAAATTATCGGCAACGTTGTTAATTTCAATAAAAGTTGTTACGCCAAGATCGGAGACGTGAGTGTACGAAATCTTGAAAGGTCGAACAATCAATGCATAGACTAGCGAGGAATCCGAGCCTCTTTCGGCAATTGCTGAGTTCGCGTCTAGATCCTACCGTGGGACCAGAGTTTCGAAGGTGTTCGTCGCGATTTTTGTACATGCGACGTTATCAGTCCGCGGGCGCATTCGGTACAGTAAGACGTTTATTATAATCAATTAAATCAAGTTCAAATTTACACGCTCTCTTCTTATTTCTTATCTGCATCAATCAGTCTCCTATACCTGTAGCCACTATCCTACCACTCGTCATTTTAAATCTTTGCTTTTATAAGAAAAAGAGGAAAAAACGTAAGGATCCGCAGGGGTTCCCGCGCCTATTCGAAAATTCTTTAACAGCTCGTCTACGCTGATCTGGTGGCTCCCTGCCCATCACCAAGGAGGTCGATCGAGGACACACGGGTCCTTCCAAAAAAAATCATTATAGCGAGGGAAAGCTCCGAACGGAGAATCCTTTCTATAACAAAATAGTTTTGTAGCTGGAAATAGAGGACTATATAATATTAAATCGACACCCGCGACGAAGGAGGATACTACTCGCATTCGCTAAAAAAAGGGCTACTTCTTTTTTTTGGAGAACATAGGTAGAAAAAGAATTATATATAAACTTTGGATATAAGAAAGAAAATTCTATTTAAAGCAAAAAAATTGTCTCCTCGAAGTACCTTCGTATATAGCAGTAGGATTACTCGAAACAAAAATGTGAATTTTTCGCGTACATTGTACTACTACACACACACAGAGGTATATTGGATTAAAAATGTTCCACATTCGAACGAGTTAAGATGCGGAATGTCGCGAATAGCACCCCATATACCTATATAAATATGTATGTATATACAAGCAAAATTTCTTTCAACGTTTCCAGCTACATTTTAAAACGACGGATTGCCTTTTTATATACACACATAAGTACAGGCATGACACACACACCCACACCCACACGCGCGCGCACGTTCTGCAAAAAGAATGTCCTTTGTACTCGTATATATATATATATACGTATATAGAGGGTCCGGAAAACCCTGAGGGGTCACGTGTATAAATTTTAGGTAGATATGTGCGTTTTAGATGATAAAAATGTAGAACTTCTCGTAATTTCTTTCTTTCCTTTTTCTCGGGCGAAAAACAGATTTTGGCCGGACTTCACATTTGACGGTATAACGCGGTTTACTTTTTTTTCCTTCACTATTCTTTTATTATTTCATCGTTTCGTATACGGGAAAAATTGGATATTGAGATTTCCTTAATAAAGGATTAATTTTTAACTGTAGCAAGAAGTGTCCACTCGCACGTCAAATTGACGGGGCACGCGAAATATTCTTTCAAATAGTTTTTCGGTAAATTTGGAATTCGGGGTTTCACGGATAATTCACGGAAAATTATCGGCAACGTTGTTAATTTCAATAAAAGTTGTTACGCCAAGATCGGAGACGTGAGTGTACGAAATCTTGAAAGGTCGAACAATTTAAATTGTTATGTATGATCATATTTGTAGTAAAAATTATTGTTTAAATTTAATGTTCTAGTAAATCAGTAAATGTACGCTTGCTTATTTTTCTTGTAGTTTGTATTAATTATATTTTGTGTAACGAATATATATATTAATTTTTTGTGTAAAATGAATAAAACGATAAATATAGCTGTGCAGCTTCGTTGCTTGACGAACGGAACTCGCCGGGCTGACAATGCATAGACTAGCGAGGAATCCGAGCCTCTTTCGGCAATTGCTGAGTTCGCGTCTAGATCCTACCGTGGGACCAGAGTTTCGAAGGTGTTCGTCGCGATTTTTGTACATGCGACGTTATCAGTCCGCGGGCGCATTCGGTACAGTAAGACGTTTATTATAATCAATTAAATCAAGTTCAAATTTACACGCTCTCTTCTTATTTCTTATCTGCATCAATCAGTCTCCTATACCTGTAGCCACTATCCTACCACTCGTCATTT
This sequence comes from Theocolax elegans, assembly GCA_026168455.1. Classification (NCBI taxonomy): domain Eukaryota; kingdom Metazoa; phylum Arthropoda; class Insecta; order Hymenoptera; family Cerocephalidae; genus Theocolax; species Theocolax elegans. The sequence goes on along the minus strand of CM047428.1, from coordinate 717,145 downwards.
TAAATCTTTGCTTTTATAAGAAAAAGAGGAAAAAACGTAAATAGTTTTGTAGCTGGAAATAGAGGACTATATAATATATTAAATCGACACCCGCGACGAAGGAGGATACTAACTCGCATTCGGCTAAAAAAAGGGCTACTTCTTTTTTTTGGAGAACATAGGTAGAAAAAGAATTTATATATAAACTTTGGATATAAGAAAGAAAATTCTATTTAAAGCAAAAAAATTGTCTCCTCGAAGTACCTTCGTATATAGCAGTAGGATTACTCGAAACAAAAATGTGAATTTTTCGCGTACATTGTACTACTACACACACACAGAGGTATATTGGATTAAAAATGTTCCACATTCGAACGAGTTAAGATGCGGAATGTCGCGAATAGCACCCCATATACCTATATAAATATGTATGTATATATACAAGCAAAATTTCTTTCAACGTTTCCAGCTACATTTTTAAAACGACGGATTGCCTTTTTATATACACACATAAGTACAGGCATGACACACACACCCACACCCACACGCGCGCGCGCGTTCTGCAAAAAAGAATGTCCTTTGTACTCGTATATATATATATATATATACGTATATAGAGGGTCCGGAAAACCCTGAGGGGTCACGTGTATAAATTTTAGGTAGATATGTGCGTTTTAGATGATAAAAATGTAGAACTTCTCGTAATTTCTTTCTTTCCTTTTTCTCGGGCGAAAAACAGATTTTGGCCGGACTTCACATTTGACGGTATAACGCGGTTTACTTTTTTTTCCTTCACTATTCTTTTATTATTTCATCGTTTCGTATACGGGAAAAATTGGATATTGAGATTTCCTTAATAAAGGATTAATTTTTAACTGTAGCAAGAAGTGTCCACTCGCTTAGTTGAATTTTAATATATACAGTCGCAAATTTGAAATAATAATCGACCGAAAGGAAAACTGTATAAGAAAAATTGGGATCCCCTTTAACGTAATATACAAGATTTTTAGCTTATGTAAGTATTGCACAAATGTATTTTGTTAATAGTATATTATGACACTGTTGTGGGAGATGGTTTTCTACCTTACTCGAGGTTGTTCGAACCCGAGCGATGCAAGTGAGAGCATCGAGAAAGGTAAAAAGACCATAACATCTCAAATGAAATTGGGATTTTGAGATTAAAATGCTATAAACATTATTATTATTAGTAAAAAGCGAGTCTCAAAAAAAGTGAGTTTGAACAATATCGAAGTGTTATTATACGCGAGAGACAGAAATGCGACTACAGAATTTTCACTATATACGGCAAGTTCTATAGGTATATGATGGTTCGATTTTATTGAACGTTAGCGTTACACATGCAATACAACATTTTAAAATAAATATTCTGATATATTCAATACTTGATCCTGTTATCAAATAACAGTTTCACACAACTCTAAATTTCTATATATTTTATTAGATTGTACAGTTGTAAAAATAAATTGTAAAAATTGTTATTTTATTTTTTAAGTTAGGGTTAAGTATGTAGAGAAAAGACTCGGTCTACGATATTTTGCATCATTTACCGACTCTTTACAATTTAACGGAAAGTGAACCCCAATAAATATAGAGAAATGATTTATTTTTTAATAAACGAAAAAATTCAATTTATCGAAAGAAAACGTTGTGTAACGTTCTTGTGTTTCCTTTGAAGATATTCTCTGAATTTTGTTCAAATCTTTTTATTGATAAAGCATCGAGATTTTTGGACAGCTGAGAATTATTGTTGTTTTATACCTATACTTATATGTGTTACAGACCAAAAATGTTTATTTACGTATAATTAATTAATAATTTATTATTTTGTAAAAATTTCACTGACACGGTATTCTATTTTTTGTACAGTATCTGCAAATTTTCAGATTTTTCATATTACGTTTTTAAATTTTTTGAATTTTCTAGGTATAGGTCTCTGCAATTTGGGTGACGTATTCCCGAACCAGCTAATATAAAATTCCTTACGCTGCTAGATAATTGCCAATAATTATTATATGGTATGCAATGTACATATTACTCTGATTAAATAAATCAATATAATAAATATTTAATGCCCAAACATTTTAAGGTCTGTATGTAAAATTATAAAGTACCGTCACGTGTATGTATAAAATGAGTTATATATAGAAAGGCTCATTTGAAAAGACAACCAGAGAGCAGAGAAACCAAAAAGAGATTTTCTTTAAAATAATGTATAATGAAACTGTGTTTTCAAAAAATAAAGAGATGCTTTACTCCAATTTTTCATTTCTCTCTGCCTTATCGACTAGGAGTATCACATTAAATTGGGAATAGTTAAAACAAGAGAATTTTTTTTATTATTATTCTAACGTCGCTCTTTGTATGCTCCCAAATCGGTGTTAATCAGCGACGGAGGCTATACGATGTCTTTGTCGAGAAATCGAACCTGTGACGGTTCAGATTACGAAACCGATGCCCTAACCGACCGAGCCATCGCAGGCCTAAAAAAAAGAGGATTAATATTTAGAAAATTAATAAACATCTTACTAATACTAGTACACTTGTTTTTTTTTGTAAAATATATATGTACCAAATAGCTATCTACTGCTCAGCAATACCGGCAACCGGATCGGCCGAACCTTAACCCTTCAATGTCACAATTGCATCTTGTGGTAGTATTAACTTTGACTGAGTATACTTCTATGAAAGAAGTGGAATTTTTTCATGATAATTTATACCCAACTATTTTTGAGGGTTAGTAATTCGTTGAGAAAATTTTCAAATTTACCGATTTTCCATGAAAATTTTTTTTAATCAAAATTTTCGACTTGATAAGCTATTTCAATGCAGCTAAATCCTTCATCACCATGCATTTTTTATAACCTTTTGATTAATACCCGTAGGTTTTTCGAAATTCAAAATGGCAGCTCAATCCCTAAAAATTTGCTAAAAAATTCAGGAATTGTTTACGTAATAATGAACTCAAGGAAAAAATGTCACTGAACAAAAAGGTCTTAGAATTGATCAAACAATTGATAACAGAATTTTTTCAAAAACTTAACTTTTCACGTTTTCCAAATTACCATAATTTTCAAAAATTTTATAGCAAAAGCAAATACTAACGGAAATTGTTATCTAAATAAAGCAAACGGAAAAGAAGAAAAATATCCAGTATTTAATCTTATTTGCGCTATAAAAACTTTGCTACCAATATTTTCTCCTGTAATAATTAACATATGTTTTAAATTATAATTCATTTTTATAAAAATTAATTTATAATATAAAAAACACAATTTTTAAATAATAAATATTTGTTTATTTCAGAATGTAGATAAAAATAGTTAATAAAAGGATTTAAATTTATTATGCAAAACAAAAAAATATCTTATACAAATATAACGCGTAAAAAGATTTACTATTCAATAAAGCCGATAATATTAACGAATCATATTATTTTGAGGATGGCGAGCGGAGCGAGCAGAGGGCAAAGCTCGACTAGTATAGATATATATATTTATATATTTATTATATATATATATATTTATAAGTCAACACTAACTAAATTGTGTAATCAACACATTCGATTGTATACAATAAATTATTAAACAATAGTAATATCGATACAAAGCAATAATTGTTTTTAATTATCTTACCCATTGATTACATATTGTACAAGTTCACTTTCATACAAAGTAATTGCTCTAAAAAATATAAGCAAAATTTTATAAAATTTATCTTCTATATGTTATCATTATATGTTACTTTATATAAATATCATAAACATCTCAGTTACACATTTTGTTCTTTGTCGTTTCAAATAATCTTTTTGTTTACTCTATGTTGATAACAATTAAATCATACTGTAGCTTATCGATTGAAGCATTTATAAAACTAAATTAATGTTACTAACTTAAAGCGTTGATAACAATCTATATTATTTCATGTGTTCGTTGCAGTAAAAAAATTTAATAGAATGTATATATATATATAAAAGCAATTGCAGTATTTGCTTATAAACAGTTTTTTTGATTTTCATTTTTACTCTATTTACTTATAACAACAAAAATTGATCACATTAGAATACAAAGCTCAATTCGATTTAATTTAAATAGATTAAATCGAGCCCTATCATTGTCAATATACTATAACTAATTGTAAAAAAAGTCTATACACTATCATGACTGGTAATTAATTTTTCTTCATCCTCAATGTTTTTAATATTGTAAGTGCTTGGATTGACATTTTGTACTGGATTTTGCGAATACAAAATAACTGCAAAACTAACTATGGCAATGGCAAGGGCAGTGTTAAATGTTATTGGAATACTGAAAAGTATCCAACATAATATTGCTGTAAAAACTAGTTCCAAGGCACTTGCAAAGGTTTTCACAATAGAATTAAGTTTTTTTAAGAAGAAACTCGTAACAATGCCTATCGCCGCATTATTGAACATAATCAAGATGACTTTAGGTTCCATGAAAATATTAGGCCCTGCATTGTCAAAGGCGTGTAGGAGATTTCCTTGAATTACTAACACAGCAATATTGCACAGTATACTGTCAATGTACATAAATACATTTTGTAAAAAGATATTTACATTTCCGCTATCTCTTTTCAAAAGATACTCGTTATAAACACCCGCCAAACACGAGCAAATTGTCTAAAAGAAAATAATAAAATCGCAATAATTTAATATATTTTTCAAAATCATCTTACTTTCACACTGTAATTACATAAATAAACGTCGTATATTTACCTGTATAAATATAAATACTATATTAATATTAAAATTAACGTTTAATTTTGAGAAGACATTATTTGAATCAATATTTATGTGCTTTATCATACATCCTATAGTTAACAGTATAAGAGAAATCCATTGTTTTCTCGATAACTCCTTCTTAAATACAACCTAAATAAAACAAATTCAATTAATAACTGTAAACTGTAATTGGGAATACATAAAAAATTTGTAATGCACACCTGAAATATTATTCCAGTGACTACAACTCGAAATTGTAAAAGAAGAAAATAAGTAGGTGGATCAAACGCAGCTAAATTTACAAAAGATAAATTATTGTAAAGACAATACAACGATGAAGGAACCATGTACAATAATAGCACTGTAAAAATAATTATTTTCTTAAAATGTGTTTCATCTTAAACTGAATAAAATATTATATTCAATGAGTTTACCTTTTTTATATTTAATCCCTTCCTTCAACAAATTGGTTAACGTGTGCCTAAGAAATTGAACGAAATAATAGATGATTAGAAAAGCAAAATTACAAATAATAAATTTAAAAAATCCATAAAATACTTACTCTCTGCAGTAGATGAGTACAGAAACTATAAGTTTGATGATTTCGCTTGTCAAAACGACTATCACAACATTGTAATTGTATTCTCCATTATTTTGTGACCATTTAATAATAATACCTAAAAGTAGAAAAAAAGCACAGTTTGAATATAAAGAAATTTTTTTTTCTCAAGCAACAGGAAATGTACTTACTAAAGCAATCAAGAAAACAAGATAAGATAACGAGTATGAAAATACATCAAAAGCACTTATGTGTCCTAAATGTGTTCTTATAAAAATGTACAATTGATAATTGTCAAAAGATAAATTAAATACATTTGAAAACTGTATAAAGTTCAAAAGAAATTAAAATTATTAATCTGTATATAAATAAAATTATACATTGCCAATCGTAGAGACACAGAAATCGAACATGATCAATCGAAAGGACGCGAGGATCGAAATTTATATAAGTAAAATAGAAAAAAGAAACTAAACGTTTAAATATATTTGAAAATAGATAAACAAAAAGAAAATGACAAGGTAAACATAACCTGTGGTAAACTAACCTTGATTAACAAAAAGGCCGATGTATAAACAAAATATAAATGCACTTCCTTTCCCAGGAAAGAGTTCCGACCAATTAATCGAACCCATTTTTTTGTTACATATATATTATTCGTTACGCTTCGAAAAAAAACATTTTCTCTTTTTCAAGTTTGATACCGGTCGATCGATCCTCTGCCTTCCATCCCGGTGCATTTGTGGGCTTTATTTTATTTTGCTTACGCTGCACCAGCTTCACACCAAGCATACATACATACATGCATATATATATATATATATATATATACACGTCTATATACACACGTCAGCCTCACGCGAGATCGAAAGATCACCTGATATTACTCCGCAATTCACTGTATATATATATTTCTATTTTCTAATTTTTTTACCGCACTCCGCCAGAGGTGGGAGTAGTCGCACCGATCGTTATTATACAATATGCTGCATTGCGATCTTCTAAATCTTATCAGTCGATTTTTTTTCTTTGGATAGAAAATTTTGTAATTAAATTTTTTTCATCATTTTTTTATCATTTTTTTTGTAACACTAAACGCTACTTACTACGTATATAATATATGTATATAGATATTGATTAGTCGAAATAAAAGAAATACATATATTTTCGAACCATTATTTTCAAATTATAGTTTTTATTCAGAACGTTATAGTCTTTGAGGTGTGAGAATCCAAGGTAAAAGACACAACATTACTTTTTCTTTCGTGATATTATTCACAATAATATATTTTTTTCTCTCTTTTTCTCGTACGTATATTCGTAACATTATTTCAATGATACAAATTATACAAATATTAAGGATGTACAATCACAAAATTTTAAGCAAATTAAATAGATATATATAAGTATATATTAAATAAAAAATAAATTTGTTAAACATAACTTTTATCATAAAATATATAAACGTGTATATTAAATTAATATAAACTTGAAGAATAATAGAATAATTTAAACGTTGATTTAAACATGTATAATTTAAAATTTATTGGTAATCGATAGATGTATTGTATCGTTAATAGAGTTCTTTAATATTTACATTGATTTATGTGATTTTTAAAGGTATGCACACAAAAAAATCTTAATGCATATTTCAATGGCTGTTAATTTTTCCTTTACACGGCGTTAAACAATTTTGATATATATAAATTTATTATGTTACAATATACTCTAACTTCTCCATTTCGTGTACTCATCATTTTTATATAATTTGTCATAAATCTTTGAAATATGCATGAAAGGAAATTAATTTTTATTTGGTATCAAAGTCGTTAATTTGTATAATTTATCTTTTCTTCTATGTCCAATATTTCACAATAAAATATTTCTATTGTACAATATAATAGGCGTTTCATGTTCTATTGTATGCTAATATTTCTTTCATTTTTTTTATTTCAGAATATGTAGTATATGTAATTTAAAGTCCTACATAACTGACTGGCATTACACGTTACAGTACTTGAATTAATTTTTTTTAATCAATAAAATAATACTTTATTAACGAAAATTCATAATTGTGTAAATGTGTGGTGTGTGTGTGTGTGTGTGTGTGTGTGTGTGTGTAAATTAGACCAATAAAGTAGTCTATTAAAAAAAAGTACTATCAAATTTTTATACTTTCATTAAGAAAATAAAATTTAGTTTACAAAAAATTAGTCTCTTATATGGCGCTATTTTAGTTTTTTTAATTAATGGAATTCGTATGAATTAAAGTATTTCGAGACAATTGTGTCAAATGAATTTTCATTTGTACTCGAAGTAATTTCGTAATAAACGAAATAAACGATTATTATTTTTTTTCGAAATACTCTTATTAATTTTCTCTTATATATCACTCGCTACGTATACTATTTACTTTTAAAAACATTTCTCAGTCTCGGAAATGATAAAAGTATTGTATATCATGAAAAGTAAGTAAAAAATTCATAAATTTGTATTTTAGTTGGAAAAAACTTTGTTTCTCATCTGAATTAATTTTGTCGACACTTGGCGTGCGTTGAATTTTTTTGTCATTCGTACAATATTAACAGTAATGTTACGATGTCGATAATTCAGTTTCATTATTCAGACGTTTTCATTTGTTTGAGAATTTGTTGAGAAATCAATTTCGTAGCCTCAGTCGCATTGGGTATAAGAAACCTGTCCATGTCCGAAATAATAATACTCTCGGATTGTGTTGAACCATACTTGAAAGTTATCAAATCAGGATGCCTTTTTCTAGATGTTATTCTAACTATACTCGATAAAGGTCGTTTTACTATGACATGAGCAGCTTGACAGGAGTTTCCCTTCAAGCTCTTTTGCCCTTGAATTTCTCGAAGAACTATAATATGTGTTTCGGTAACCAGAAGGTGACTGTAACGAATATAAATTCGTCAAAGGTGTATATTAATTAATGGTGAAAAATAAAGAAAGTAAATCAATTTGTTTTACCTTTCGTAAACGTAGCCGTTAACTTTAACCTCCATACATTTAAAGGAATGTATCAAACTAGGATCTTTCAACCATTGTTGTACAGACACAACTTCAAGAGGTACTTCGCTTTCTGGTGTTGCGGTGATCACATCTAAAAAATCCAAATTACAGTTACTATTTTTCTTGAATTATAAATTATTAATAAACTCGATGGAAGTTGAACCTACCAAGATCTTGATCGTCGTCAATACTAAAAACGGGTCTAGTATTTTGTACCCTCTTACTTAGATCGACATCCTTATCGTTCTTTTTTTCGGATCCGTTACCGGCACTCGCTGAAGGACTAACAATGTAATCGAAAATTTTTCCTTTGACCTCTTGACTTTTTAACTTCATGGCCTGACCAATCTTACCAAAAAGATCGGAATTATTATTTTTTACTCTAACGGGACTCGTATCGCTTGAATTCTCTTCGGACAAATTAGTATTGCACACTAGGCAGAATTGTGAATTATGATCTATAAGACTTGACACAACCTCGTCTCCGAAATATTCGTGAATAGCTAAAAATAATTATTGTTTTGAAGTATAATGCACGTTTCTTTTACATTAAGATAAATATTGTTTATGTTGTACCTTGATAACCATTAACGACCATACTAACGTATTGCGTATGTTTTTGTAAGAACGACGCTACAACCATATGAGTATAACGATCTTCTTCTTGACGTCCACTACCAAGGAAACATAAATGTTCCCCACCAGCATTCGATCCTACAGCTAAGGCCTGACGTTGAGCTTGCAATAATCCTTGAACAGCTGTAGTAAACGCAGCTGGCTCTTGAAGCATCTGCAGTAAAACAAAAACAATATTATTGATGTTTAAATATTTTTATTATATCATTTAATAAGGACGACTGTTTGTTAATTCACATACCAATATAACACAATATATTTCGAAATTGAAAGTTAAGGCTATGTTTATAGTGTAAGAACGGAGTGTAAATAGTAATACAACAATAAAATATTAAGTGTACAATTGTCTGTTACTCGTATATTTGGTAGAGGTAAATGTATTGTAAACTTACTAAATTACAGTCCAAATGAAACGCTGTTGGCAAGTGACCTGCATTATATTGTTCAGCGGGTCTGCAGTCTACCAAGAAAAATCTTACAGCTTCTACTGGTGCATTAGGCAACGAGGATGCTTCTACCGTATTTTCGACTAACTCTTGAGCGGAAACAGGCAAACACAAGGCATGCGTTATGAATTTTTCGTCACCTCCTTCTCCGAACATAATGCTATATAAGTCCAATTTAAAAGACGAAGGCGTTTTCATGGCATAGTACTGAGCCAAAGAACAAAAATCGGTAACATCTTCAGCTTCCAAGGCACAAGGCATCGCTGCTAAAGCACCAATGATGCTCTGCTTGTCGTCGTCTTTCATACTTAAAATTTGTTCCCTTAAATTTGTAATTACAATTTGTAATTAGAAGAAAATCTGATTTTGCCTAAAATGTATAGTATACAGAGTAATTAATTATACCTTGCATTGACCACCATGATGAGCGATAGGAACATCATAAAAAAAGGATCGGCTTGCATAAAATATAAATCCCACATGGTGGATATGGCTGGCAAAGAGCAAACGCCGGCAAATAAAGTACTTATCCATCCTTTAGTATACTGATCTGGAGATACTCTTTTGGTATCTAAAAATGAACATAATTCTGGTTCATGATAAAGCAGTAGTAACCTTAATACAGCACTGTGAGTATCACCCCTAAAAAATTTATAATACAATTTGTAACAGATTTGATATTTTTCGAAAAAAATATGTATATGTATTTAACATACTTTGGAATATAAATATCTCTAATAGCCTCAAATAAATTATAAGTTGACGAACGTGGTAACTTTAGAGCTATCAGTGGACCTAATAATTCAAGCCAACCGTTACCCTTTTCATATCTTTTACCTCTACTTTTACAATAAAATGTTATAATGGATTCTAAGTCGGAAACAACCGATACTTTATCTTCATCGTCGTTCCCAAGTTTATCTGAAAAGATAAAATTGTAATTAGGAACAGTAAAATCATTACAATGTAGAAAATAAGTTATCTACAAATGTTTCAATTGAAGTTACAGTATGTAGCGTTTAAAAATAAAATATTGTACTTGTACAAGTAGAAATAAAACTAGTTATATATTTAAATTTAATATAAGCGTTACACTTTTCTACCTAAGTCGATAAAAGATTTATCCAAAAGAAAGAAATGATCTTAATTACATTATTATTACTAAAGTTTGAAAAATAAATCATAAAAAATGTTTGGTTATCTTGAAAATACTACTCACTAACTAGCTGTTGGCAATCTTCTCTTATAATATTTTGTTCGGGAAGATCAAAAACTTCATTGAAATGAATCAATTGATTGCCACGCTCGGTAACGTCTAAACACGCCTGCCAAACATCGGGCCTTAGATTAGCTGGAACGGGTTGTCCCTTACAAATAGCATAAATGTCAGAAGCAGAGGGTGCTTCGGCATCCAACAGGGCAGTTTCCAGTTCCAGTATCCTGTCAAAATAATGTCAAAATGTCAAACACCACTACATTCCAATGCACCTTAGCAAGGTGAAATACATATAAAACATGACATTGTTATATAATAATAAACAAGAAAAACTCAACACACACACACACACATCTATATGTGTAGATTCATAAGAAAACAACCTATTATTTGTCTATAGATTAATAAAATAGAAAAGGTTATCAGTCGAACGACATGGTCGTTATAAGATAAAACTGATAAGGAATAGTTGTAAGTAAAAACCGAATCAAGAATCTCAACAGCAGGTGAAAATGTCATAAAAAGGTATATATATATATACATTACCAAGTATTCTCGTCATCCTTTAGTGCCATTTTTCATAAATATCGAGGTAAGATCTCCTCCTCCACGTCGTCGACGGCGAGCACCTCAAAATCTCGACCATCGACGAGGCGACGAGTTACCAAGTGTCGGCATGTATACGCGGCAAACGTTTGACGTATTTCTTTGACGGAGACGTTGTGCTTGACCGAGTGCATGTATGTGTAAGTGTAATCTGTGTAATGGTATTATTTTCTCTCTCTCTCTCACTCGCTCTCTTACTCATTCCCATCTCATTCCAGAAAATAAATATATCTATATATATATGTATGCGTTGCGCGAGACGTGCGCGCGCGGTGGTACCCGGGAAATTCAAATGTTCATTTTTTCTTTTCTTTCACAATCGTTTAATTTTTCTTTTACCACGAGGTATATTTATAGACACTTGCTAATAGAAAATTCGGACAATGGGACATTTAAGGTAATACGAAGGTAATTCGTCGTCGTTCGTTTTCCGACGTGTAGAAATATATAAAATCGCACACCATGCAGTTACGTACGATATCGTGGTGAGTTAATAAAATTGAAACCCCCTCCCCGTATGAAAAGAGCACAGCGGTGAAAAAAAAAACACAAGATAAACCGGTCTAATGCAAATGTACGACGACGACGGACGACGTCAGGTAATGTATATCCCCCTTGATTAAAAAAAAAGAGAGTGAAATGAAGGAGAGAGAGGTGTATATAATGCATGTATAGTTATCGCACGTGTACAGTAGTAACAGGAGAACCGTGTGCGCGCGCGCGCGCGTGACTAGCGCGCGGTGGCTAGCACGGCGACGACGACGGCGATAACATATTCTCGCGACGCGCATTCTCGGCTTACCCGGGTGGTACAGCCGCAACGTAACACGCTGCACGTGGAGATCGAACGCGTTACATCTTATTCCTCCGCTCGGTAAATTTAAATAGTGTGACATTTTTATTTCCTACGAGAAAATATGACTTCGAGCGGTGGTGCTTCGAGCTCGTTGCCCAAGTGGCAGCTCGCCCTGGTCGTCGGTGCACCGGTCGCACTTGGACTTGGTTACATGTACTACAAAAGTAGCATCGACAAGCCAGAGGGGAAGTCGACTCGCGGTAAATCAAAACGTAAGGAGAACGGTGAGAAACAGATTTCGATCGACGGTGATGTTTCGAATAGATCCGCTAGTGTCAACGTTGACGAGGTTAGTTTTACTTTACTCTTCTTTTTTTTTCTTTTTCATCTCTTTTACCTACATAAGTACAACTTTGCTTTTCTTATTTACCTCTTACATACTTACTTTCAATACTTTTTCTATTTTCAATTTTGTAAACTTGATCAATGGGATCACTTTGTCTTTCTTATTTATTTCTATCTATTGGTCGGGATTGAATATTGTAACAATCCCAGAGAATAAAAACTATAAGTGCGGGGATTAACTAATTTTTTGTTGTTTTTTAATAGACACAGTTGGGGAAATCACAGAGGTACAAAACAGAAGGAAACAAACAGTTCAACATGGGGAAATTTGACGAAGCGATTAGTCAGTACAATTTAGCTATTGAAACGTGTCCACCAGAGAATACCGAAGAGTTGGCTACTTTTTATCAAAACAGAGCAGCTGCTTATGAAAAATTGGTAATTTACTAAATATACAAACTTATATTTTTATTTCAATTTCTTAAATTTAATTACTTAAATTTAACCTTTGATCTTTTAGAAAAAATATACCGCCGTTCTGGCAGACTGCACAAAAGCATTGGAATTGAAACCAAAATATATCAAAGCTTTAATACGTAGAGCAAAAATTATGGAACACAATAATGATTTAGAAACTGCCTTAGAAGATATTACTGCCGCGTGCATGCTTGAAAAATTTACTAATCGTAGTACTTTTATTTTAGCTGATAATGTATTGAAAAAACTAGGTAAACTTGAACAATTCTTCGTTCTTTCTAATTTCTTTGTACCTTAGTTAACAAATTAAAAATATTTCATTTTTATAATTACCATGTCCAGGTAAACAACACGCCCAAGAATATATGGCTACTAAAAAACCAGTAATGCCTAGCAAATACTTTATCAGTACTTATTTCACAACTTTCCGCAGTGATCCTATTATGGCCAAAATCAATGAGTCCTTAGATACTCAAGAAAATACGTAAGTTTTATAATAAAACAAAAAGTATCATTTACTTTTTATAAAAGAGATATAGATTTTAAAAATTGTTCTACTGACTCTATTTAGACCATTTAACAAAGCACTGACAGCATTAAAGAATCAAGAATATGATGATGTAATACCACTTTGCACACAAGAGTTAAACAACCTTGGTCCAGGTTGCAATGATTTACACAAGATGAAAGTTCTTTTGTTGAGAGGCACTTTCTATCTTCTACTTGGACAGCACGACAAAGCATTAGAGGATTTGACTACTGTTATAACAAACGAGGCTACTAGTAAAGAAATAAAAGTAAATGCTTTAATTAAGCGAGCCAGTATGTTTGTTCAGCTTGAAAACACAGAAAACTGTTTTGTTGATTTTAAAGAAGCTGAAAATCTTACACCTGATTGTGGTGATATATACCATAATCGTGGACAGGTAATTGCTTTATCAATATTTATAGTAAATATGTAAATTTTTAATATATATATACTAGTATAAAAATTGAAAGAAAAAAATCGTATAATATTCAATTACTTTTCTAGGTATACCTACTTATGGAAAAGGTTGAAGAAGCTAAAGCTGATTTTCAGAAAGCAGTAGAGCTTAATCCTGATTTTGCTGTAGTGTATGTACAAAGATGCTTTGCGGATTATCGATATGCAGTTTTAAAGGGAGATGCTAATCTTATAACTGTTTCAATATCAAACTTTAATAATGCATTGGAAAAATTCCCAGAATGTCCTGAGTGTTACACATTGTACGCTCAGGTAAAAGAAAAAAATATAAGTCATCTCCATCATACACAGTCAAATGAAAAATTAACTTAAAAATTTTATTATTTGTTTCAGGTGCTAGTAGATTCTATGGACTTTGAAAATGCTGACATATACTTTACTAAGGCATGCGAACGGGATCCTAAAAATGCTACGATTCTAATATACAAAGGACTGTTGCAATTGCAATGGAAAAACGATGTTGATCAAGCTATTAACTATATGCGCAAAGCTATCGAAATTGATGAAAAATGTGAATTTGCTTACGAAACGTTGGGTAGTATAGAAGTTCAAAGGTAATAATAAAATAATATTTTTTACAAAAATCATAATACATAATCTAATGAAAAGAAAGTATCTAATGAAAATTAATGTTTCGATAGAGGAAATTTGAAAGAAGCTATAAACCTATTTGATAAAGCTTTAACACTTGGACGCACTTCACTCGAAATTACACATATCTTTGGTCTACGAGATGCCGTAAAAGCTCGACTGGTAGTGTTTGAAAGGCTAGGATCCGAATTAAAAGCCTACCAAGAATCTTGAAATGTTTAATACCATCTTCAGTCATACGCGACACAATAATAAAAAGAAAAAACAATTCAATCAATTACTAAAAGCCTACAGGAATGATAAATTTAAGACTGCGTAATTAAATAAAAGTCAACTATTCGTTACCACTTCAAACGTAAAGAATAATCGACTTTACCTAACCGTCTCACGATCTTGAGTTAAGTGAAAGAAAACACGAAACTGAAAAATAATCTATGCATTTATTGTGGACGTAATTTGTGAAAAATAACAATAAGAAATTTTCAACTGACTCGCGTTAATAATATACATAAGACTCGATAAATTTTTTAAATTGTGCATAATATTTATTGTATAAATTTTTTGATTTCAAAAAGAAACAACAGTTGTTTTTGCTAGTCTTTTCGTTATTCGTGTGTACCGATTATAAAGAGGAGAAAAAGGTCGTCATTCATTCGATAATTGAAAATTGAATATTTTTCTTGAAACATTTAAACTTTATGTCCGCATGTACTACGCACTATTGAAAGTAAAAAACAGTTAAACAAATCTATATAATTTTTCGTTGAAAAAATCAAGTGTAAGTTAATACACCGTTTAAAAAGTTTGTGCCTCTAGCAGTTGCCGATCGACTGCAAAAATTAATTTGATAAAAATTAAAAAGAAAAGAGAAAAAAAAAGTTGTGTGCATACCGTCTCGTACATTTTATCGACTTTTTTTCATTCACTGTTACGTGTACCTTTGCGAATAGTCGTTTGTGCATATATCGATTTTTCTTTACATCGATCGATCTAGGACGTTAGCTAATAAGTTGAATGTACGAACTAATGAACAGAGAGAGAGAAAAAAATCTGAATTACGGTAGAAGCAAAAAATGAACTATTTAAAAATTGAATTGAAGAACGAATTGCTTACGATGTATATTTAGGTACGTTATCTCGTAACTATAGTATATATATATATATGGTGTATACATATAATAATTTTGTGTACGATTGTTTAAATTAGATTAATTACTTATCTTTTTTTTCTTCTGTAGATAAAATATCTATTAAACGTTATCGCTATGAATTTTTGTTCTCGATCATGAAAATGTTTCTTGTAAGTAATTTTTTCAATCTTCTTGCTCGACAATACTTACTTATACATACGTATATAATTCACTTTACAAAAAAAAGAGAGAGAGACGGAGAAAGAAAACCACAAAAAAAACACTTAAAACATTGTTATTTATACTGCACCAAGTTTTGGTGCACACTGTACAGATGTGTTAAATGAAAAAAAAAGAAGTATAAACGTCTGTAAGAAATATATATAATGTATATTACATGTATATTTCTATCGCTAATCTCTTATATATTTATTAATCCATCCTTTTCATCGTTCATGCGTAGTCTTTGGGTTTAGATATGACTCGATTGGGTATACAAAAAAAAAAAAGAAAAGAAAATTTCATGCGGCAGTGTCAAGGAACTTGATCTTCGTCGTTGTCATCCAGAGGGTGAAAGAGAGGGAGAGAGTTCAATGACTTTTATATCAACAAGTGGTGAGGTGTTAGCGGGTTGATACAAACTTGGTTCAAATGTCGTAAAATATGGAAGCCAAGGGATATCTTATCACAAACGCTAACGTGGTACCTGCCATCTGAAATGTAAATATTAAATCCACGTACAAAAATATTTTGAAAAAGTTCTTTTTGGATTTTTTTTCAGAGTTGGTTTAAGAATTTTACCTGGAAGAGCAACAAGATCGACGTGAGTTTCGGTTCGTTCATAGGACCGAATGTTATCAATGCGTGATTGATGATAGTCAAATTGTTGCAAGTGACTACGCCTTCCGCGTCTTCGTTCCACTGGACGAGTTTCAACGATCTGTACAACCACATTACGGATCGACCTGCGAACGTTAAAATTAACATTAAAGGATTATTAAATGATTTTTTGTCGTCCATGCAGTGTATTTAGGAGTAGTTTACATTGTTCATCAATATCGAGGAAAACCTAAACTACTCCTAAAAACATTAAAGGATCTTGCAAGGTTGTACTCGTTAAAGAAGATCATTAAAGCGTCTGACACGCTTGTACTTGTAAAAAAAATTATTGAACGATCTCTTACATTCGTCAAAATAAAAAGAGAGAGGAAAGTGAAAGATCTCTTACCTAACACGCCGAGATTGGATTTTTTAAACACCGTAACACTGGGGTACATCTTATCGGTGTCTGGATCGTACCTGGAATTCAAAACGAACTGCATAATTATAGTTGTGGAAAAAAAGGTGTTGAACGATCGAGATATTTTTACCTCGGTAATCGGTGCCTAGGACATGGTACCAGGTGAAACAGTTGCGGCACGCTGTACAAAAAATTGAGTATTTGGGGGATAAAGAAGAGTAAGGTCGTTTTGCTGAAGTGACCGATTATACCGACCACAGCGAATGTCATTCCCGAGAAGTAGCAAAACGTGTCTCCCACGAATACTCGCGATGGATACCTGAAACACGTAAAGAACATTTTCGTTTTTTTCATTCTGTTCGTATGTCAATTTTTTATGTGAGTTTTTATTTAATTATTTTAACGTCGCTCCTTTATGCTACCAAATCGGTGCTAATCAGCGACGGAGGCTATACGATGTCTTTGTTAAGAATGCACTTGTTAAAAAATACATTCCCCTGTGGTGCTTGTATCAATCGGTCGGGGCCGGGAATCGGACCTAGGACCGCCAGATTACAAACCCGACGCCCTAACCAACCGAGCCATCGTAGACGTCAATTTTTTTTTAAGTTAAAACCTCCTGAGATTATAATTTATTTTTTGTATCTGTAACAATGAAATTGTTACGTGTAGTTGTCGAGGTTTAGCGTCTATGTGTCATTTCATTTACAATTTTATCATTTGTCTATTACATTTCTTTTGAAACAAATGTTTCGATAACTTTTCGTCATCCTCGTCAGGATATACCTTTACGTATTTAATTTAATTTATTTAGTTTAATCAATTTTTTTAAATTTTGAAGAGGACAAAATGTTATTTCTCTTACTTCTTAATTTCTGTATAATTTGACACTTCTCAATATTGATAAGTTTATTAACGCAAAGTGATAGCTATAGGTGTATTAGTTTATACATAAATTTACTTGCATATAGATCTTTAAACATTATAAATCGTGGCTCGGCCCGCGTATGTGCAGACGCCTGGTTTTTAATTCCGTGCGTGCGTGGGTCGACCCGCGCATGCGCAGACGCTTGGTTTTTGATTGCGTGCGTGTGCAAGTCGGATCGCATATGCGCAGACGCCTGGTTTTTTAATTGCGTGTGTGCGCAACTCGGATCGCGCATGCACAAACGCCTGTTTTTTTTTATTGCGTGCGTGCGCAGACGCCTGGTTTTGATTGCGTGCGTGCGCGGCGTGGCCCGCGCATGCGCAGGCGCTTGTTTTATTTTTATTGCGTGCGTGCGCGGCTCATGTATTAAAGGATAAAAAGAGTTACTTATATACATGTTTTCGAATAATTATATTAAACAATTGAAGGTGTGTTTTGTAGAGAAAATCTGATTTGGTTGTGGCGATTAGCAGACGGCTATCCACCGCGGTATCAACTTTTCTCTACAAAACACGTCTTCAATTTTCCATAACACTAACCAAAGTAATTGTGAGATAAATCTTTATATCGTTGTATACGCGAGAATAGTTCATTTTCTTTTAATCTGACTGTCTTAGATAATCTAAATGTTATGAAGACAATTTTTCTCAGACTAGGAGGGGCTGACACGCTGTGCAGCACTGTTATCGGGGTGCCATAGTCAATATTTATTCTTCCTACCTTACCAACAAACGCGATTATTGGTAACATATTTGTAAATAAAAGAGTATGTGAAGAAATAAGAGAAGAGGCATCTTTGTTTGCGAATAATCTAATTATGTACTGAATTTGAAACTAAAATATATTGCTTTTTGAGAAAAATTTTAGGAAAAAGATGAGCCTAACCTTAAAATGGTGGAAAGATTTGATAGTTTTGATAAGACTTTTCTCGAAAACGCAATAATATATCAATCCAAAACTGAGCATGCAGTTAGATTATCAAGAAACGATGGCGCCTCTTCTCTTATTTTTTCACACACATTTTTTTTTATTAATTAATTATTAAAAATTGAGTATGGAACCCCATTTACTGTCTTGGATTCGCAAAACACAATAAACCTTCTGTATTTTAAAATTAAATCTATACAACTATACACAATGCGTATATAATATATTACAAACGACGTATAAATTCGCAAATATAATTACAAAAATGCGCGAGCACGGGTAGTTTTACAGAGAGGTGCCCGGATACTACACCTTTCAAATTGATTACATATCGTTTCTCAAGCTGTATTAAATTTCGATGTAACGTAATACGTGTGTTTTACACCATGTTCGATGTTATATATATATATATATATATATTCACGTAATCGATAGACATCGAGTTCCTTCAAAATTGATATACGCAAACACGATGTAATTGTATATTTTTGACATTTCTTAGTTTTCCATCAGAGAGAAAGAGAGAGGCTTTCGACGTGAGATAGTTTGAGTAAAATAGCGAAATAACCCTATTGAATAGGTTTAAACGTTGAAATAAAAAAAAATAAGTTTAATAAAATAATGTTTATATACTTATTATAAAAAAAATATTGATCAAAACTTTTATTTTCGTAATTTTAATTTAAACTCATTACGATCAAAGGTTTAAAAGGTATATCTTCCGTGTCCTCTTTTTAAATAACACGGATCGAGAAAAAAAAAATTTTTTTTGAGAGTTATTATTTTAACAGTTTTAATTTCATATTAATATAGATATTGTCTTTTAAACGTATAACTCGATAACGATGATCTTTTTATATAGAAAGCAATTCCTCGTGAAACTACTCAAGCGTTTATAATACCTTTTCCAGGACTTTTAAATAAAACTACTTACCGATTTTTCAGAAAAATTGGATAATTAAATTTTTTTTACATTCTTTATAGCTAATTTTAAGATATCCTTGCTCTTATAACATTTTTTCTCCAAATACATTTTAGTACATTTTGAAAATTAAAGCTCCTGTTATGTAGGACATTTTGTCGAAACAATTATTTTTTTCTAAATAATGTGAAGCACATTGATCTTTAGTCAAAGTGCCGAGGACACTATTTTCATCTTCAACTTTAGGTATACATAGGTAATCTACTAAAAAAAGTTATTTATCGAAAATTTACGATTTTTCATTAGAAATTTTAATGATTATACCATTAAAAAGAGCAAGTTTCAATACATAGATATCACTGGGTTTTCCTGGATTTTTTCAATTAATTTTTATTCCACGTAGTAACATTTTGAATATCTTGAGCGTTAATGGGTTAATCCGACTGCTTAATGTAACTATATATATTTATATATATTTATATATACGACATTCTCCTTAAAAAGTAGAGTAAACCGTAAAGTGTAAAAATTGACGTTAGAGTGTGAAAATCGATTAGTTCGCACTTTACGATAAGTGTAAAAATAAACGTTAGAGTGTGAAAATCGACTATATTACACTTTACAAAATGTGAAAATATTGTATACTTTCTTTTTAAATTGCTCAATGTGAAAAATTGCATATATATCTTGTTACAGGATTAAATGTAAGTGTAAAGTTTTCGACTTACGCGCAAGTAGTTTACTGTCAATTTTTAACGTTTTAAACTTTGATCGTATGTAATATCCTCTGTGTATATATATATACATATATACAAATACCTCAGGGTAAGATCAAAAGAACAATATCACCGATCTAAATATTTCGATTTAATTTATATTGTCTGATGGTCTGGATTCTCATAAAGTACTTCATTATACTAAAAAATAATCAATTGAAAAATGTCGTAAAGGAAAATAATTGGAGTATATATGTAGATGAAGAGCGATGGAAAACTCAGTTGCGAAAAAGTGGATGGAGTATACGCAAAGTGTCCAAAAGGAAGACGATCCACTTAAATCCCCATCACCTGTCGTCAAAACGAGCAGATGTTTCACAGATTTTCTCGGTGTATATATAAATTGGGACTCGAGTCGCGGGTTGCGGGGGCCGAGCAGCTGCCACTCTTTCTCTCTCTCTCTCTCTCTCTCTCTCTCTCTCTCGGTCCGAGCGAGCGCGTTATAGACCTTACACTGTCAGTGTCTCTCGAGCCGGCAAGTCGTGCTGTACATACCTCGGATTGGAATTCACCGGTGTTGCGCAAGAGGATATTCGTAGGTGGACAATTCGCCGGTAACTACATACTTAATATCTATTTCAATTCGTTATAGAATTGAATTAATCTATAAGTGAATTACTTATTTACTCGATCACGAAAATAATTCCGAGTCATCAGTTTACTTTGTATTTAATTGAGATTTAATTACATTCGTTATATACAGATTCATTCAGTTTATTCTTTGTATACAAGTTTTCTTTTTTACTATATACAGATAAAGATATTTTTCGCTCGCGTGCAAATCATTTATTACGATAGGAAATTCATTCGATGTTCAAGAGCATATTTTGGTTAAAAAATAACTTTTTTTATATCGTCTATTTTTCGGGATTTAAATTTTAAAAAGCATCGTAAAACAAGTGACGAGGTGCCATTTTAAAGGTAACGGTGTAACTTTAAAAACCTGCGTGGATTTATGACCGTACGCTTATTTGTTCTTATGTGGCGTTAAAAAAATAAAAAAATAAATCTTTTCATCTTTGGTTCTTAAACTAAAATGGTTTGCAATACCTGAAATTTATTTTCCTATGCGGTGATTTTGGACAAATTTATTAAACTTTTAATGTTAACCGATTTCAGTTCAAGTACATAACAAAAGTGATTGGTGGATATACTGCACTTGTCGATGGTGAATATACGTCACTAAATACAAAACATAGAAATTACCTCATATGTATACGATACTTCTCACATTTAAAGAAAACACAATTAATATAAGGTTTTAATTAAATTGAACTTAAAAGAAAAAACATTTTGTTGGAAAGTAAAAAATATTTAGTATACGTTGATTCAGAAACAGAATTGACTATTATTTACTATATAAAATTCATAAAATTCAAGAGGTGTACATATACTAAATATTAATTGTAAATATGTAGTAAATTTTACGTATATATACACAAAGAAAAAGGTTCAGTGAATTCAATGAAGTTGAATACGTTTAAAAAAAATATTAATTTTGAATCTCAAAAATATATAGTCAAATTCGTTAAAAATTTGTCACTCAGTTATGAAACAATCATTTAATTTTACGACTATATACATTTTATTGAATTGTCCAATATATTTTGTGAGTGTATATCAATATATAAATATGAACGATGCATCGAAAAATTATCATTTTCACTTTCTTCACGTGTATAGACGTATACATTGAAGCGAAACATGATATAAAAGCAAATGCGTTTCAAGGTTTCCGCACTAACGTAATAACTCGTAGCATCGTACGTAGCGACCCCGTACTCTCAAATCAATTTTAATTAAAAAAAAATATACGATAGTCATATATACGGTCGATACTATAATAAATGCTATTTTACCGCGATATCTACGTAGACAAAGTGTTTAAAATCACTATCTCGTTTAGTTTCATCTTTGCCATGCATCCGATATAATAAGCGCGAAACGAGAAATCGACCCACTCCGATCGTGCTAATGCGATGCATCAGATGGTTCAATTTTTCGTTTACTTATACTTGTTCATAATTTAACGAAATGTGAACCCCAAAAAATAGAAAAACGATTTATTATTTATTTAACGAGGAAATTCAATTGATCGAAAAAAAACGTTAACGGTGTTGTATTTCCTTTGGAGTTAATCCGTTAATTTTGTTCAAATATTTTTATTGATAAAACAGTGAGTTTTTTGGCTAACCGTTTTATAGCTATGTGCTACATGCCAAAAAATTATTAATTATTTCGTATAAAAATCTTTCTGTCACGCTATTCTATTTGTTTTGTGCAGTATCTGTGACTTTTTTTCAGATTTTTCTTATAATGAAGATTTAAAATTTTTGCTAGATGTATATACATATAGTACCGAATGTACGATTATGATCATTTGTACATTTTCCATTTAAACGTGTATATTTTATTTAATGTTTAACAATCCACAACTTTCAGAGAACATATCGTAGAATAATTTAAAAAAAACACAATAAAGGATATTTTTTGATCTTTCAACTGACTTTACTCAATATTATTACTATTAATTACTAATATTAATTTTTAATTAATTATTAAAAAAAATGTAGCTGATGGGACGATTTTTGAACAAAATATAAAAAAATCTTCCCATTTAAGATAATGCAAATGTTTGTTTATAAAATATAAAAGTATTGTTTATTCAGTTTCAGTTTTGTTAAAAAATAAATTCAGGTAATTCTGAGTGATATCAACTCAAACATGAAGAAAACACCTGTATTTTTTTAAAAATATAGTAGGTTATTTTCTTTGAATGTAATGCATTGTTAAATATCAGATAAACTATATACATTTAAATAAAAATAGAAAACATCCAAATGATCCTAAACTTATGGATTGTACTGTTAATATATATATATATATAAGTGTAAATATCTCTGACAACCGCAAACTTGCTAGAATCATTAGCGATCGACATTTTTCGTATGAAAATTAACTGCATATAATACATAAAACGAGATGTTTATGCAAAAGGCCAAATGTACCCCGGATGGAATTTATTTATTTATATTTTTGACACGTCGGAGAGAGTGAGCGAAAATATGACGTCGAGTTTCCTTTCTCGTTCGACCGGAAATCGTTCGATTCGTACGAACCACGCACATAGCACGACTCTCTATATAGCATAATTTCGTGGCAACCCCTTGAAATCCCATCGGTTCGTCCGACTCATCCAAAAAAAAATCGTCCTCTCTAGTCGAGAGACGCGTTACTCGCCGTAATCTCTCGAAAATCGTGCGAGACCACATTTTTTTGTTGTCTAACCTCCGGCACGTGTTCGGATTGTATACGAGTGTCCAAAGAACGTGTTTTTTGTGTCCATATACAGACGGAGAAAGATGCTCTTTCCGTCTTGACATTGGCTCCTTTCTAATGTGTACTCTATATGTATATATGGAAATTTTGAGTTACACGTTCGAAGCTATATACGCGTTTGTATAAGATAAGGATCGTTTCGATGAAATTTATGTAATATCTTTTGATGTGTATTCGTTGAGCAGTGTTCGTATGCCATGCGATTTATTCCTTAAAATACGATTTGTGTCGGTTTATTGGGATTAACAATAATTCAAGGAAAATTATCGGTATAATTTTGAGAATTTCTTTCTGTACACTCTAATCAAAAACAACTACTCGATCAAAAAAAATGTTCGTAAACTTTTTTATAGTGTAAATATTATGTATAAATCAAAAATATTTAGATCTCGTGAATTTTGACAAACGTTTACAAAAAATTATTGGACTTATCTATGGTTTTGCTGGATACTTACAACAAAATTTGGACTTATTATTTTTCTTTTATTAATCTATACTTGGCTATATATTTACAATGTACGTAATTCGGAAAAAAATAAAAAATTTAAAAAAGTTAATCTTTCTCCTTTTCCCGAAAGCCACCACAAAAATATATACGCACGAGAAGGATAAACGTGGTAAACGTTAAATTTTGCGGTGAAATTTCCAACATCCGGTAATTTAAATCTCGCGTGCGAGGCAATGATAGAGGCAAGGCACAATCGATAATTTTAAATTTCCCGCGCTTAATATCCATTGATGCAGCATATATTTTTTTTATAAAGTAATATTATATCTTCAAATTTAAGCAAAACTATAACGAGAACATAGACTTCTGTTAGATCCAATCACGTACTGTATTTTTTATTACAATGAATTATAAGGTAGGGATATATCTTTAGATTGTCACAATTTTCTTATATTTTTTGTTTATTGAATATTAACATATGTATATGTATGTATAGTAATTTCTGTTACAAATTTTGCAAACAATTACTGAAAAACATGTAAATATCTGCTAAAAAATATAACAAAAATTGTGCTCCTTAAATATAATAATATATTTTAATTTTAATGGCGTATAATTAATGTACCAATCGCCTTCAATAAATTTTCGCAATAATAGATTGCATCGTATAGGAAAGGTCAACAAATACTCCTGTTTATCTTTAATTTTCAAGTCGACATTTCTTTAAATTTCTATCAAAATGTAACACAATATTTTTCGTAAATAGTTTTGTTAAATATATCCTTTTTTAATACATACATCGCACCAAATTGTGTAAATTTTAGCAATATCAACATTAAAAAAACCAAAAAACTCCAATGAGATCGTAAAAATACAATGTACGATTGTATTAAAATTAAAAATAATAATAAAATAAAAATCTATTTTTTTGTATACTTAGTACAATTTTGTATTGGAATAACCGGTGCACTATTAAATAAATAAATAAATAAATAAATAAAATTCAGTTTTTAAAAACCAATCACACAACGATAATTGCGATATTTCATTACAATGCGCAAATATAATCAAAGAGAAAAATATTATAATTATAATTTAATAATATACCCACACCTATTACATACGCGTAATTTAAAAGAAAAAAACTTAAAGGATAAATATAAAGTTTAGGTTAGCGATTAATCAAGAAGAGAGATGTGACTCATTGATATGATTCACCACGAGTTTTAACTCCCCCACCCTTCCCCGCATATACATGTAGAGATGACAGAGCGATATATATATATATGAAAAGGGGAGCAACGTAACCGTTGTTGACCTTGGACAAACGTAAACGCTTCCTCGAGAGCTTCTTTAATCAAAAAAAAGAGAAATGAGCTTTTTTCTCCGTTTTTAAAAGATTATAGTAATTATTTGTTATAAATTCCAACAAATTTCACCGACACTTGACGAGCGGGTAAGGTACAATGTTCTAATAGTTGTAACTATATCTTTGAAATATTGCACAAAAATATGTATGAACGTTAAAAAATCTTAATTTAATGAAGAGAACTTACTTAATATTTAATTAAAAGAAGTTTACATGCAACGGCATCAGCTGATCACAATAGAAGCATCACATTAATCACCCCAGTACATGGCCAGTCGACTGTCAGTGTTAACCGTCGCATATTAGTAATTAAAATTGTTGATTGATTTATCTAGTTTTCTGTCACGTAATATCCAAGCTACGTCTGTCATGCATAAGTGGTCAACTATCAAGTCCAAAAATCGACTTAAGGACTTGTCAGACCCAAATTACAAGGATCTACCATTTCCAACTCAAGAATTATGTTTAAAGTATTCAATTGAAAATCTGAATAAAATTCACAAAAATGTTTTAAAACATAACAAAAGCCTTAACATTGCGACTTTTTTGAAAAAAAAAAATAATTTTTTTTAATTTATTTCGATAAAAAGCATGATTTGATCGGTAATATAATAACCATTGTTTCCAAGACAATAATTACATTGCTATTAACAATTTAAAAATCTATAAAAATTCATAGATTTTGCCTGAAGCGAATATACAAAAGAGCATGAGGTATTTAGATTTTTTAAAATAATAACTATTTTACATAAGATATATAAACTTTTCAGAGTCCGAAATCCCCTAATAATTAACAAAATGTCCCGAAATATCTGGCCGCTCTATTGAATGCGTGTCATTTGAAACATTTCATTTATTAGTATCAAATCTAAAATAAAATATGCACCTAATTGTCAAATACCTAATTATATAAAGTATAACAATATAATTATCAAAATATAATGTTTCCACAATATAAATAAATATATAATTATTGTAAATAAAGTACCTTATAACGCGATAATTATGAATGTATAATTTAAAAGAATGGGTTATCTGTACTGGTACGAATTTTCTGATCTCAAACCTGGTAGAGAATTCCCCATAGTTTTACTGGTCAACGTGTTAATCAAATGGAAAGATTTTCAATTGACATTGTATATACGTAAATTAAAGATAAAAGAGCAACTCCTAAATAATTTTAACGATTAATTTATCGAATAGACGAGTCATGAGTTAATTTTGAATAAATTGAAAAATATTAATTACTATACATTGATAGATATTTTGTATTAAAAATTACAATAGTTTCTATAGTAAAATATTAAAATTTACAAAAATAATAGTAAATACGGATTACAAAAATTATAACACATTTTCTTATAAATAATATATCAAATACTTTTATCGGTAACTATAGTAATTTCTGAAGTTACGTAACATTAAATCCAAACATTTTCTCAATGTTCAAACAATCGAACCGCGTTTTCCTCCTCAAAATAATCTATGGATACTATGTTATAAACTGGTAAAGATTTCCACGATTTAAGGTATACCTTGAAACTTCGCTCGAATCTCACCGTTTTAAAAATCGCAGGCGATTCGAAGCCAAACGAAAAAAAAGAACAAGGTAAAAATTTCAGTCATCCCTGGAGCGCGCTTGCGCATGAGTATAGCGTCGCGAAGTCACAGGAAAGAGAGCGAGAGAGAGAGAGAGAGAGAGAGAGAGATAGAGTTGTGGAAGGAAAGCTCGCGCGCGGGTGTGGTTACCCACTTGGACCGAACAGATCCGAGAAGGAAGTAATTCCGAAGGATGGAGCCGTGCGATTGACCCGGGCCTTGTATAGCTCGATCGTTTCTCAGTAAGTTTGACTATATACGCACCTTTACACCTTCGCATCTGATTTACACCCTTCGTTGTAGATAGACACACATATACCTTCCCCTTTTCCCAGCTTCACACACCCACGCGGATAAAATAATCAATCGTATCACGGGGACAACGTACACGCGATCTTCCACGGGTGAATACACTTCGTTATACTGCCCTTATTTTTTTTTACCTCGTTTCATTATTACCTCTACTTTTATTTTTTCTCGTTCGAACTCCTTGTGGGACGTGGGAGGAAGGAACTTGAACATTTTTTTTGGTCGACAACGATAATTTATCGTAATGAACATAGGTAACAAATAGTCATACGAGGAGGATGAATAACCCGGTTAAGCACGCGTTCGTCGTCGACTCGTTGAACGATCAGGTGTTGCGAGCCCCTTCTCTCCCGGTGACAAGGGCTGACGTCAAAGGTCCAACGACCCGACACCCCCGGCGCACTCTCCTCGCTATTTCCACCGAGGAAAAAAGGTTAAGGTTATAGTCGTGCTCTATACGCGATCTATAACCCGATTATACAGATTAATCCTCCGATCCGAACGCTCTATACATACTATACGTGTACATATACATATATAATCTCCGAGCTCGTTCAACGAACTTCAACATCACGGGTCACGTGGATTCACCCCTTCTACCCCTTCTCTCTTATCTTCCCTGCTCTTTCGAGTAGGATAAAAAAAATACAAACGTAACGTCATTTATCTACATCGAGTGGAACCACGTTGCATATTTTACACACAGCTTACAAACAGGTATAATATACATATATAATTAAAAAATAGATAAAATTCGTACAAGACCATCCCCCCCTGGGAAATCTAACCTAAAAAATAATAATATCCGAATGCGAGAGGATGATGCAAAAGAAAGGAAGGAAGGAAGGAAGAAAGGAAGGAAAAAAAGTAGGAAAAAGTAGGGAAAAGAAAGGAGAGGAAGGACGGATGGAAGTAGAGAGGGGCGATTCCAGAATCCAGGGGTAGGTCGGGAATGCGCATGTAACTTCACGGGGAGACCGAAGTGAAGTGAAGAGCCCCATCGATTTTCCGACTTCGCGGCGCGCGTGCTGGCGCGGACGGTCCCGCACGAAAACGAAGCCGCTCTTCTCCTGCAGCCACCGTGTAACGCATTGCGATCCCGGTCCAGGTGAAATTATTTTCGTTTATACCGATAACTATGACGGAAAGGTAATTTCAACATTTTACTTGGTTATCCTACACTACTTCCTTTCGGCTACTTTTTGTCTCCTTCCTCAAGCAAATTAAATCGATATATATTACTCATATACAAATGGATCCGCGTATAATTGTTTCAATTGAAACAACTGCACTTTTAATCCATAAAGATAGACGCGTACACGCGCGAGAGAAAATGATTAACCGCGAGAGTGAAAGATGGCGATAAACGCATTAAAAAGTGAAGTTTGCGCGGCGACTATATGTATATATTAAGGTATATAAACGGAACAGGGCGTAAACCTCTATAACCGGAGAGATCGCTATAAATATATACGCGACCCCGAAGGTTCTACGATATTTATTTTGAATAGTTATATATTTATACATATATACGTACATTAAGTACAGCCTATCAACCGCAACACATACGGTAATCGACTCTAAAGTCCTATATACATATATACACATATACACATATACATATATACATATATACATGTATACATGTGTGTGCGAGTGCCAAGAAGTTTTCGTTTTGGTGCAACTATTCTTAACGCTGTCTATAGGGTATATACGCTACGCGATTATCACCACTTTTATGTATCTATGTGTATATTTACACTTGAAATTGATAGTTTATTTATGGTTTAACGTCTCTGTGCGTCTATGACTTAGAGATATCGAGCACGTGTAGAGAGAACCGTTTCACCAGTGGGAATAACCTTTTAAATTAACAAACCTATAATTATTTTGGCGTTTCTGCGTCCGTTAAGTGTAACGGTATAAAATATTAAGTGTAAGAAAGTTAAAGATAGTTAATCAATTATAAATAAAATTAGAAAAATCATTAATTTTTTTTTAAGGGGGAATTTAATTTATCAAAATATAAAAAGACGATCTGTAACGGTGTTGTGATTCCTTTGAAGATAATCTGTCGATTTATTTAAATTTTTTTATCGATATACCAGCGAGATTTTTGAGCAATGGTGAATCATTGTTTTATAGGTGCTAAAACTAAAAATGGTTATTTATATATAATCAATTGATTAATAATAATTGTTGAAAATTTATCGACTTTCCCGAGTCAAATGAGAATGTGAAGTGATAAGGAGAAAAAAAATTCAAATCGACTTGCGACGAAATTTTTGTATACAAATCACACTGTTTATTTTAGAAGTCTGAAGAGGGTGGCTTTGACCACCGAAACGTTACAAAAAGGGATGAATGCGTTAAAGTTTTTTTCACCGTATTTTTTCTCATTTGACTCGGGAACGATCGACAAATTTTCAACAATTATTAAAAAACCACCGAGTGTCTAAATATTATTTTTCGAGATGATGCGATTTGATTTCTATATATAATTTGGATTCGTCATTACCTCATTATCGTCTAAAAAGAGTAACATAAAATTAGGTGTACAATTATGCAAAAGGTCATTAATTTATCGATTATCTAAGGGTTGATGAACCCTTCGTTCGATAATCCATCCAACAGTGATGTCTGTAAACTTTAAAGTCGAATCTCTTATCGGAACGATATATTTGATTTTCATACACATCGGAATTAAAATAAACTTTCATATTTTTGTTAAAGGGTGCTTCTAGTACAGGATATTTTATTAATATGCTCGAAGAGCGCAATCAACTCTCGATCGATTGCTCTCTTTTATATACACACGCGATTGTTCGTGTTGGTTAAACATTAATTTTGAAATCTCGTTGTTCCAACTAAAAAATTTGGCAATCCTTTGATTAACGTAAAAAATGTGTGATTCGTAATTATATAGATATAAATATTTCTGTTACATTTCAACATATACTTTAGATTTGAAGTTGACTGTTTTAACATTAGCTCTTAGAGAGAGGTCAGAAGAAATTTTACACAATCGCGATCTATATGGGTTATTAAAAACAAAATGAAGAACAATATAAACACGTACTATTCGGAAATACTATTATTTATATAGAGGTTATTATACATACCATAGGAAATTTAACAAAATCTACAGAAATTGACGTTAAATGTATGAAAATTAGTGAAACTAACATCTTGAATTACTTATTCAATATTTTTTTCATCATTACCTCAAACAAATCTAATTATAACCATTATTAGAAATGTTAAAAAATTTTAAATTTTATTTACTTACTGAACAATAACATTTAACGATTCGAGTACCGGGATTTTTGAAATTCGGAACAAACGTGCGTCATGCCGGTACTCTAAGGGTTAAAGCGTGTTTATATAATAAATTATTATTAATCTGTCATTTGATTAAAGGGTATACCTATATAAGGCTACCTTAAACAGTTGATGTACTTGATGATTCTGAATAATACATAAGCGTCGATTAACCATTCGAAGAATAGCCCTCGCAAATGTTGATTCATCCCCCGATTTAAGCGATATACCTACGCAATGCACTAGAGAAATTGGAATGAAATCCTTTTTTTAAATCTGCGTTAGCGTTACTTGATACCCGAATACTTCAGTTGTACTTTTTTGTCAAATTGCTCTTCGTGTGTATTCGATTGAATAAAACCAAGAGTGCGCGATCGGGTTTCGGAAAGAAAAATCTTGTTGAACGATTGACTAGAACATTTTAATAGTTACAATAATAATAATGATGTAATTTTAATAGACAACGATTGACTAATTTTTTACTTCTTATCAAAATGTTAATTAAAAAATAAATTAAATGTATAGTATAATTTTAACATTGAACGAACCGAGACTTCATATATATACCTATTCGTATAGCAACCGATTAAATGGCTAGGTTACATGTGTTTATCAGATTTAACAAATAATTTATGTAAAATTAATTGTGTATATTTAAAGAAAAAAGGAATCAAGTCAAATGAGGAAGAGCGATAAAATTTTATGCGAATTTTCTAATAAAAAGTTCACAACGAGTCATTTGTGAAATACATTTTTTAAAAAACCCTGACGTCAGGCTCTTGGGCATGTTTTTAATGATATACCCGAATTTTTCAAGATATTTATATCGATAATTTTCATTACGATGTTTACTTTTTCTTAAAAAAAAAAAAAAAAACAAAATGTCAAACCTTTTTTTATGTTTTTATAAAATTTTAGATATAATATTTGGGTTGAAAGGTACAGATTCCTGTAATTTTGGTCCGACATCCCCTTAAATTCCCAAAATCTGGTAACACTTAGCTACGAATAACCTACAAAAATCCGTCTCGATTTCTACGATCACGTATAAATAAGAAAGTCGTGATATTAACATGTAAACGAAGAAGAATGTATATACACGTATGCACACATAGGATAAATGAGACAAGCGTCGATAGACAGAGCAAAGTAGACACGCGATTCGCGATTTAGCGCGCGGTGTGACGTAACCGATCGTCGGCTCGGTCGAGGAGAGTGAGGGAAACGAGACGAAAAGCGTTTCGCGCATACATAAAAAATGAGTTATCGCGAGAGTCCATCCAAGTATGTGCCCGTAATACGTTCTCGGTCTGTTCGACACGGAATTTACAATTTTATTGTCCTCGGTGCGTAATTATTCGTTTTTTACTATTTTTCTTTAAGTATTATATACTTTATAATATATCCAGTATATGTTTGCCAAATGATATAAGCGAAATATACAGCGCAGTTTTTACAAACAGCTGAAGCGTAAACGAAAATTATGTATAGCAGTGCAGTATACGTTACATTATATACTTTATCGGGAATAAATTTATATAGTATATGTATATACGTTCATAATTATACGCATATACTGTATGTACCATTTCTTTGGTTTAAACTCCGGGTGTACGCATTTTTAACTATATCGTTGTATATCGGAGTCACTTAAATTGTTGCTTCCTCTCTCGTTTCGCGATAGACGAGGCTACCTGTTTTTTAATTTTTTATTAAATTATTGTCATTTACCGGATGACCCGTTTTTCTTCGCTAAATTTATCATTACGCGTCGACGTTATTTTTATTCCAACTATTATATTCGTTATAATAAGGTCGTATATATAATTTAAAATTTATTCCGACAAGAATAAATTAAATTCAATTTAATATAGCGAGACAATTTTTGATTAATTTCTTATTTTGTGATGTATCTGTATGGATCTTAAAGTGTAAAACTTGACGATATGTAATGTGTAAATCGACAACTTTACTCTTGTTAAAAGAATTGCATTTATCGATTTACAAATATAGACTTTTGAGAAAGTGCAATTTGGTAGGAATTGCACTGTTCAAAAGTTGTCGATTTACTGCACATTATATACAATCAATATTTTTGCACCTCAACGTTTAGAGTGTATATTGGTTTATAAATGTTAGAATTTTGGAGAACGCTGTCGAATTTATAAATTAAAAGTTGAGCGAATACGTCAAAGTTCAAAATTTGTCTTTAATACCTGTTTTTTCCACTTTAAATCTAACAATTCGATGATCACTATTGAGTGTTATTCAGTGTTATTATTATTTATTTAAATATCATTAAAATAATATTTCTTCTTTATATTTTAATCTTTTAAGCTTTGTTTAATTTTCACTCGAAATTCCAATGCGATGTTTCAAATATAAGTATTCTCTGAAATTTAGTACAGTCGTAGCGTTTAAGGGGATAGAATCCCCTAATAGCAGAAACACATAAATATACTCTGAACTGATCATCTAGAAATTTAATAAATCATTTTTTTAAATTATTAAGATTTTGGAGTAGCTGGTTACCGACGAAAGTTGATTATGCATTATTTATTAATGAAAATGTGATTATTTCTCGATAAATTTGCTCTGTAAATAAGCTTATTCTATACCACTTGATCGCCGCGTACGAATTACGTTCAGATTTGACATGTCGCATTAACGACAATACAATTTTTTATTTTCTTCGATGAAATACGTAAAATTTCCCAATTTTTCCAACGTACCAACTGCAATCTATATGTATATATATCTATACATAGAATGTAGGTACGCTCAAAATTCACTGCATAAAATGAAAAATCGATAATGTCAGTATAAATGGGTGTGTAAGGTACAGATCAAGGACATCTCCTTAAAGAAATTTCAAACGATACTGTATTACGTAGACATAAGTGAAATTTAGCGAACCCATCGAGAAAAGGTAGAAGGAAGTATAATCTATAGGTGTTGCATAACGTGTGAATTGCAGATGTACAAGCCGAGGGTCTCGAATCCCAGGGTTAAATGCATCCAACCGGGTCAGGTCACGAAGAAGAGCCGGGCTCGCTCGACAAGCAGCAATCGCAGCAGCAGCAGCAGCAGCAGCAGCAGCGAGTCGAGGAACCGGTACGATCGAGACCGGGAGCTGCACCCCGAGTACCAGCACCAGCGGTACCAACACTACCGACGACGAGAGTAACGATGAAGATCCACTGATCAAATCTACCCGTTCGGATAAAGAAAACGATGCGATGCAGACTCGGCTCGATTGGAAACTGGGTTTGCTCTACACCCTACTGGTACTTCAAGTACTCGTCGTCATGATATACGTCGCGTCCACTCCTCACGTTACCGACGTCAATCCGCCTCCTTCGAGGGACGCCGTCGTCACCTTCCTCGATGTCGAGATACCTCGGGTACGACCATCATCTATCCACTTTTCATTATTTTCATTACTATACTTATTCCGTTTCTTTTCTCTTCTTTCAAACTAGATTTTATTAACAAGGAGAACATCGTGTATCTTACAATCGATCCAAAATTTGCAAAATAGTCTACTTAAATGTAGGATTTTTAAAAAAGTAACCTTCAATCCGGTAGTTTGGTGCAAGGTTATAGCAGAAACAAAAGTTGCAGGAATAAGATATTTTCATAAAAATTAAGTACTTAAATTGTTCATTTTATTTAGTCAGAATATCTTTCAACTTTTGTTTCTGCTATAACTTTGCACTAAATTAGCAAATTGGAGATTTTTTTTCAAGGCCTATCTACTTACACTCAACTTTTTTTAAAATATTAGTTCAATAGTCTATCTCTAATCTTCAAGAGTTATAAGCGATCTAAGTAAATTTTTTTTTTTCAAATATCTCCTTTGATGACGTATAACTTTCGTAAAAACGATTGTTAAGATCTGGCGCTCTGGCTTCCTTCATATTTTCAAATCACAAAATATACCCTAGAGTTAGAGCATGAACAAAACATATGACGTTCTCCTTGTTACCTTTTTTTCGATAATTATTTTTTAACCGGGGTTTTATTCAATATTTTCCAACGGTAACAATAAACGTAATTATCGATGGATGAAGATATTTCTTAAAATCATATCGCTCCGGTACTCAAGGACATTTATTTTATTGAATAAATTAGACTAATTTAATATCTCTTAGCACCGAATCACAATTTTTGCGATTATCAATTACAAAAGTTTTTTCTAAATGCACTACACGAACTACTCGAGTAGAGAACCAGAGGCTCTTTCGACTAAGTTAAACGAATTGAACGTTATATTTAGATACCGGAAAGTTAACCGCGAAAGCTCCCTCGCGCGTTACTAAGAATTCTCAAACCAAAATTAAGCTTTCCTACATCAAAAGGTAAAGTATCGTTCTTGGGACTTTTTAAAATAAATTGAACAACTTTACCACTATTTCGACATGTAGATAAGATGTCAATAAAATATTTTATGCTAGTTTGTTATCGACAATAATTATTTGTTAAGGGGATATCAAACACGTTATGTTACTGCCAGAATCATGACGCAATACCGTTTTATAAATAATTAATCTTTTATATCCGTATTTAAGTAAAATTTACAAAACAATACTCTAATTCTGTTGCGATGCAATTGAACTATGGTAGTGCAAAGTTTCATTGATTATCATAAATTACAT
Source organism: Theocolax elegans (assembly GCA_026168455.1). NCBI lineage: Eukaryota > Metazoa > Arthropoda > Insecta > Hymenoptera > Cerocephalidae > Theocolax > Theocolax elegans. The sequence goes on along the minus strand of CM047428.1, from coordinate 681,727 downwards.
CGAAATCAATAATTATCGAATAAAATTTTGAAAACGTTTAGTCTCATTAATTAATGTAACAATATAATCTTAATACTTTGCACAATCATAGATTGTATTGTAACAATAAGCATTGTTCTTATAATTTTACTTAGATTTTAATATATGAGTTGATGTGCGTAAAAATAATACTTCTAACTCGATAAATTACTCGGATGGTAACAAGTTTCATCTCCCTTTAATAATATTTTAAACTCTTGTTGATTCTTGAAAAGGCAGTGAACAAAAACTGAAGAAAATCGATAACATATTGTTAGTAACTCTTTTAAAAAATCAATAGGAAATATCAGAAGCGAAAAGTGGGTATGTCTTATATTTTTCTATAAACCAAAATTTAATTTTTAGAAATAATCTTTACGTTGTGCCCATATCCGTGCTTTAAACAATGTATCCCGAATTTTAATTTTTATTATCGTTTACTTTCTGATTAATAACAATAACTGAAAGTGAATACGCTTTTACACTCAAAATTACCAAAGATTGTTTATTTAATTATTATTACAAAAATGATTTTTTTTCTAAAAAGTTAAAAATGTCCCTTATGTTTTGATCTGTATGAATGTTGTTCATATTTTTAATTCGACGGTTTAAATATAATTTTTGATTTAAAAAGTGAGAAAAATAAACTTTGTTGATCTACGCGAACAAATTTTGTTACAATAGTCTTATTAGTAAAATTAAGAAAGAATAAATGTTCGAGATTGAAAATAATAAAAAAAGATTCTTTTAACGAGCAAATGATCGCAGAAATATCAAAGAACCAGTAAAAAAGAGCAGCATCGTTTCTGGTCGTTCGGCACACGTACGATCGTTTGGTCATTAAAAATGTTTTCCATTCAAAAAAACGATGGTTCCAAAGAAAAACGATAAAAATCGATGTTGAAATTTCAGGCTGTAGCTCGAGACGCGTACTACGAGAATCGGACGAGGGAATCGAAGCTGATCACGGGTGAGACGAGTCTACGAGAGGTGAAAACCTCCCGGTTGTTCGAATCGTACAACCGTACGCTATGCTGGCGATTCGGAGTGAACGACCGACGGACCCGTCGCGAGGAGCGATGCGCTTGCGAGCCAGGTTGGCATGGCTCCGACTGCGGCCAGCCCGAAGTCGTCTGGCGAGCGATCATGGCTTCGAAACAAAACGTCAGACTGGAGAGGCGCAAACTCGCGAGGCGCATAATCCACACATTCTACGTCAACGATTACAACTCGGCCATCGCCGAAGTGATTATCGAGGAGCTCTACGACGTCGTCGATCTCTTCGTTGTCTGTGATTTCAGTGTCGCCGAGGACAATTTCCGGCACAAGTTGGGTAAGAGAGGCGTTCTTGTTTTCAATGTTCTTGATTTTCTTGATCCCTTACAAATAATGGAAGATAACGGAGTGATCGTTTGGCAGGTAAGGGGTTCCTGGGTAAGCAGCAGGATAAGATCCTCTACGTGAACGTGGTGGCGAAAGCGAAGAAACCAGCCAGAGTGATCTCGAAATACGTCTGGGAGAAGGTGAAGAGAGCGGTGCGTAACATTCGGGACGACGACATCTACGTGACGACCGACGCCGAGCAAATCCTGAACGGACGTGCCCTCATGTTCCTAAAGACGTACGACGGTTGGCCCCAACCCATCGGGTTCCGTCTTCGATGGTCCGTCTTTGGGTTCTTCTGGCAGCATCCTCTACGTACCACGATCACGATAGGCGCGTGCACCGTCGGGCTGATGCGAGAGGCCTACCGATTCAACTCCCTCGTCCTCGAGAAGGAGATCGCGGAGCGCGAAGCTCTCGGCCTCGTGATCGGTGACTTGAATCACTACGGTGGGTGGTACTGCCAGTTCTGCCAAGGCCCGGCCAACATAATCCTTGCCTTGCGTGAGAAGAACAGAACTCGCGAGTACGCGATCGAGAAGAACGTCGACGTCCCGTTCATTGAGGACCTCATTGGCTCAGGTACCTGGTTCGACGAGAAGACCAGTCTCGTTAGGGCTCACAAGTCCACGGAATCGTATTACGCTCCTGAAACAGTAATGAACCAGACTTGGAAATACGACTGGCTCCTCGAGAACTTTTACGCCAAGCTAGACTACTATTGATTATTGATACCGATACATATATATACATATATATATATATATTATATATATACCTATACTGCTCGGACATACACGCGCGCGACCCCGACTGTGATATTAACTCGTTATCGAATCTCGCGATCCATTCGAGACACTTGCGTAGACACCAATGATGCGTTCACGCGCACTTCAGAGAAGATTTATTATCCTTTATTTTTCTGCCTCCTTATTAACGAGGTGACTCTCCATATATTTATCTTTTTTCCTTTTCGTTATTATAGCTTTATCTTTTCGAGTCTCGAGCGAACCTTGCGTTTCATCAAGACCATCATCAAAGAAGACTGTACTATTGTTTTGTATTTACAAGAGATTTAAAACTGATTAAATAAAAGTTGAGACATAACATTACTTTCCTTTTTCTTTCCCTACCACCCCGCCCCCCTCCCTCCCTCCTTTCTTCTGAGTATTTACCACAAATGTACTTGTATCTTATGTACTTTACTTTTCTTTATTTCTATTTTACTTACCAATTGTACTTTAGCAACGCGAGCGACGTGGCTATGTATGGAATCATGAAGTACATCGAGAATCTGTGAGTCTTCCATGTTTCGCTGGACAATTCTATTACATTGAAGATTAATATACTCGTCGCAATTACTAAACTTTGTCCTACTTCCAGTCCATTCACTCCGGCTAATATGTTGATGGCATTTGTGCAGAATACAGCCAGCATTCCCATATATACATAGTAAAATATCCATAAATCTATCGAAAAGCCCAGTAATGGCCTCACCGGTTTAGGAACTATTATCAGAGTTGAATTAAAATTGACGTAGTACACCATTAGTAACGGTAGACTAGCTATCGTAGGCAACAGTAGCTTGTGCCTCCATCTCAAATCGAGTACATCGTCCGCGAATCCCAGTAGCACCATGCAACATATGGAAAGTAAAGCTGCCAGCAGTTCGACAAACTGTAATAAAAAAACTTCTGAAATTATGGTAAGAAAAATGATATTTATTGCACGGAGAGAAAGTAATATAAAAAAAGAAAAGATAATTATTCACTCAAATAAGAGTTTTCAACAATATCAGAAGTAAATCTTAAATTTTAATATTATTATTACAATATAAATATTATTACGACAAAGAAGTTTGTCAATCTAAAGTCCATAATAATTACAATAATAATAAGACTACAAAATTTTACCTCATTATGTGGAAAATCTATATTCTTAAAAATATGATCGCTGAACGGTATTGGAATGAAAAGAAACATAGTGACCAAAAAAGTGCATCCGCTGACAACACCCAAAGCTTCTGGGCTGAAAGTTCAAAGATAATGTAAAATTAAATAACTAAAATGAATCAATTGAAATTATTGAATAGGATAAAATCCTCGTTAAACAATGACAAATTGTACTTACACTTTTATTTTGTTTTTTTTGCTCATGTCAATACCAAATAGGTTAGCTTTTATAAACATATCTTTCAGGCTTGGTATTAAACGCACTGTTACAAAATATGTACAAATAGACATAGCTATATTAATAAATATAGGCAATGTTCGGATCGTTGATTGATCCATATTGTGTTTATCCTAAATTACAAAAAAAAACACAGACACTTGTCAAGATCTGCACCGGAACACATACATTACGTGTACAAAAACATTTCGGTATGATGCAAGAATACAAATATGCAGTTTGTAATTAATGACGCGTCATAAACGGTAATTTATGACGATGGTGGATAATACGAAAATATTACCGACATTTTACGAATAACATGCTTTTACCCGCCACTGTATAAATATTGAATATCATTTTTAAATCGTTTAAAGTAAAAAATATTGTTTATTGGTTAAAAAATAAAATCAATTTAGAGAATGTATAAAGATTTATTTACTTTTATTCTTAAATAATTATACATCGACGACTAGAATTAGATAATTTAGTGTATAATGATGCAATTTGTTTTTGAGTGTACTTTTTTTCACGTCCAAGGTAAAAAATTTGAATACATAAAACAACCCATTATAATGTAGCTAAAAAAATATCCAAACATCAATTTTTCTTCAAAAGTATAATGATGTTGCGTTAAGAAAAACACTTTCCATTTAGAAATTACATTGTCCGGAATTTCATATTCCAATAATTTAACTTTTCTTGATTTGTCACTTGATAAAGTAGTCAGAGCGCAGTACCAATAAAGTAATGGGCTTGCAGAGCACAACAAACGAGTGCTCACTTGAATGTGTACAAAGAATATGCAAAATAATGTTAAAAACAATCCATGTGCTATAAAGACAAATACTTCTATTGGAAATTTTTTATTTTCAGACTTATTTTGATTTGAAATGGTAGTCAATAATTTTGTAGTGCAAAATTTTAATTTATGCTCCATAAAGTAGTCACAGCAACATCGTATAAATATGTATAATATTGGTAAAGCTAGAACAAAATTTGGTATTTGTTTCAAATGGTAATAATTTAAGAATCCTACATTCCAATATTTACTTTGTACATAAGAATAAGCTATTGGAATTTTAGTTTTGCACCATGAAAACTCATCTCTTTCTGGCATCAATAGATCATGCTTTATTCCATATTCTTGTACATGATCCAAAATAGTTGTTGTATTTGTTTTAATTTGACAAAATTTAGAATAATTGTACACTTGTAAAAGACAAAATGGAAGTAAAGAAAATAATGTAACGCTAATTATTTGAGACATGCTGATAATTATGTGTCTCAAGTCAAAAAGTAACGATCTTTTGTTAGAATGGTAGTATTTATACTCGGACATAAAATTTGGTATGGTAGTAGACAAAAAATTTTTAATCCAAATATAAATTGGAAATCCAATATTAACTAATCCATTTGATCTTACAAGACTAGAAAGGCCTAATGGTAGAAAGACACATGGGTTATTGTTAAAACTTTCGAGCATACTGTAAAATGTTAGATAAGCAAACATTGATTCTGTATAAATGGCAGTAAAAAATATTCTTGCTGGATTTATGCAAAACAGTACAGCTGCTCTATAAGCTATTTTGTTATCTTTGAAAATTGCTTCAGTGAGATCGTATAAAATCAGTGTTGCTTTTACAAAGCATACAAAATTAATTAGAAAACCAGATATCACAATTGTATTACTATAATTAAGTATTGGTTCTATTCGAAGTACCATAGCAATATATCTAATCATCATAGGAAATAATGGGAAAAAAGCAAGAGTATTCTCGTATGTGTATCCATATTTAGCAATATGTATATAATATTGAGCATCCCATCTTGTTAATCCTCCAAACAGAAAAGATACAATATTGTCCAGAAATGAATAATTTTCATTTGGATCTGTTGGCATACGAAATGCATCTGCATTATGGTCTGGACACAGTGCATTAAAAATTATTTGCACAAAGAAAATAAAAGTATGAGAACATATTGCAAACCAGAATACTTTATCTCTTGCCTGGTACATTGTTATTAAAGCTGGTAATTTCTAAAATTATTTTCATACTAATGAATAAATATTAATTCAACTTTCATTAACATTATGATATTTTTGTTTACCTTACTTTGAAGAAATAATCTTTTTAATACAGTCTATCTTAATGTTTTATCTGAACGTTTCATCTGAAAAAAATAAATTGTAAATAATAAATTATGTAAAAATTGTTTAAGTTTTATTTCAATACATTTTTTATCAAATAATTCAAATTTTAATTAAATAAATAATTTGTATGATTTGTATGCGTACAAATTAAATTTTAGATCCACACACTTTCTTAGCATATTCTGCTATATGCTCTTCTTTTGGTGTACATTCGTATTCTATTTTCTCTGAATAAGGCATTGGAACATCAGCTCCAGTACATCTTACTGCAGGAGCATCTAATTGAAAAAATACTGGATTTTCCATTACAGTTGCAACAATTTCAGAACCAACACCGCATCTTGGCCAGCCCAATTCAACAGTCATCAATCTATGAGTCTTTCCTATTGATTTGAAAACAGTTTCCCAATCCAAAGGTCTTAGAGATCTTAAATTGATAACTTCAGCATCAATGCCTTCTCCTTTCAAAATTTCTGCTCCTTTTAAAGTATGCCAAGTGGCTTGCCCATGAGATACCAAAGTTATATGTTTACCCGATCTTTCTATTTTTGCCTTACCAATGGGGACAGTAAAATCTTTATCCATTGCTTCATCGGATACAGGAAATTCCACGTTGTACAATAACTCACTTTCCAATAATACAACTGGATCTGGATCTCTTACAGCTGATTTCAAGCATCCTCTAAAATCTTCAGACGTCGAGGGAGACATAACTTTTAAACCAGGTACATGCATATACCAAGCAGCAAAACATTGAGAATGTTGAGCTGCAAGTCCTTTAGCATTACCATTTGGTCCACGAAATACAATAGGTACCGAATATCTTCCCGCAGACATATACAGATTTTTAGCTGCGCCGTTTATTACTCTATCTATAGCTTGCATAGAAAAATTAAAAGTCATAAATTCACATATAGGTTTTAATCCTCCTAATGCAGCACCAATTGCTAATCCACAAAATCCTGCTTCGGTTATAGGTGTATCTATAAGTCTTTTATCTCCATACTTTTTCCAAAGGCCTCTTGTAACTTTGTAAACACCATCGAACTGAGCCACTTCTTCTCCTATAATGAATACCTTTTCGTCTCTAGCTAATTCTTCGTCCAATGCGCTGTGTAAAGCATCTCTAATTGACATTGTTGTCACCGATCTTGATACATTTTTACAATTGTATAAAGATTGTAGAAATAATTGAGATCTCCACAATGTTTGAAATAAATTCATTTTTCTCTTCAACTATTCGTAGTTTATCAATTGAATTGAAATGTATACAAAATTTGAATTATTTGACAAATCAGTACCCGTCAAACCTTCTACATATACACAGAGTATGCATAAAAGCAAATAAATAAATGAAAGTACCTACCACACACATAGATATACTTGATACTACATTCACAATATTTTCATGTTTGTAATGAACAAATAAATAAACAGTATCTTCACCTTTGTTCATTCCATCAACGTCAAACTGTTTCACGACCATAATTAAATGTTGTGTACGTATTTTTTCATAAAACCGGTGTTAAAAAAATCAAAATATTCAATTCGTTGCTCCATATATCTCGATACGATACATATCACGAACCTGCCAAACCGCCATTCCTACATTACCCATTGAGCTGCTAAACAAACTTCTATATAAATGCACATATACGTAAAGCGCAAGTGCAGCTGCAGCTGTTGTTCTCGACGTCGACGTCGCGCTAGTGAAATTCTAGCCCATCAAGCGATCACTCTCTTTATAAGTTTGTAACGAAAAAAGAAAAGAAGTTTCACACCCGAGCGAATAAAATATTCGCTAGAATTGTAAATACAATGCAGTTTTCGACATATTGAATAGCAATAATCATTTCTATATTCGACAAATCACGTATCTCTGTGTCTCTCTCTGTGTGTGACTGTGTGTGTATATGGTGATATTTAACCTGACTATCTGTCAGAGAAATGTCAAAGTTAAACTAACATCTACAATGGAAAGCAAAAAGTATTTTTGATTTTTTAGCTGGATTAAAAGTGAGGAATCCCTGGGAATTTATTCTTCGGATAATAAAATCTAAGATGTCATCTGAAAGTACAAGCGATAATACTTCAAATGTTAATAGACTACGCAACATTAGAATACACCATGAGGATAATGAAGAGGCTGCTGGTGGTAATGAAGAACCTGAGAATTTAGAGACTGATAACGAATCGCCCCAAAACATCCAAACTGTGAATAATGCTTCTACAATTAACCGAGCCAGGCGTGTTTTAGCTTTTCACGACGAAGAACAACTATCTACAAGTGCCCGGAATGCAGAACCGTCTACCTCTAATTGTGATAAGTAAGTTTATTATTACCTATCATATTAATTTTAGATCTACAGCTTTTGTTTTGTTATTACTTTACTGCGCACCACTTTATCTTGTTACTTAATTTACTTTATATTATTATACAATATATTTTATTATACTGTATAATATTTAAGGGTACTAAGGGTCTGGCTCTAAGATGGATTAAATCATATTTATTCTCGCGTACTCAAACTTTAAGACTGGACAATGTTAAATCTAAAGTAGTAAGTGTTAAATCAGGGGTACTGCAGGTATCACATCTGGGTTCGGTTTTGTTTATTTTGTTCATAAATGACATTGTGCCCGCAATTAAGTTCTCTAAAATCTCCTTTAGATTGTAGTAAACTCCAGACCGATCTTAATAATGTTGTACAGTGGTCTATGTTAAATGGTTTAAAGCAAAATATCAAGAAAACTAAAATAATGTCCATATTTAGAGCAAGGCTTTTCACTGAATTTTATTATTTACTACACGGCAACAATATAGACAGTATCTAAAAGATCTCAGCATTACTATTTGTTTTAATTTAAAATTTGATGACCACTTAGATGGTGATATTGTTGGAATGTCTAAATCGCTTGGGTTCATTACCAGAACCACAAGATACTTCTCCTCGACTGATTCAATTTTTATTTTTATTTATTTCATATAAGTTAGGTCAACTTATGAGTTTGATGACCATGATTACAGTATTATTTCGAGTAGATTTAAGATATAATTTTTCATCACTTGATTAATGTTTCTGTTCATTGGGACATCTATATGCGTAGACTGATGAGTTATCCAATCAGATCAAACAATCTCTATTATATGAAGTAGTTTGTAGACAAAATTATATTTATTATTCACCTAAAGCTAGATTGCTGTGTGTATAAAACTCTATACCAAATTATATTCATGATGAATTGAATTTTTTATTGTTTAAAGCCAAATGTAATAAATCTGTAATTATTAATGGGTTAAATAAAGAATAAAGAATAAAGAATAAATTACGTAAGAAGTATACTCACTATTATTAACATTGTGGGTTCTTAGTAATTATATGGAAAATATGTAAAATCTATTTTAATTTGATTATATTTGTTATCTTATTTATTAATTTATGTTATCTTATTTTTAGTTTATTTTATATTGTGCGCCACCTTTATGATTATAATTGTTACACTTTATTATATAATAAATAAATAAATAAATAATATAAAATAAATATAAATAAAAATATTAAACCAATAAGATTGTTTGGTTTTGTATATACAAATTTTACTTTAACAATTAAACATTTTAAATTAATTTAATTTTTTAAATACATTTTTATTTAGTAGTAATAAATTCAATCTGACAAATTATAATTTCTAGTATTAATGTTCCATTTCATTCCAATTTTACAGTAGACCACCATTTAACACGCCGCTCTACCCAGGCTTTTCAATACTAGAAGCAAGGGCCCGAAGAAAAGAAGTAGAAGTTCCATTAGAAAGTGGACAATCCAATTTTCCTGCTTCTTCTTCTACGTACAATTGGCAAGGAAGTAAAGCTACCATGCGAGAAAGATTCACATTCCTTTTCAATAATGAAATTTTATCGGATGTGAAATTCAGAGTAGGGAGAGGAACTCAGCAGCGCGTTATACCAGCGCATAAATTGGTCTTATCCTCTGGAAGTGCTGTATTTGATGCAATGTTTAATGGAACATTAGCAACTTTGTCTAATGAAATTGAAGTACCTGATGTAGAACCAGAAACCTTCTTAGCTGTCCTTTTGTTTCTGTATACAGATGAAATTTTAATTAACCCTGATACTGTAATGACAACATTGTATACAGCAAAAAAATATGCAGTGTCGTCGTTAGAAAAACATTGCGTGGACTATTTAAGAACCAATTTAACAACAGATAATGCTTTTATGCTTCTTGCACAAGCTCGATTATTTGACGAGCCTCAACTCGCCGCCGTATGTCTTGATACAATTGATAAATTCACTATTGACGCACTAAGTGCTGATGGATTTACCGATATTGATTTAGATACATTAATTACTGTCTTAGAACGGGATACGCTGAGAGGAAGAGAATTAAAGATATTTCAAGCTGTTGTTAGGTATAGTCGTAATTTATTCAAAATTAAATTTATATAAATATCATACATTTATTTGAATGGCATAAATAGTATAATGAACAAACATTAATCTTAGATGGTCTGAGGCTGAATGCAGCAGACAACAGCTGCCAGTAACTCCTGAAAATCAGAGGGCCGTATTGGGTAAAGCTATCTCTCTCGTTCGTTTCCCGTTAATGACTATGGAAGAATTTGCCAGTGGACCAGCACAATCGGGATTGTTGACTGACAGAGAAGTACTTAACCATATTATCTATATAAAACGAATATTTTAACCAAAATATTTTTACTTTTACATAGTTCTGCTTTTGATATCTTATAAATCACAGATGATGAACATTTATTTATTTATTTAGGCAATCTTTTGATAACACGTATTATTGATTTACTCTTTTACATTTTAGAAACCCCATTTTATATATATATATATATATTATATATATATATATATACATACAATTCACAACGCAAGTTACTTACGTAAAAATGATGTAGTAAAAATTTATATATATGCCCATTGAAATAATTAACCCAAAGAGAATTTACAATCAAATAGAAAAATAAATAAATGTATTTTCAGGTTGTTTCGATATTTTTGTATTTTACCCTAAATCCAAAACCACGAGTAGCGTTTGAAGCGATGCCTCGGTGTCTCATAATGGGTAAAGAGCAAACGGTATGTCGTTTCCAGCAAACGGAAAATCGTTGGGGATACAACGGGACAAGCGATCGAATAAGGTATATTGATTTATTTCAATATTCAAGAGATAACGCGATATGCACTCGCACGAAACCCTAAATTACTTATAACGTAACGAAACAAATACAATAGCATTAAATTCCTTTTATTTTACAAATCAAATATTATTCAGTGAAACTATATATCGTAAAAAATATATAAATATATATATATATACACAAATAAATATTCAATATTGTTCTTCAGATTCAGCGTCAACAGAAGAATATTCCTGGTAGGATACGGAGTTTACGGGAGTGTTTACGGACCCGCGGAGTACAACGTCGTGATCGAATTGATTCACACAGCCTCGAAAAAGGTGATTGCTAAAAACTCAACGAGTTTCAGTTGCGACGAATCCAATTATACTTACCGTTTAGTATTCAAAGAGCCAATCGAGATATTGCCGAGCACAGTTTACACGGCTTCTGCTACATTCGAGGTACGTCTTTTCATCCATATCATCGATATATTTGAGGAAAGAAAAATAAATAAATATATGCATGCACATTATATGTATATATATATATTAGATTCGTGTATAACGATAAAATGTATTATCTCTGTAGGGGCCAGATTCGCATTACGGGACAAAAGGTCAAAGGACAATATCGGTGGATTGCGGACCGAACGGTAAAGTGAAATTTTCATTCAACTACGAAGTCGGTGAAAATAATGGAACGTCGGTCGAAGGTGGACAAATTCCTGAACTAATTTTCTATTTGTAATTTGTAATACCACTGTAAGGTGCATTCCTTTTGAGTATTTTCTTATGGCTCGTCCGTCTATTCTCAAATGCCGGTCCATAACACACATTGTACATTATAAGTTGTAATTCTCGGGAAAAAAAACTTATACCTAATCATGTGATATTCCAAATATTATTATTATTATTATTATTATTATTATTATTATTATTATTATTATTACTATTACTATTATTATTGTATATTATTAATATAAACTTACATTAAAAAAAAGAAATCTAAAGACAGAATAAATTAAATAATTAAAAATGACTAACAAGGTTTGTAAAAAATGCGATTAATGCTATATGGATATATTATTTTTCTCTATTTTCTCTATATTTTTTGTATTGTTTTGACATAATTTTGTTTATTATATATATAGAAAAATGTTTTTAAGGTGCACCGAGGGGTCAAATAATAGATGTTTACTCCTTTAATTATTACAAGTTTATGTACAAAGTTCACACACGGAAAACGAAAATGGGTGATTTGCACGAAAGTAAATGAAAAAAAGGAAAGGAAAGGAACTATTTTTTACAAGAAAATAGATATCGTAGGAATATTGTCTGTACATTTTGAAAAACAATATGAAGAGAGGGAACATAGTCGTGTTATATCATGAAAATAAACGAATCGTCGAAATTGATATCGAATCAAAATATTATAAAAGCTTTAATTTAAATCGACCTTTTGTCGTTTTATACTCTAAAATTTTGAAAATGAATTTCAATTTATAGTTAATGAGAAAAGAAAAACTATACATTTTATTAAACTTGTGAGTGTATCTCATGACACAATAATTCAGACGATCGCAAATGAAATAATTTTTAAGAAAATAATAAAAATTAGTGTATTTTAATATAATATCTAGATCTAGATTTGAGATAATGAGTAATATTTATAAATTGTTATTAATTTTTATAAATTTTTATTACTTTTTTCTTTTTTGTTAAAGCATTATTGAATGATTATTGCACCATTACAAAAAATAAATAACTATAATTAAATTTTTAAAATATTTATTTTGTTTTTATAATTAATTCTATGTTTTATATTTTTTATAGCTGTTTTTTTACTTTTGTTTTTTTTTTTGAGGATTAGTTATTTCTTCAACATTAAAAAATTTGTAAATTGTAAAAAAATTTTATTTATACAGTTACTCCTTTACTCTTGAAATATAATTTTTTCTTATAGAGCTTGTTATGGATGTGAAAGAATTGGAAAAAATTCATGTAACTATTAAATAAAATGTTTATAAAAATGTATAAAAACGACTAGCTATTATATTACTCGTCTCTCAAAAATCTAGACATAATAATAATAATTATTCATTTTAATAAATTTCTTTCAACTTTTAGAATCTGCATTTACTAAATTTTACTAATCATCGTTTAAATTTGCGTCTGGGAACCAATATAATTGAGTGACCGTTCGGTAAGCAAATCGCTCAACGTTATAAAGTACAGGTATAGTGGAACAAGAGATATGATACGAAATCAAAGTCAAATAATTTCCTCTTTCTCTTATTATTATTTTTTTTAATGATTCTTCCAGAGTTATTTCTCGTGGTTTTATGCACGTTACATTAAATACGTATTGCGGTACACGGCTCCTATGAATTTTATTTATTCAACTTATAATTTAATGAAACGTATAATAGAGAAAAAAAAAATAAAGTAAAATTCAAGTATCTTCGCGATCTTATATATCTATACTCGTTATATATATATATATATATATATCGAAGCTAAAATTAAATATTCGTTTTTGGTGCTAGGAGAATGGCTTTTTCTTTCCCTTCACTGCGGAAACTGCTAACTCCTTAAATTATTACATATATATTTTACTTTTTTCTTCTGTATTCTGTATTAAAAGTAATAAGACTAGTATCTGAGATTGACAAAATCAGTATAGATTAATATTATTATAAAGAGTATACGGTGAGTTGCCTTTATACATATATATCTGAGTGAAACTATAGTATACACACACACACACGCTCGCACACACAGTATATATATATATATATATACGTTTAACAATACGTTTATATTCTTTATATTATATCGTTTAAAATATAAAATAAAAAATTGGTAAGAGACTTATTTTAACCTGGTCGTTTAATAAATATTAATAATTATATACCTAAGGGTCGCATCGTGCGAATGTTTTGTTCTTTTTTTTGTCTTTTAGAAATATCTGTAGTAAATTTAAACCTTAGAACGTGCAGTTAGGAAAAAAATGTATAGTAAAATAAAGTTTTCTTTTTGTCTTGGTGAACTAATATTATATACAGGGTGACTGAAAAGTTCCGGAACAGCACGACAACTTCTGACATATTATGTATATCGTGTATCGTGCCGTTCCGGATTTTTTCAGACACCCTGTATGTATAACATAAAATTAAAATTCAGAGTAAAAGATGTCAAAGCCAATCGATAACTCAAATATCTCGCGTTTAAAATTAAAAAAAATTTATTCGTAATATAAAAATGTATACAGATTATCGCCGTGTGACGAAAAGGATATATATATATATAGTTTAAAAATAGAAAATCTTCAATTATACTTATTTTTTTTAATAATAAAAAAAAGGTGTATAATCTATCCACAATCTGAGAAAAAATTTTATTTACTCGATTAAATTATTTTAAAGAATTTTCAAAACAATTAATCTTAATAAATAAACGAACACAATATTATATATGCATAATTAATATAATATTTTGCGAAGCATTGGTTTTCCTTTTTCCGATCGCAGGAGAAAACATTTTATTGGTGTTTTTTAACGTATTAATTTGACTTGGTGCGTAAAAATAGGTTTTACAAAATAGAAATTGTATAGAAAATTAGACAACTCTAGTAGAAATCTAGTGGTAAGAATAGTTTTTTGGAGACATTATACAGAATCATTGGCCATACATTTTTGATTATACCGACAGTTATATTAGCCAAACAAAACGTTTCATATCCTAAATGTTTCGATTTCGACTAGGCGATATAAAGATGTTTATTTTTACAAAAATTTACACTTTAGTAAATATAAATGTAATTAATCAACTTTTTGGAAGAACAATTTATTCGGTAAAATTTAGGATTTTGTATCTTTAAATAAAATTTCATATATCAAATGAAATTAGGAATGGTCGTATATACACACCTAAATTTTAATCATTAATTCTTCTTCTAATTATTACTCTTTTTAAACTGAATCTTATTATACATTTTTTAAATAAAATATCTGATTATTTAATTCAGTAAAAATATGGTCTTACAATACATAATAATATTAAATTTACTTTTATCATCGAATTAATTCCATGATTATTATGTAACAATACGTAATTGATTATATTATAATATTGATAATATTATGAAGACAGCAACGGAACAGGTATATGTATATTGTTTAGGAAAGGTAAAAGATGGATAAAAATTACGTTACTTTTTTTTAGACCCTATATATATTCTATACAATATATTGAAGGAAAATTTATGCGTGTTCACAATTATTTTACCTCGACATCTAATTATTTAAAAAATAAATAAAAATCATGTGGTAAATCAACACTAATACAAATATTACATTTTAATTATACTAAAATTTTATAAAATGCAGATTTTTCGTAAGATACTTTATACGTCCAATATTTTATACAATTTTTAGTAAGAAAAAACCGATTTTATTAAATTTTTCATAACTTCTTCATTACATTTACCATATTTTTTTTTGTTAAAAACAATTGAAAGTTCTAAATCTGCTGTACGAGCACTCAAAATTGAACAACCATAAGCGAAAAAGGCGAGTCAGAAAAAATGCATATATATAGGGTGGGCCATTTTAATTTTATAAACCCGAATCGCTCTGTCCCTAAGAGGTCAAATTGTTCGTGATAAAGAGGGTCAAATAGTGGTGACCTTGAAAATTGACCTTCAATTCCATTTTCAAAGTTATTTGAAGGTCAAAGTGTTTTTTTTTTCAATTTTCTAATATTTTTCAATGTTTTCTCGGCAACATATTGCTATAATAACTTGAAACTTTGTAAAATGATAGATAATTACATAACAAAGGGCAATTAACTCCAGGTTTCGCGTAAATTTGTTTTTATTAATTGTTATAAGTAAATTAGTTGTTTTTTCGTCTGTTATTTTGTGGCACGATATTTGAATTTTTAATTAAGTATGACACTCCCTTCAAGCTTTTCTACACTAAGTAAATTAAAAATTGTGGTAGGTAAATATTTATCTTTTAATTACATAATTAGTCTTTTGAACGATTTTCAACAAATATTTGTAGTGTCATTTAACCACAGATATTAAATTTCGATTTGGCTCCACATTTTACTTTAACGTCTTACAAACTTTTGACTGATAGTGTACAATTTCAGAGTATTTAAATTAATCGTCCATAATTTCGACTCCATCTTAACTAGAAAAAGTTTCAATGTTGAATTTTAACTCTTAACATAGCAGGTCTGTAGTACCCGAATGTGGAACAAACTCAAAACAAATAGGTTATATTGGGACAGACGAATTTACTGTATAAATTAATAAATCTGACAAAAACAGCTATTGATACAAACAATTAACACTTAAATAAGTTTTTAAATAAGTATTAAGTGCATCGTAAATAGTTTTAAATATTTAAATATCAATGTGTAAATTTTTGAAAGTTAAACTAGGATCTGTCACATTTTTACCTACACCTTTAATTCTCATAGGACTAATTAATATTATAAGTTTTTATATCTTTCATTTTACGTCCATTTTTCTCTCCCGCAAAAGGGGGATGCCTTCTTTGCTTATGCTATTCTAACTGTACCAGCCAAATCCATTTTTATTTTTAACAATTATTATATTCAAATATTTTCATTTTTGATAAACTTTTCTTTTGGCAATTTACTCATCATCGACTAGAGCATCTTTTTAGTGAACGATCTAAATAAATATATTGTATTTTTAAGTAATAATTTTACATAAACTCCATCCCATTTTAATATTGTCCCGAATTCGGGTACTTTACCTTATGCAGAATTAGTCACTTTAATAAATTAAATATTAAAAAAAATTAGTTAATAAATTTCTAACTATTATCTACATATAGACTTTGTATCGATTTACATTTATTAATTTATGTAGTTAAGGAGATGTCGGACCCTAAAATGGTCATTTTCTACTTTTTTTTTATAAACAAATAAATAAATTTAAAAAAAACGCTGAAGTTAAGCCCTTAGGCACGTTTTAAATAATATACTCAACTTTTTTCAGATTTTTGAATTTACAATTTGATTACGATGTTTGGATTGAAAGTTTATGCCATTTTTTACTAATGATTGCCGACCAAAAATTGTTCACTCAATTATTATTAAAAGAATGATTTTTTCTTTAAAAATCAAATTATCAAGCCCTTATGGTTTAAAGATATGCGTATGAATTTTGTTCAGATTTTTGAATCAATGTGTTAGATATAATTTTTAAGTTGGAAGATTCTTGTAATTTGGGTCCGACATCCCGTTAAATAAAAAAAAAACTAACGATTACATTACATCTATTTAATTAGTTTTATACGCAATGAAAAAAAAGTTTATCGAATTCAATGAAGTAAAACGTCGTATATAATACTTCTAATTTCTATCTACAAGTAATAACAATAAATAATTTTGGATATAAAAAAAACATTTAGACAAACCTTATAAAACTAAATAGCATAATGGTTGCTTTGCTGAGCGAAGAAATTGTTTTATGAATTTAGAATTTTCAATTTTTTAGCAGTCGTTCATAACTTGCACTGTTGTACATTATGTATACACGTGTGCGTGCGTGTGTGCGAGCGTGCGTGCAATATTCACAATAAACAACAAAAAATAACATAAAAAATTATTTGTATAAGTCCAAAAAACATACAGCACATCTTTCAACCGAGCTGAACGTATGTACAAAAGATTCGTAAAATTATACCAGCCTTTTTTTTTCAATCGTGCAAACAACAAATTAAGGGATTTGTCGAGGACATGCCTTCGCGTCGCTCAGCCTTAATATTAGATCAAGTCAAAAATATTATATTTATTATTAATTTTTTCATATACGTGTGATAAAAAAAATCAGAAATCGGGTATAACACAATATTTTACAAACGCGCAAATGAATGAAAATTTCGTTCGAACGGTAATAAATATAACAGATTCGACTATAAATGAATAATATCTGACCGACATTTTTATTTTCGATACAATATCTTCGAGAAATGAGGGCTGCGATCGGACGTACTTTACCTAACCCGACAAAAAATCGCGGGTAAATATTTGAATCGTCAAAGGTGGCACATCTCGTTGTCATTAACAAAAAGAAAAATGAAGGACCAAAACATTCGCAAGCGTGAACGATGTTCTTCCAAGCACCAAAATCCGCGCGAAGCGAATAGTTCTACACGTTATAAAATATAAAATATATAAAACATAACGCAAACTAAGGCGCAGCCGTACTGTCATCGGCTACTTAAACCTAATCGTAAAATATACGTAAAAAAAGATATTCCGGTAGAAAATAAATCGTTAGGTGTGTGTGTGTGTGTGTATGTAAATATAAATAAACGCGAACATTGTATATGCATATTTATAATTCATCATCATCTTGTTGTCGGTGATGTTTCGCATCGCAAATCCTTGGTTGACGAACGCGGAGAAATGGTATAGGAAAGACTGGCTGCGTAAATGAAGGAGAAAAACGGCTGGGCCCTGCGGTGTACCGAGTAGTAGCGACCAGGGCAAGGACAAGGACAAGGAAAAGGACAAGGACAAGGACAAGGAGAAGGAGAGGTAGCGGGAGAGGTAGAGGGAGAGTCGTAAATCTCGTCGGTAGGTGTAGCGGTGAAGTAAAAGTGATGGTAAGCGATAGGAGGGTGAGGTGATGCGGTCGAGGTGGGGTAGGGTAGGGTCAGACCTCGTCCAAAGGGGCATCACCGTGGCGTGCCCGAGTCCTCGTCCTCTTGACCTTCATGGCCGCGAGTTTGCGCTTCCTCGGCTTGGGGGTGACCTCGCAGCTGCACCCACTCCGTACCTTAATGTAGTCGAGGTTCCAGCTGGCTCCACCCGCGAGTGCGGGGAACTGCTGGCGCTGCTCCTGCCTGTGGTGGTTGTGCCTTCGGTGCAGCTCCCCCTCCTGGCCAACAAATAACGAGAGACAGGCCGGTGAGTAAAGTGAGTCTCGGTGGGACTAACCGGTCTACCTACCAGGGGTCCGGGGTTCTGGACGATCGCGTACGTGTACGAGAACTTCTGGACGCATCTCGACTGGGCCTGGAGTTTACGGTCGACGAACCTGCACGGCTTGTCGAGGACGTCCGGCCTGCACGAGTACTCGAAGAACCGCTGCTTGTTCACCTCGTCCCGGTAGAGCTCGACGTACATCTCGTCCCGGTTACGACCACCCTGAGGCTCGACCATCTCCTCTATCGTTGGGCAACACTCCACCGGGAGACCCTCCTCGCCACCCTCCTGCCTTATCAGCATCTGCATCTCCGGGTAGCTCAGCCGCCTCGTCGTCGACTCTTCCACCGGTGTCGTCCTGTCACACGTTCGTTTATCATTATATCAACTCCACACCATTACTTTGCCACTTCGGTCTTTATCCTTTGACCACCCAAACCATACCATATACATTTATAGCGTTACAGTACCACGTCGCGTACCCAGTTGTTCGACACTTAACCAACGATCTAAGAGAAATACCTGGGAACTACCAATTTCTGATCAGTAAATTTATCGGTACGTATACCACTTCCCAGTTTAACCCTGTTTAACCTTTGAATTGTGCGTAGCATTGTTTAGATTTATGGAAATTTCATTATTTTACGGGAATAATATACACTTATCAGAAATTGGTTCATGATCAACAATTGGGTACTTTATGGTACTTGAACGAATTTCGAGAACCACCCCTTACCAACACATTTTGATTATTTCACTCCCGCCGCTTCAAATTTGTGCTAACGACGCGATTGTCTTTTAATCTTAAATTTTCCACCGGGATTAATTATAAATATAAATTATAAATTATACATTATTCAATTTTTATCTTCCTTGATTGAATGTTCACTTTGACACCCTGTTAACTATTAATGTTAGATATTAAAGTCAAACGTTTATAATTTTTAGATGTTACATTTCCACTAGGGTAAACATGGTACTTAATATTATATCTGTGACAGAAAATTATGAATCGAGTTTCCTTTTTTATATGCAAATATGATGATGTATTGTCTTGTCCGTAATTTACCACAAATGACTCAGTCGGTAACAATTTGACGATTACATTCCGGTAGATTAGTTTTTTATCTTCGTTAACTCGTTCGGTCAAATTTGAGTATCACGTACCGTTGAATAAGCAACCCCAAAAATATTTATTAATATGAAAGTAAACGCGTTAACAAAATTTACAAAGCCATAAGTTACCTTACCGAAGATCGGTAACTTTTGAGACGAACGAACAATTATTAATTAGCAACTAAATTATATTAAAAATCCATTTTATTAATTTATGTATAAAAAATTGATTTTTAATATTATAATTATACATTTAGAATTGGTAGAAAAAAAGAATAAAAAGATAAAAAAACACTGTGAATCCTAAAGTGTAAAAAATGACGTTAGGATCTACAAATTGCCAACTTTAAACATTGAAAAAAGATGAAAAATCCAAAATTACACTTTTAAAAAATTAAAAATATGATTATTGCACAAAATATAGTAAAAAAACTTATATTAGGCTTTTATCCTTTCAGCCATAAAATTATCACAATAGAAAAAATCTACTTTATTATACTATTTTTTTATTATTTTCATTTTATTTGTCGATTGAGAGATAGCCAACTATAAAACGCCGGAAATCCTGCAGAGGAAAATGATATTTCCTGTTCGCAGATTACGGAAAAACATTAACAAAAGAAAGGACACTACTAAATATGTATCAAACTTTATGATGTGCAACATGCTATATCCTCTTTCGTTTCAATAAATTATTAACTCGAAACTAATTAACCTAAAAAATAACATATTTTTAAAAAAATATCCAATTTCTAACAAATAATTATTTTTAATAGTTTTATACACTCAGTTTGATTCTGTGATAAAAAAACTGCTTCCTAATGATTAAAAAAAGTATCGAGAGCTTTCAAATGAGACATTGACCTTTTAAAAAGCGTAATTTTGACTTTTTAACTTGAAATCGTGTAAATTTACCAAACGACACGTCCTGACTTCAGTTTTTTACACTCTATATAGGATTTAGATATAGTAAATATAAAAAGTAAAAAAATTAAGGTGGTTACCAGCGAGAAAAGTGCTCTCCAACTCCCAAGTGCTGCTCCCTGGTCTTGCGCAAGGAAAAGTTCAATGTCTGGTTACTGGCGGCAACGAGCCGCGTGCAAAGGACTGCGGTCAGCCAAACCACCTGTCGACAAGAATCGAAGAAGAAATCGATTACTCGGTAGATCTCGAAGCCGTCCCACAAATATTGCCGATTTCAATTTGAAAATGTTTTCAAAGGTTTACGAGGAAGGTATATAACGAGGTAAGTCGCGTGTCAAAAGTCTTGTCGGAATTGACCGATTACCGGCAACTTTCCCTCTTCCTGTACTAAGTCTATTTACGCTAGGCAGTTCAATTTCGATATTCGCGAATGATTGATTAACAATCTGTTCGAGTATTTGATTACCGTCAAACTGCGATTATTTCTATATATATATAGGTATTACACCGGATGCTTTATTTATTTCTGTCGAATCGCGGTATGTATTTCATTGTTTTGATTATCTAATTTCTTTTGAGCGAAATGTCCGTCGCCGTTACATTGTATCCTTAATTCAAATAATTTAAAAAACTTTGGAAAAATGTTATTCATAGATTATTTTGAAAATACAAAAGTAAGATATTTTCTTTATTCACAATGTTCTCATTATGTATTTGCTATTTCACGTTGTAGTCCAAAATAATTCCAACATATTTATACAAGTTTCGCCTCTTTCAAAATTTTTGCATTATCTATTTCGGTATCTAGATGATTTCGCCATCACCAACACCATCACTATAATTCCCAAATGTCATATATACTGTTTTTAGCAAATTTAATGATAGTTTGTTTAAAAACAGCCAATTTGCCATTTTCTTTAGATAAGAGTTTATTTTATCTTGTACAAGTTCTCGTGTATTACCATTATTGATTTATCAGACATATTATTTATGATTTCATTAACGTATGAGGAGCTATGTATTTCACGTCAACTGTGTAGTTGTCGAAGACACCCGTGCAAGGAACACCTACTTTGGACACGTGTATCGAACACTATTTTTCCTACCGAACTGCGCAAAGATTTCATTTTGTACTGAGATTTGAGCGAACGAGATAGTTCATTGATGCAATAGTACTCACAATTATAAAAGATAAAGTGATTCCTTCCTGAACCGATATTTGTGCCCTTGTGAAACGAGGGTGAAAAGGTGGTACGTACGGGGTTGAAATCACTTTGTCTATCGTAATTTTGAGCACTATTGCATCAATATTCTATTTTGCACACTAGTTCGAGAAAGTACTACTTTACACACTCAAACGCGCGCGCAAAATAGAATTTTTCGCACGGAGATAGGAAAGAAAAGTTAGCTGCTGAAAATTATTTACAATTTTTATAGACTTATACAGGCCAAGTAATTACTAATTGCAGACCATAAGAATGGTATGAACGAGAAAATCGATTATGGCGTGATCGCCTTATTTTAAACACCAATGTTGACTTGTAGTTTATCAGTCATCGACATTGAGATTAAGAATTTTAACCCGAAAGGATAAATTGCGCAGAATACCAGTAACCAATGTTACATATTCTAACGTTATATAATACAATTGGCTTGATTTTGCGATAAATAGCTGTAATGTCAACTATTGTCGAAATAAAAACTGGATAAAACTCACTTTTTGAGGTTAGAATAACTTTTGAACAAATTATTTTTGGTCCATGTGCAACAAAAAGCAGTGGTCTTAATGTATTCGAATCATAATATTATTAAAAATATATTCATCATATAACAACAATTTAGTATATTAATATGATTAAATTTCATTTAGGATTGATTAGTTTTAGTTTATAAATAGTTACTCAGAACTATTAACTCTTATATAATTCGGTATAAATTTTACAACTAAATCTAAGTGTATAGCTTATACAACATTTGTTGATCTTTTAAAAAACAATCGAAACACAGTTTCAAAGAAAGTGCGATCGACATCTCTGCATATCATAACCAAAATTTAAAAAACATTTATTAAAATGCGTTGGTCAAAAAAAAAGTTTGAACTACTATTATTATAAGAAATATTGTAAAAAGTAATTGAAAGTAATTTAGATGACAAAAATTTTTTAACCATGCATCAATGGTTACTTTACCTTTAACATAGCCAAATTGATTTAAGTTTAATTATTTATTCCCCTGTAATAATGTTGATACTTTTATAGTAATCCTTCAGATTAGTATGATAATTCTTAAAGTAGTTGTAAAATTGAAAATCCAGCATTATAAATGTTTGAAAATTAATTTTTTACATTTGTATAATAATATTTGTATTTTTAGCAGCTTACAGGGGATTAGATGGATAGATAGATAGATAGATAGATACTTTATTGGGTTATTAGGGTAGAAACCCTGTTAACACAAAATTACATACAATATAGATGATACGGAATATAAAATACAAAAATTATACATGATAATAAAAAACATAAGGATGGTATAACAAAAACAAAAAATAAATAATATAATAACGTGAGTAAAAACGCAGTATAAGGACGCAGCGGAATAAAATAAATATGTATAAACAATAAAAGTAAGAACAATAAAAGTATAAAAATGATAAAAATAACAAAGTGTAATAACGGAAGATGTATAAAACAGTGTAAAAAATGAACAAGAAAACAGATAATAACAATAAATAAATAAGAGCGCAGCGCAATAAAATAACAATAACAAAAACAAAATAGAATTAAGCAATCTACAGCTAATCAGTCTTCGCTCGTCTCGCTAAATTGGAACGGATTAACCCCTCAGTCGCGACTCTCCCCTCCCAGGCCGCGGAGTCGAGACTAAGAAGATGAGAGAAGGCAAGTTTTTTGAATGAGTTTATGTTAGATGGATCAAACGACATGATAGGAAGTGAATTTAAAAATTTAGATGCAGTGATTATGAAAGATTTATGGAGCGATTCAGTACGAGGTGGAAGATATGTCAATGGTTTAGGAGGATGACGAGATGAAGTACGTTGATCAGATGAACTACTGAAACGAGTGAAATGATCGGAAAGATAATGAGGGGAATTATGCGACAGGATGCTGAATGATAAAGAACCAATGAAAATACCGTCTCGACTCCGCAGATAACCATCCCAACTCTAATCTGTATGGCGTAACGTGATCGAACCTACGTAAATTACCCCAAACAAATCTAACGCACGCGTTGAGGAGCCTCTGGAGCTTTAGGTTTCTGGTCCGGTCCAGGTCATTATAGACAGCGCAAGCGTAATCAAGTGAGGAAAAATTAGAACCTCAACAAGATATTTGCGGGTATTCCTAGAGAAGGCCCTTCGATGAAAACGGAGTGAACGCAAGATTCCGTGAACCCTCTGAGAAATGGCAAAACGTGCTTGGACCAGTCCAGAGTAGGTTGTAGCCAGACACCCAGTGATTTTACCTGATTTTCATAATTAAGGTAGCTATCCAGAAGCTTAACTCGCGAGGCAGTGGCTAGATCGATACGCGAGACATAAGCTTTACTGCCCAGGATCATTACTTTGGTTTTGCTTACATTTAATTTAGACCATTTATGGAGGCCCAAGATGCTATAGCGTTAGCATCCTGAGTGATTCTTTGTACACCCAGCTCAAATTCCCCGGGAGGAAAAGAGTAATAAACCTGGGCATCATCAGCATATATCATGTACTTACTAAATACGAGAACATTAGGGAGGTCATTAATAAAATCGAAAGAGTAAGGGGCCCAGGACACTGCCCTGCGGTACACCCGAATTTACCTCAAGCCAATCGGAACAGACTCCCAACTCGTCCACTACGGCCTGTGAACGACCAACTAAGTAGTTGTAAAACCACCTCAGCACAGTGTGCGAACAACCCACATCACGCAATTTAAGTAATAGAGGACCATGCGGTACTGAATCAAAAGCCTTGGAGAAATCGAACAGGATCAATATAGTGATTAATCGTGAGTCAATAGCCCTTCTGATGTCATCAAGGACACCCAAGAGTGCAGTTTGCGTGCTATGACCTCTGCGAAACCCCGCTTGTCTATCTATCAGTAAATGATTAGACTCTAGATAAAATGAAAACTGCGAATAAACCAGGCGTTCTAGTAACTTAGAGACTTCGCAGAGTTTAGCAATAGGCCTAGTGTCCGAGCATGATTCGATCCTGTTCGACTTCGCCAATGGAAGAAGCAGCGACCTCTTCCAACAGTCAGGAAAATAGCCGATCGACAACATATCGTTAAAAAGCGATGTGAGTTGTGGGGTCAGTTGCGGCTCAAGGAGCTTGAGCATCGCCACAGAGAGTCCATCCGTCCCACCGCCCTTGACTTCGCATTAAAAGAGCACGCTGAACTGCCAAGGGACTAACTACGTTAAAATCAAAATAGGATGGACTAGAATGGTCGGAAGCAGGGGAAAGGATTGAGTTTAAAAAGGAGGGTGAGAGCGGAGGAACCCGATTGGATATGGAGGCATAGTGATTATTCAATTCTTGGGTTGAGAAATAATCCAGCGGAGATGAGTTAGGCTTGGAACAGAGACCAAGGTTTTTTAATTCTCTCCATTTCGCTTTCGGGTTTACAGCGCTCTTTAATTTATTAGATAAAAGTTATACTTATTGTAATCGAGAAGATTAGAGACCTTGTTCCTAAGAGCCTTGTATTTCTCATAAAACTCCATGTGGTAGAAATTTTGAAGCTTTTGAACGCCAAGTTCCTGGCCTTAATAAGCCTTCTAACCTCCGCTGTCACCCATGGCTTAGATTTATTGCCGACCGTTATCAGTTTAGCCGGCGCGATAGTATCAAAAGCAGAGAGAGCGGATACCATGAGGTGAGAAACGGAAGTCAGGAGGTGGGCGGAAAGATCAACGTAAGAAGAAGAATGAATATGCGTAGGCGAATGAAGATCGAGATGAGAATGTGGTAAGTTATGTGGCACCGAGCCTAATGAATGAGAGCTATGAGGAGTGATTAATAAGTTAGGTGAAGACATGAGAGATGGCTGAGTGGGTAATAAATTAGGTGATGACATGCAGAGTGATTGAGTGCGATGATGTGTATAGAATAAGTTGGATGGTGCATAATGAGAGGAGGTAAGTGGAAGCGGTGCATGAGGTGAAAGATTAGAATTCTGGCCAGACGACTCTGAATGAAATGAGGAAATGATTACAGTAGAGTGATGAGATGAGAGAGCTGAACTTGAGCTAAAAATAGCATCAAATGTGCTGAAACAAGTGAAGATACTTTTCTACCACTCCAAGATAAGTGAATAAATTTTTTTGCAATGATCATGCTAATAGATGCATCGTTATAAGGCAACAAATATACATTTCTATTAATATTTCGGGCACTTTTCCCGGATATTTTGACCATAAGTGATCTAATGTACAACATTTGTTGATCTTTTAAAAAACAATCGAAACACAGTTTCAAAGAAAGTGCGATCGACATCTCTGCATATCATAACCAAAATTTAAAAAACATTTATTAAAATGCGTTGGTCAAAAAAAAGTTTGAACTACTATTATTATAAGAAATATTGTAAAAAGTAATTGAAAGTAATTTAGATGACAAAAATTTTTTAACCATGCATCAATGGTTACTTTACCTTTAACATAGCCAAATTGATTTAAGTTTAATTATTTTAATCCCCTGTAATAATGTTGATACTTTTATAGTAATCCTTCAGATTAGTACCTATGATAATTCTTAAAGTAGTTGTAAAATTGAAAATCCAGCATTATAAATGTTTGAAAATTAATTTTTTACATTTGTATAATAATATTTGTATTTTTAGCAGCTTACAGGGGATTAGATGGATACTGAAACAAGTGAAGATACTTTTCTACCACTCCAAGGTAAGTGAATAAATTTTTTTGCAATGATCATGCTAATAGATTCATCGTTATAAGGCAACAAATATACATTTCTATTAATATTTCGGGCACTTTTCCCGGATATTTTGACCATAAGTGATCTTAATGATTTAGACCCACTCTGGAAATTTTTAGGCAGTTTCTGGCTATAAAAAGACATCTTTTAGACAGTATTAGGTTACCAGAGTCCGGAGCAGAATTGCTGATTTTCACTATTTAAGGTTTAAATGGCTTACAAGAGTGTGACAGCATACATTTATCTCTTTAAAAGTATTTTTAATGAAAAGTTCGGAAAATTTTACAAAAAAAGTCATACTTATGTTTTTAGTGAAAAATGATTCCCCTGGGAGCTAAAAATTCATGAAAATGGGCGCATATAATGCAAAAAAGTGCTAAAATGTCAACTTTGACTCTCTGTAACTTAAAATAATGGCCCCGAAAAAATCTGAAAAAATTCATGACAACTACCTCTACAACATACTACCACCTCTATGGATACCTCTAAAACATGTTCCCACAGTTACAGCAATAATCCATCCATATATATATATTCATATATTGATGCTACTAATAATTTTTATGATTTCGTATAAATTAATAACTTGGTTCTAAAAATATTGATTTACCTACCATAGGTAAAGAAGATGTTAAAGTACTTTTTATGTTATTAATAGGTTCATAGCCTATATTACAAAAATATGCATTGACAGTATTAACAATTTTTTTATCTTTAATTTTATCATTGTTATATAGAAAATGTACTTGCTCCTTCTTTTATTCCTCTTTAGCTCCAATATTAATGTTATTTACGGTAACGTTTCGGTCATCTTTTACATCCTCGTAAAATTAAAATTAAAGCTACAAATCTTAGAATTTGTAAATTTTATTTATCATTAATGGATAATGTATATTATACCTTCTAATTTTAACTCGTAATATCATTATTATACCATTGATTCGGAAATATCGGCATAAATGCATTAATCTTACATATACTGCACTTATTACCGAGTAATAAAATGATTGAGCAAGGTTAAACATAGATCCCCATATGTAAAGTCGATTCTAATATTAGATCAGAACATACTTCAAATAAAATGCACTTAAAATTAATGTGATGGTTCGTATATATAGGCAATTTGCAAAGGGAAAACCCTAATTCATAAGATGTATAACATTTCTCCAACTACATATCGATTTCGGAAACGATCTACACTCAGGAAAAGGATAACTTGCATTAAATACTCACGTGTCTTAACTATATCGACTCCCTACATATGTAATATTTCCATGTATCAGGAATATGCTCCCTCTTTTCCAAGTTTAACATATATTAATAGTCGAGTCACAGAACTTCACTTTAAACCGACCGTCCTAATATTTTCTTAGTGTATATCAAACATTTAATACAACGTTCAAAGAAACTCGGATCAATCGATATAAAATCGATAATACATCGATTACCTCCAAAAATGTTAAGCGACCTAAACCTTGAAATAATGCTTGATCGAACCTAAAAAATCGTGCGTATTATACGTCGAGTGCACTGCACTCTAGCTCGTATTACAACTAAATCGTATACCTATATTATTTCTTAAAGTCACGTTACGGGGATGTTTTCGCGCGTGCAAGAGGGACAGATTGCGTATATGTATATATAGTTGTCGAGTTTGCACGGTAACGAGCGATATATATGTGGGCTATTTCACGTCAAGTGGTACGATGAAAATTTTAAATCACTCCTAATTTTGTGAACAGACTGGAAATATCTTCCAGAAGATAGAAAAAAAATATGAGGTGTTAAAAATAATTTGCCTAAGAGTTATTCCACCATGAAAAATGGAAATTTTTCAATTTTTTAGAGAAATTACTATTTCAAAGCCATTTATCTCAAAATCTATTGATTTTTTTGAAAATACATTATAAACAACTTTTGTTCAAAATAATCTTTAGAACTTATCTACTTGGGTTACAATTCTTCATTTTAAAATCTCGAAGAGATAGGGCACTCGAAAATATTTAATATCAAAAAAAGGCGACCACGCCACAATCGATATTGATCTAACACCGCTCAAAAAATCACATTTTTCGAGAGCTTTCGAATGGCTGGTAGTTAGATTATTGGCCAAGACTGCTGGTGTAAGTTATATGCCATAAACCTCATAAAATCACTAATTTTCATGTATTTTAGGGCATAACTTACACCAGCGGTCTTGGCCAATAATCTAACCACAGCCATTCGAAAGCTCTCAAAAAATGTGATCTTTTGAGAGGTGTTAGATTAAAATCGATTGTGGCGTGGTCGCCTTTTTTTGATATTCAATATTTCCGGGCGTTCTATCTCTTCGAGATTTTAAAATGAAGAATTGTAACCCAAGTAGATAAGTTCTAAAGATTATTTTGAACAAAAGTTGTTTATAATGTATTTTCAAAAAAATCAATAGATTTTGAGATAAATGGCTTTGAAAATAGTAATTTCTCTAAAAAATTGAAAAATTTCCATTTTTCATGGTGGAATAACTCTTAGGCAAATTATTTTTAACACCTCATATTTTTTTTCTATCTTCTGGAAGATATTTCCAGTCTGTTCACAAAATTAGGAGTGATTTAAAATTTTCAACGTACCACTTGACGTGAAATAGCCCATGTACATATACAGCGATAACGCTATATATACGTACAGGGCTCGTTTTACAGAGGTGACAATTCCGATGCCGATGCGTCAAACCCACAAGACGTTTCCGTCTTTTCGATGGTTCCCTCGTCCGTCCGTCTGCGTATAATTACAGTTGAGGAATCGACTAACTAATTTATGCATTGCGTCATACAAATTGAAGCCATACATTGTTTTTTTTAAATCCGTAGGAAAACATAAGTTTTTTTCCCATTTTTATGAAATATATCTATTTTTATGTAACATTTACAAATTACTAAATGCGTGTGTATGAGGGGATTCTACGTCAAGTGATTAAAATTTTAAAATACTCTAAATTAGGTGTGCATTGGAAATGTTTTTCAAAAAACAGAAAAAAAATTTGTAGTTACTGGATCTCGTTAGTCAAAAGTTATTCTAACCGCAAAAAGTGAGTTTCTTCAAGTTTTTTTTTTCAACAAATGCTCATGTATTCACAGATATTTATCTCAAAATCTATCAACTTTTACTATATAACATTAGATCTAACATTAGTTGCGAATTATGTCTAGAATTTATCCTTCTGGGTTAAAATTCCTAATCTGAAGGTCAATGTCACATAAACTACATATGTCAATATTAAACTTGAAAAAAGTGTAAGTGCGCCGCAATTGATTTTTTTATCCAAAAGTCTAAAAGAAAGCTTGAAGCAATACCTTTTAAACGGTCTGTGTCTTGTAAGTGACCTACAATTCTGAAAAAGTTATGATAATTTACAGAAACACAAAATAATTTCAAATATTAACAATTAACATGGTAATTTCTATTAAAAATTCTAGAAAAATGTTGCAATTCTTTAAATTATCATCATCACTTTAACACAACTGGTGTTGAAAAAACTTGCAAAAACTCACTTATTGCGATTAAAATAACTTGTGAACAAATAATCCAGTAATTAAAAATCTTTTCTGTTATTTGAAAAACATTTCCATCTAAAGTTTGGTGCATTATAAAATTTTGATCGGACCACTTATCGTGGAATATGAAAATAATAAACGTATATAATTATAAAAAACCGTATAAAAATGTATGTAAGGCAATAATTTCTCCATGTAATATATTAGATACAGAAAATCGTAGAAAACAATAGATTTGAATGTAATTCTGAAAATGTTTCAATTTCTTACAACAGATAATATATATTTCTATTAATTTATCTACATACATACATACATACATCTTACACGCTTTACCGATTTTATTATTGTGTTAAGGGTAGAGTATGGTCAGAAAAATATTTTTGTAATTTTTATAAAATATTATGTGAAATGTCATCTTTATCAAATATATCATAAAAAATATTCTTTATTGATGATTACTAACACCCAAATCACGTAAAATATTAAAATATTTAACAAAATAGGCCTAAAATAGTTGCAAATTCAAAAAACTCCTTGCAGGGTAAAAGTTATCAAAGGATTCCGGTAAAAAAATTTTAAACTTATACATATAAGAGCTACAACTTTACACAGCGATTAAGGTTTATCTATAAAAATGCAATTTCTGGCTCGATAAACCTAATTTATTTATGTAATTGACTAAAAAATATCAGATTTTTCATTAAAAAAGAAGTAATAAAAATGTCACATTTAAGTTTAAACAAAAAAGGCTGAATAACTTTATAATTCATACATACCTCAAGATGTGTGCAAAATTACAGGTGGTTACAACAAAAATTGTTCTGCAAGGAATGTTTTAAAGGTATAAAAAAAAGTTTTTGAATTATTTAGCTTTAAAGATAAAAATATATGACTTATTGCATTAACTGAAGATTATTTAATGCTGAAATTATGTAAGCACATAAGCTTTATAATATTAAACGTTATTTACGCATATTCTACGTAACATTTAGAACTTGTTTCTAAAATAAAAAAAAATTGATTTTTTTTAAATTTTAGAGCATACTCTACCCTTAATTGTATATACAATTATACATTGAAAAAAAAACAAATAAAAAGCAGATTTTACGTAAGACTCGAGCAAAAGGTGCCGAATTTATCTAAGCGAATAATAAGTATAAAGTAATTTTATGGTTATAATAACCCAATATAGGTATATAACTCTTGAAGATGTGAAGCGATATTCGCTTTACAAATTGTGTGTTAAAAAATTTACCTATATTTCAAAATAAGAGAAAAGGTATTGATATATGAAAGTAAAATAATTGACTTACGTCAATAAATAGAAATTACGTGATATAAATAGAGGACATTTAATGTTTAAAATTACTTTTTGTGTATAACTGTAAATATATATTAAAAATCTGTCATTGCATTAAAATAATTTTGCATATACAGGCATATAATTCCTGATATAAGTGAAAACCATAATATTATAATAATAGATCGATGATGAGAATAAATGGTTTTTCATTGTTATAAAATAAAAGAAAACATTTACGTAAGAAAATGGAGAGTAACTCATTATATTGATCTATGCAAAGTATATTTGTATAAATGTTTAACGTAATCGTTCATATTTGTCAATTAAAATTATTTACTAAGAAGACTAAGAAAAAAAATGTTGTGTACAAATGAACATTGTTTGGTTAACAACCCGTCAATCATCGCTTGTCAATAAAATAAAAACTTGTCAATATATTTCGCTCAACTCAACATAAATGCTGTTTTCCAACCAGGTGTGATTTACTTTTAGCCTTTAGAACGAAAATTAAACTCTGGAAAATGTGTGTAATCGTGTAAATTCGTAATGACATTTATTATTTGTACAGTGAGTCAGGTTATCATGGAAAAATCGTCGAAAAATATATCGCCTTGCAGACCGACGCGGTGGCGGAGTGGTGGAAACGTACCTCGGCCGATCGCGTAAGTTAAGCAGCGCTGAGCGCGGTTAGTACTTGGATGGGGGAGACCATTCTCGTGCGGCTTTCGTGATCGGTTAGGTGTTTTTCACATTCCACAACGCGAGCGGGAGGTGTAGAACGTTCTGTTTCGGTGTCATAGCCTACGCAATGTGACTTTGACACCCAAACAGAATATTTCGAAGACACCGGGCCATCTCGGGTGAGGTTTTCCATGCTTCACAGGTTTCCCTCTCCCACGGGCATAACCCCCCGGGCAAATGCGACAGAAGCGGTGGGTGAACGCCGTTGAAGTCCTCCACGCGGAGACAAACGGCAGGAAGTGCCAGAAAATGGCGCAAAAGTAGTAAATAAAAAAAAAGAAAAAAAATATATCGTCTTGCAAAAATTTGATAAAACCGTGGCTGATAACTCAAATTATTTAAATCTTAATGCAAAAAAATCGTTAATTTTTATAGCAAATATTTAATTTATTTTGAATTGACAAAAAGAAACATTATTTTGCGGGAAATCGAACCTTCGATCTTCTACTCCGAAGTCTTTTTTACTCTACCAACATGAACTATCGTAAGATGGTAGAGCAAAATACTTATGTGTACATAAATTAAATTCCACATTTTTTCATGAAAATGAATAATCTTTTGTATCAAAATTTAAATAATTTTTACGTCAAAAACCTAACAATATGCTGTCTTTGAGCCTTTAGCTATGGTTTTAACAAAATGTTGCAAAGAAAAATATTCCTCCGATAATTTTCACATAAAATTTATTTCACGTGGATAAATTCTACAAAGTCTAATATAACTCTATCAAATTAAATAAAAGAGTCGTAAATTATCATATAAAAAAAATAAAAATAATTGTCCGAGGACCAATATTTACATACCGTCACATACCCAATTGTTGATCAATTAAGGTAAATCTGTACGTTCATAGAATAATTTTATGTTAAAAAAGCTAATAATTGTATATATTTAGACGGATACAGAAAGTATAAGTATTAAACTTCCTTTTAGCCATCTCAGAAAAATAAAATAGGTGCTATTTTTAAAGTAAGCAACAATCTAAGAAAAAAAAGCGGGAAGTACCAATTTATGATCAGTAAATTTTCGGTACATATACCACTTTCTATTTAAGTCTACTAAACAATTATTGATTGTTTAACCTTCAAATTGTGCGTAGCAACGTTTAGATTTATGTAAATCCTATTATTTTATTGAAATAATACACTGATCAGAAATTGGTTAATGATCAACAATTGGGTATGTGACGGTAGGTCTATAGATATTATAGACATTTTCGTTCAATATTTCATCGTTTTATATGTTTAATTCGTAATAAGGTAAAATATCCATTACTCGGACAGATTTTAGGTAAATTTATGAATTTAAGAGTTACATTAACATTATTTTTGTACATGTCGAAAGTTTATATCGTAAACAATCTATATGCGTTAACTGCAATGCTGTCACATTTACAATAAATATCAATTATTTACTCCTGTTCAAATATCGGTCCTAATTTTCATATTTTGTCCAGTATACTTTACCTTATTTCTCTTCTACACGAGAACTATAATATTAACGCGCCATAGCATATATTTCCGTTACCCACCGTCGGTCAAGTCGTTTTAATTGATTCGCCAACAAGTTATCCTTTATTTCTCATCAAAGAAAACAAGAATAACGTATATCTATGTATATATCGTCGTTTACTATACGAACCTCGCGTCTTCATCCACCTCCGCGCTTCAGTGAGAAAAAAATGAGAAGAGGTGATTCAACACATTTCGTGCAACACACGTACACTTTAAATACGCTCGGTACGTTTTGCAAACACGTTCTTGATAAAAAGAGCTAACCCAACTTTATCGACACTTGAGTCTCTCGGCTCCACCCCTATATATATACATAAATAAACATACACTCGTGGAAATAAATCGAGCGACAGCTGACGCGATAACGGTCTTCTTTTATTCTCTTCTCTCCGCATGTACGTGTATATATATATATATATATATATGGGTGGTTCTCTGTGACATCGAAGATGAAAAAAATAAATATTGCTATAACTGTGGGAATATGTTTTAGAGGTATCCAGTAGTTCTCCTGAATTTTTTCAGATTTTTTCTGGGCCATTATTTTAAGTTACAGAGAGTCAAAGTTGACATTTTAGCACTTTTTTGCATTATATGCCCATTTTCATGAATTTTTAGCTCCCAGGGGATGCATTTTTCACTAAAACATAAGTATGACTTTTTTTGTAAATTTTCCGAACTTTTCATTAAAAATACTTTTAAAGACATAAATGTATGCTGTCACACTCTTGTAAGCCATTTAAACCTTAAATAGTGAAAATCAGCAATTCTGCTCCGGTCTCTGGTAACCTAATACTGTCTAAAAGATGTCTTTTTATAGTCAGAAACTGCCTAAAAATTTCCAGAGTGGGTCTAAATCATTAAGATCACTTATGGTCAAAATATCCGGGAAAAGTGCCCGAAATATTAATAGAAATGTATATTTGTTGCCTTATAACGATAAATCTAGTAGCATGATCATTGCAAAAAAATTTATGCACTTACCTTGGAATAGTAGAAAAGTATCTCCTCTTGTTTCAGTATCCACCTCATCCCCTGAAAGCTGCTAAAAATACAAATATTATTATAAAATTATAAAAAATTATTTTTTAAACATTTATAATGCTGGATTTTTAGTTTTACATCCCTTACAAGAATTATAATACTAATCTGAAGGATTACTATAAATATATAAACATCATTATTACAATAACTGAATATACGTATTTAATACAAAAGATATATAAATAAATCGGATATATAATTATAATGAATAATTTGATAACGTGACAGTGACAAGTTTGTGAAATCTAAACAATGTATTGCTGAATAATAATAATAATAATATTGATACTTTTATAGTAATCCTTCAGATTAGTATTATAATTCTTGTAAGGGATGTAAAACTAAAAATCCAGCATTATAAATGTTTAAAAAATAATTTTTTATAATTTTATAATAATATTTGTATTTTTAGCAGCTTTCAGGGGATGAGGTGGATACTGAAACAAGAGGAGATACTTTTCTACTATTCCAAGGTAAGTGCATAAATTTTTTTGCAATGATCATGCTACTAGATTTATCGTTATAAGGCAACAAATATACATTTCTATTAATATTTCGGGCACTTTTCCCGGATATTTTGACCATAAGTGATCTTAATGATTTAGACCCACTCTGGAAATTTTTAGGCAGTTTCTGACTATAAAAAGACATCTTTTAGACATTATTAGGTTACCAGAGTCCGGAGCAGAATTGCTGATTTTCACTATTTAAGGTTTAAATGGCTTACAAGAGTGTGACAGCATACATTTATGTCTTTAAAAGTATTTTTAATGAAAAGTTCGGAAAAATTTACAAAAAAAGTCATACTTATGTTTTTAGTGAAAAATGCATCCCCTGGGAGCTAAAAATTCATGAAAATGGGCATATAATGCAAAAAAGTGCTAAAATGTCAACTTTGACTCTCTGTAACTTAAAATAATGGCCCAGAAAAAATCTGAAAAAATTCAGGAGAACTACTGGATACCTCTAAAACATATTCCCACAGTTATAGCAATATTTATTTTTTTCATCTTCGATGTCACAGGGAACCACCCATATATATATATATGCACACCGAATTCGAATTTCCGGTCGGCAATATATACATATATTTCCTCGCCGATTTTTTCGCTGTATCGAAGTTCGGCATGCACCAAACGAGAAATATTAGTGTGCCGTTAGGTACCAAATTGTTGATTATGAACCAATTTCTGATAAGTGTATATTATTCCCGTAAAATAATGAAATTTCCATAAATTTAAACGTTGCCACGCACAACTTAAAGGTTAAACAATGAATAATTGGTTGGCAGTCTTAACTGGGAAGTGGTATACGTACCGAGAAATTTATTGATCAGAAATTGGTAATTCCCGTTTATTTTTCATCAAAGAAAACAAGAATAACGTATATCTATGTATATATCGTCGTTTACTATACGAACCTCGCGTCTTCATCCACCTCCGCGCTTCAGTGAGAAAAAAATGAGAAGAGGTGATTCGACACATTTCGTGCAACACACGTACACTTTAAATACGCTCGGTACGTTTTGCAAACACGTTCTTGATAAAAAGAGCTAACCCAACTTTATCGACACTTGAGTCTCTCGGCTCCACCCCTATATATACATAAATAAACATACACTCGTGGAAATAAATCGAGCGACAGCTGACGCGATAACGGTCTTCTTTTATTCTCTTCTCTCCGCATGTACGTGTATATATATATATGCACATCGAATTCGAATTTCCGGTCGGCAATATATACATATATTTCCTCGCCGATTTTTTCGCTGTATCGAAGATCGGCATGCACCAAACGAGAAATAATGGTGTGCCGTTAGGTACCAAATTGTTGATTATGAACCAATTTCTGATAAGTGTATATTATTCCCGTAAAATAATGAAATTTTCATAAATTTAAACGTTGCCACGCACAACTTAAAGGTTAAACAATGAATAATTGGTTGGCAGTCTTAACTGGGAAGTGGTATACGAACCGAGAAATTTACTGATCAGAAATTGGTAATTCCCGTTTATTTTTCATAGATTTTTTTTTTTTTTTTTTATTATTTTAACGTCGCTCTTTTTATGCTCCCAAACCGGTGCTAATCAGCGACGGAGGTCATACGATGTCTTGGTGAAGAAAGCACTTGTTGAAAATACATTCGCCAGTGGTGCTTGTATCAATCGGCCGGGGCCGGGAATCGAACCTGGGACCTCCAGATTACGAGCCCGACGCCCTACCGACCGAGCCATCGCAGGCCTCATTTTTCATAGATTGTTACTTACTTTAAAAATAGCAGTTATTTTATTTTTCAAGAAGTAAGTGTCAAAATAATTGAGGCCTGGGATGGCTCGGTCAATTAGGGCGTCGGGCACGTAATCTGGAGGACCCAGGTTCGATTCCCCGGCCGATTGATACAAGTTCCACTGGCGAATGTATTTTCAACAAGTGCTTTCTTAACAAAGACATCGTATGACCTCCGTCGCTGATTAGCACCGATTTGGGAGCATAAAAAAAGCGACGTTAAAATAATAAAAAAAGTGTCAAATATGATACAATTATTAGCCTTTTTAACACAAATTTATTCTATGAACGTATGATACCGGTCGCGGGGGGAATCGGTGCGGGGAGGGATTGTCGATTTCAGCTATTGTGGAAGTATTATGAACGACAAAATTAAAATACTAACCCCATATGTACAAACATTTGCCCGCGTGCTCGACGCACCGACTCGGCGAATTAAAAAAATTATTTTATTTTCAACTCGCCGTATCTACACAATGTAATTAATAGATCGTTCCAAAAAATTACAGAGTATACATTATAAGTACTAGTCCCTTACTGCCGCATTACAAAATGACTAAGGTATTATAAAACACGTAAAAAAAATTATAAACAAAAAACATTTTTTAAATACGCTACTAATTTCTTAATTGAAAAAAGTGAGTGGGGAAGTTTTAAAAAATGACAAAATAAACTGCTGTATATAGTTAAAATATATTAAAGAAGATCGTGTACAAAATTTGAGGTCCAAGATATGGATTGGAAAAAGTTAGATGGTGATTTAGTGTTTTGCGTTCAAAATAAAGACAAAACGCGCACTTGGCTGACTGCGAGTCTCTCATTTCATGTCTTGTAGGGCCCTTGTAGCTTATAGCCCGCGCGACATTTTTTTCACATCTACGCTTGTATCTCGACAATAACAATGGATATGCATATTTTTTAAGACGGGAATCTCTTTAGAAATAATATATCTTTTATTAAAAAGTTTTTATATTCAATCATAGGTGTAGAAATATGTATAAATTACGGTAAAATGAAAACTTGTGTCATCACTCCATAAGAGCCTGTAGCAAAATTTTTGAAGTTAAACTAATTTATTTAAAAAAAATAAGGTCCGTGACCATATTCAACCTTAGGTGGTCATTAAAGCAGATTAAATGGAATGTTTATAACTTGGTTTCATTCATATCTGTTATTGTCGACTTAGTATCGAACCACCTCAATGATCAACAATTCGGGTAAAATTTCGCGTATTCTGCATCTAATAGCATGGAGCACTTGATGGTCAAGTGGTCGGATCAAAATGTACAAATGCTGCTTCAAACTTTAGTACAGACTGGAATGTTTTACAGAACACAGAAAAAAATTCAACTTTTTCAACCACCATTATGTGTTTTACATCGATATTCATTTCAAAATCTATCTACTGTCACTGAAGTTATAACTTTACATGTAACATTGATTCTTCCAAAAATATCAAGGCCAATGCACTCATAGACTATACGTCAATATTAATTTAAAATGTGGCAACCACGCTACATCGATTTTTTTCTATAAAACGTCGTACGATTACATTATTTTAAGATTAATAATCCTGCAAAAGGTTGGCGAATTTTGGCCAACGAAACGTTGCATATAACGTAAATATGGATTTTTTATTTATTTAAACCAGTAAGCCTACTCTGATTATCAAGAAATTGAAAATAATACTTTTAATTTTTTAAATCAACAATGGGGGGGGGGGGGATGAAAGACAAGTATTATCATCGTTAATCGATGTCATTATTCAGCAATATTAACAGAAGCTTGAAGCAATACCTTCTAATGCCCTGTATAGCTTGTAGTTAGTATATAAGCCTGCAAAAAATTAAGGGTAATTGAAAGAATTATAAAACTATTTTTAGAATTTAAACGGAATTAGCCATGTAGTTTTTTTTCTAATTCTTTAATATTTTGATCCGACCACTCGACGTGAAATGCTACATATATCTTTCCCTCAATTAGCGTTCGTTCCGTCATTCCTCGTGATTTATACGTATTAACGATCGTACGGCATATCTTCCAACCTGCCCGTGATTTTACAAATACTGCATTATCGATACATTACGTGTATATTATAGTATCGATACGCTCGAACGATTTATTTCAACTTATATATATATATACGAAGAAAAATGGCCGGACGTAATGTATAAAGTACGATATGAAAATTGCCTATATATCTAGATACTTTAATAGAAGAAAATATGAATCGTTTAATCTGTATATCGTTAT
The DNA here is from genome assembly GCA_026168455.1 of Theocolax elegans. Taxonomy (NCBI): domain Eukaryota; kingdom Metazoa; phylum Arthropoda; class Insecta; order Hymenoptera; family Cerocephalidae; genus Theocolax; species Theocolax elegans. The sequence goes on along the minus strand of CM047428.1, from coordinate 642,193 downwards.
CTCGAAGTTAATAGACAATTAAGTACATAATATGCCGGTTATTCAATCGCCAACGATGAAGATTCAAATTTTGGTTATCATTTTCGAATTTTCACCTGACGTGGTGAAAATTCGATGAAATTAACGTTCGATAATTTCTGCGTGAAGGAAGTGTCGCTGTATATATAAAAGATAAATTATTGAATAACTTAGGGATTTTTGAACGGTATAATACGCGACTGATAATCGTGTCCCCGTTCGTCCGAATATGCATTTGCAAGGTGGTTATAACGATGTCGATAAACCGGAATTCTAAACGAGCCGATATATTCTAGTTATATATATATGTTGTGTATATACATGTTTATCATTGAACAACTGGATGATAAAATGTGGCAGCAGGTTCACTTTCATAAATCTGTCACGATTTTTGGGAATTTTAAACGGAATTAGCCATGTAGTTTTTTTTCTAATTCTTTAATATTTTGATCCGACCACTCGACGTGAAATGCTCCATATATCTTTCCCTCAATTAGCGTTCGTTCCGTCATTCCTCGTGATTTATACGTATTAACGATCGTACGGCATATCTTCCAACCTGCCCGTGATTTTACAAATACTGCATTATCGATACATTACGTGTATATTATAGTATCGATACGCTCGAACGATTTATTTCAACTTATATTATATATACGAAGAAAAATGGCCGGACGTAATGTATAAAGTACGATATAAAAATTGCCTATATATCTAGATACTTTAATAGAAGAAAATATGAATCGTTTAATCTGTATATCGTTATCTCGAAGTTAATAGACAATTAAGTACATAATATGCCGGTTATTCAATCGCCAACGATGAAGATTCAAATTTTGGTTATCATTTTCGAATTTTCACCTGACGTGGTGAAAATTCGATGAAATTAACGTTCGATAATTTCTGCGTGAAGGAAGTGTCGCTGTATATATAAAAGATAAATTATTGAATAACTTAGGGATTTTTGAACGGTATACTACGCGACTGATAATCGTGCCCGTTCGTCCGAATATGCTTTGCAAGGTGACGAACGATGTCGATAAACCGGAATTCTAACGAGCCGATAATATTCTAGTTATATATATATGTTGTGTATATACATGTTATCATTGACAAACTGGATGATAAATGTGGCAGCAGGTTCATAAATCTGTCACGATTTTTGGGAATTTTAAACGCACCGAGTGTTATCTATATAGAGTGTTTATTTACGTGTAACAAAATATTTCCGTTTATATTACAGAAATATTATTCACTTAATTTCATACGAACGATACGTACTTTATTGAAGATCAATGTTTTATTGACTATTATTGACGAGATTTCTGAATATTTCCTTGTAATTCATAAAAATTAATCATTTCGTAAAAATCTGACTATTAGTTAGTTACAGCTACACATATCTGTAATATCTATAAATTTAAGTATAATTCGAAATGCTATGTGAACTGTGCTAGAGATACAAAGTATGTGCATTATGCTATTGGACAATAAACTAGGCCCAAAAAGAAGTTTTTCCAAAACGTATACAAGATTCAAATAAAAGTTGAAGTTTAGAAATACTAATAAAGTGAACAAAATTTGGTCAGGAGAATACAAAGATTAAAAACAAATCGTCAAAATAAAAATGTTAAATTAAAATCTATCTTTAAGTTGCATATACTAAATAAATAAATTGATTAATTTATAATTAATGCATGAGATTTTTTTATAGTTAACATTTCGTTAAAAATAAAACTTCAATATTAAATAACAATTTGTTAGCAAAAAAAAAATGAAATTTCCATAAATTTAAACGTTGCCACGCACAACTTAAAGGTTAAACAATGAATAATTGGTTGGCAGTCTTAACTGGGAAGTGGTATACGTACCGAGAAATTTATTGATCAGAAATTGGTAATTCCCGTTTATTTTTCATAGATTGTTACTTACTTTAGAAATAGCAGTTATTTTATTTTTCAAGAAGTAAGTGTCAAAATAATTGAGGCCTGGGATAGCTCGGTCAATTAGGGCGTCGGGCACGTAATCTGGAGGTCCCAGGTTCGATTCCCGGTCCCAGCCGATTGATACAAGCACCACTGGTGAACGTATTTTCAACAAGTGCTTCTTCACAAAAACATCGTATGACATTCGTCGGTGATTAGCACCGATTAGGGAGCATAAAATAGTGACGTTAAAAATAATAAAAAAAGTGTCAAATATGATACAATTATTAGCCTTTTTAACACAAATTTATTCTATGAACGTATACGGATTTCCCTTAATTGATCAACAATTCGGTATCTGACGGTTTACGATGTAAAATTTTCGCGTATTCTGCATCTATATACATGGAGCACTTGATGTCAAGTGATCGGATCAAAATGTTCAAATGCTTCAAACTTTAGGTACAGACTGGAAATGTTTTACAGAACACAGAAAAAAATTCAACTTTTTTCAACACCATTTGTGTTTACATCAGATATTCATTTCAAAATCTATCTACTGTCACTGAGTATAACTTTACATGTAACATTGATTCTTCCAAAAATATCAAGGCCAATCACTCATAGACTATACGTCAATATTAATTTTAAAATGTGGCAACCACGCTACAATCGATTTTTTCTATAAAAACGTCGTACGATTACATTATTTTAAGATTATTAATCCTGCAAAGGTTGACAAATTTTGCCAACGAAACGTTGCATATAACGTAAATATGGATTTTTTATTTATTTAAACCAGTAAGCCTACTCTGATTATCAAGAAATTGAAAAATAATACTTTTAATTTTTTAAATCAACAATGGGGGGATGAAAGACAAGTATTATCATCGTTAATCGATGTCATTATTCAGCAATATTAACAGAAGCTTGAAGCAATACCTTTCTAATGCCCTGTATAGCTTGTAGTTAGTATATAAGCCTGCAAAAAATTAAGGTAATTGAAAGAATTATAAAACTATTTTTAGAAATTTAAACGGAATTAGCCATGTAGTTTTTTTTTCTAATTCTTTAATATTTTGATCCGACCACTCGACGTGAAATGCTACATATATCTTTCCCTCAATTAGCGTTCGTTCCGTCATTCCTCGTGATTTATACGTATTAACGATCGTACGGCATATCTTCCAAACCTGCCCGTGATTTTACAAATACTGCATTATCGATACATTACGTGTATATTATAGTATCGATACGCTCGAACGATTTATTTCAACTTATATATATATATACGAAGAAAAATGGCCGGACGTAATGTTTAAAGTACGATATGAAAATTGCGTATATATCTAGATACTTTAATAGAAGAAAATATGAATCGTTTAATCTGTATATCGTTATCTCGAAGTTAATAGACAATTAAGTACATAATATGCCGGTTATTCAATCGCCAACGATGAAGATTCAAATTTTGGTTATCATTTTCGAATTTTCACCTGACGTGGTGAAAATTCGATGAAATTAACGTTCGATAATTTCTGCGTGAAGGAAGTGTCGCTGTATATATAAAAGATAAATTATTGAATAACTTAGGGATTTTTGAACGGTATAATACGCGACTGATAATCGTGTCCCCGTTCGTCCAAATATGCATTTGCAAGGTGGTTATAACGATGTCGATAAACCGGAATTCTAACGAGCCGATAATATTCTAGTTATATATATATATGTTGTGTATATACATGTTTATCATTGAACAACTGGATGATAAAATGTGGCAGCAGGTTCACTTTCATAAATCTGTCACGATTTTTGGGAATTTTAAACGCACCGAGTGTTATCTATATAGAGTGTTTATTTACGTGTAATAAAATATTTCCGTTTATATTACAGAAACATTATTCACTTAATTTCATACGAACGATACGTACTTTATTGAAGATCAATGTTTTATTGACTATTATTGACGAGATTTCTGAATATTTCCTTGTAATTCATAAAAATTAATCATTTCGTAAAAATCTGACTATTAGTTAGTTACAGCTACACATATCTGTAATATCTATAAATTTAAGTATAATTCGAAATGCTATGTGAACTGTGCTAGAGATACAAAGTATGTGCATTATGCTATTGGACAATAAACTAGGCCCATAAAAGAAGTTTTTCCAAAACGTATACAAGATTCAAATAAAAAGTTGAAGTTTAGAAATACTAATAAAAGTGAACAAAATTTGGTCAGGAGAATACAAAGATTAAAAACAAATCGTCAAAATAAAAATGTTAAATTAAAATCTATCTTTAAGTTGCATATACTAAATAAATAAATTGATTAATTTATAATTAATGCATGAGATTTTTTTATAGTTAACATTTCGTTAAAAATAAAACTTCAATATTAAATAACAATTTGTTAGCAAAAAAAAAATGAATAATTTATATTGGATCAAGGTAGTTAATCATATGCAATATATTCTGTAATATCAAGTAATAATATATATTATTTAAGCTCAACTAACTTGATGTTTTACAGCTATGTTTCACGTAAGGTACGTGTATCGTAAAAACATTAAAAATTTTAAATTAAAAAAAAATTTAGCCTCCTCTTAAACAAAGTACCCATATATACATATCCAAAACGTTAGTAGAAATTGGATATTGTTCAGATTAATCCTCAACTATTATATTTGTCCATTAATATCAGATTTATTGGTGACTTATGTTCGAATGGCCAGTTTTTAGGCAAACACAACATTTTTTGTAAATACTTTGATTTCGAGCGAAGATCGCTAGAAACCAATGAAATTGCTCGATGAATAATAAAAACTATTGATGAGTATTATAATCGACAGGTTACATTACCTCTTAGAATTACTTTCATTTATTTATACGAAATGGTCATCGTGTATTCATAAAAACCATTACGCACGGATAAATTTCGTTTAGGTCAAATAGTCGTATCGTTCAGTTTCCAACACAGTTGCAAATATTTAATTATTTTTTTTAATTAAATTCCTAATTAAATAAACAATTACTTTTGTACTTATTGTAGTTACACTTTAGAATTAATTATTTAATTCAAAAAAATGATTAATTAAACCTAAGTGTATACTTACAAAGTGTAAAGGTAGTTATTTAATAAGAGAAAAGAATTAAAAATTTTTGCAACCCTCGTGTCAAATTAATTTATTTTCTAATAAATCAATCATAGATATAATTTATCATAATTTAGGAATACATTAGCCTTGAATTATAATGCAATGTTGCCGAGTAGATAAAATAAAATTAAAATTGTTACATTGCCGGACACACGGATTCTGTTTCTTAAGTATAGGGATTTTAAATAATAATAGGTTACGGTTATAGTTAACAGTTTATTATGCGATAAAACGATTTTTTCGTCAATTTGTTACAACGAAATCATATACAGTTTCAAATCTTATAAAAGTGGTTTTCGTTGATTAAGTTGAAAACTAAAAGCAAAATCTACACCGAGAAAAACGGCATATTACAAATGACTATACATATTGTCATAATATAATTTTACTATAATTTATAGAAAATATTATGGCGTGAACATAGTAATTATTATAAGAATTTATAATAAAAGCTACCATAAAATATGGGTAAAAACTCTTAACAGTATATATTAAAATGGGATGAGCGAGAGACGCGTTTTTGAAAAATCTGATGATACAAATATATATTTAAAAAATTATTTATTAAACAAAGTAATCGAATTTAATAATGATTAACTGGATCTAATCATGATGTAAACGTCACGTTCATTATACAATTAGAATTTAAACAAATGTCGACGTTCTTCGGAATCTAAAAGTATATACTTATATGAAAAACGTGATTTTAAATTAAGAACACGGGGATACAAAGAATTGACAGGTATATATATATATATCTAAAATCAACGAAATTCTAAAACCTAAAAGATACGATCCGCCATCTGGACAAAGTGTCGAGTGTATACATTATAGTGGATGCATATGTGTATATGTATATATATACTGCACACACATGTAAAGAGATCTTACGGAAAATTCGAATTGCGTAAAGTTGGTAAGTGTAACTCTATATAAACGAGAGCTAGTTCTCTAATTCGATAAGGTTTGTGTAAAACGATTCTAAACTCGAGTCGCTCCGCAATTAAAATCCCTTCGGTCTCGTTAATCAACCGGCCGGCGCGTATCTCTCCCACTCTCTCTCTCTCTCTCTCTCTTTAGGTTCTAATTGCACGAGATGCCCCATAAATCTCGTCTACCGGTGATAAGAATCCAAGACATATATATATATGCACACCCATTTTCCTTACTCTTAGGATCTCGATTTTATTATACCTTAATTATGACCGATGGAAAATATTTAATTTGTAGAATTAGCTACCGTTACGCGGTTGTATGTGTATTCACATCGTGAATTCTATATGTCATTTAATATGTTTTGGTAATCGAATTACGTATATCCCGGATGATGAATTTTAAGAAAATTTTGGGATGTTTATAATTTATAACCGTTATAATGTTAATTTAATATTTATATATTACGCCCGTGACAATTTTTTAATTTTTCCAGTCGGTCTTATTTGGTAAAGGATATCGTCAATTTTAATATACTATGATTAATTTTAATTCTTATATTTTTGTTAAAATTCATTTCTTTAATTTTCTCATTCTCGTATCGATCCTTTTTTTTCCTTTTAGAGTTATCTATTATACATTAATGACAGAAACAATAAAATAGCTCAGTTGGTAGAGCGACAGCTTACTCTTTTAAATCCCCCAAAAATTAATTTTTTTTTTAACTTTTAAAATCTTTGAATTTTATAATAAGGCATTTTTAACTTATAAAAAACGATTATTAATCTTTAGCTAAACTTTATATAAACGTTTAGACAAGTTCAGCTCAGTGTCATTGGATGAACTCATATGAATTTTAGCTAAACTTAATTTATTTTACGCGGGAGGCGAGTATTGTAAAATTCCATTGGTTTCTTGCAATGTATACGTAATTTACTTGTTGCTTACTGATATAAGTCGTCATTCGAAGGATATCTTGAGTAATACATAACATATAAGTAATATATAATAATAAATTGATCGGAAACCTTTTTCGACTTTTCTTGTAGCTTAAAAGTAGTTTAAAACGCATATTTTCTATGTAACTTTAAATTCCGGAAACTTGTATTATTTAACCTCAGAAATGGTGTTTATATTGCGTAGTGACATTTCTAGTATTCAATAGAATGAAATTAAGAAGTGGCTAAGAATATGGTTAAAAAGAGAAACACGTTTCATTCGTAGTCGAAAATCTTTCCATTCTTGGCCCATTCTGATGGAAACTACCTTTTTTGAACCAAGTAAATTAAATCGATTTCTATTACGAGTATTCTTAATTTTTATAGAAAATTCTATTTATGCAATTTCCATCATTTTTGTCCGTATCTTTCCTTTCCGTATATTCACTGCGATCTTTTTTCAACCACAAATTACACAAAAATCATCGCAAATGCGTCCTGTACTATAGATACTTTACGCTCGACTTGTTTAAATTTTGTCAAACGTTTTATAAATAATTCTCATTTGAAACGTTTTCATTTTTGAGCTTAATATACGCTACACGAGAACGAAGTAACAACTATTTTATTTATATTAAATGCACAAACACACACGCGCGCGCGCGCGAAACGATCGAATAGAGAAAAATGGGGAAAAAAGCGATGAAAAATGTCTGCATCGGGTGCAGTATATAAAAAACGAATCACTCTGCGTCTTTCTCTCTGTGGAGATATTGCAAAAGCGCGAGATCATTAACGCGTGAACGGAGAACCCGATGAAAATATATGGTAAACGCGCGGATTGGTCGGTCGGGATCGGTGATCGCGGGATTGGTCGAAAGTTTATTATGAGGCCGGCGCCAAGGAAAAGTCGCGTCTCTCGCGCCTTGAAACTCGATTCTATACTCGACGTCTATGGTTTTCCGAGGTTCCTCTCTCTCTATGCACTCGGACAATCTCATTTAGCGCGTCCATCTCTTTTGACTTTGTCAACAATTTGACGACCGACTCGTCTCTTAACATCCTACAGACCTGGAACTCCATTCAATTTTTTCTATATATATATAACTGTACAATACCAAGACTACTTACAAACGATCGTCATTCGTTACCTCGGTATTCTAAAATATTAATCGATAAGTACTATGCGCGTATTATATCTCTCTATATTTTTTTAAAATAGCGTTACGAACGCATGAAAAGTTTTAATTACCCTATTCGTCAAAACCGATTGAACGACCGTCAATAATTTTCCTTTTTTTTTCTTCATTTTGTTTTGTAATTTATACAACAACGCAAAACCGCGATAAAAAGGTATATTCATCGCGCATCTCGCGTTTCAAAGACGCGCTTTTCATCGAAGATTTTTCAATTATATCTTGAATGCGCATATAGTTAATTGAGCGTTTTACAACGTTAAATTTCATCCCACCCTTCGAAAAATCTTCTTTGCGCAAGTGAATTTTACGTAAAGTATGAAAATTAATTTGTAATGTATACCAAGACAATATATTTTTTTATAAGTTATCGTTACAGTTGCTCCATCTTAACGTTCTTGACACTTTGTATAAGAAGTTCGTTTGCGCGATCGACTGACGTATGTGTGTAGGACTTTCCTCAAATTTAACCTTTCCCCCATTTTTTGTACGGAAAACGATTGAAAATAAAAAGCGATGTGCAATTAAATAATCGATGTCTGATGAGTAAGATAAAAACAATTTTAAAAAACATATCTAAAAAGTATTCTTCGACTAATTTTATCCGATTCTTCTCTATTTTATTAATTTTAATTTAATAGATTTAGGTTAATTAAAAAATTGATTTAATCTTTTATATATAATAATTAAAAGACGTATTGGAAAAACAACATTAATAAAATTGAGAAGTATCCGATAAAAGTATTTGTCGAATGCTGTTTTTCGAAAACCAAGTATTCCTATAATAAAAGGGACCTAAAATATAAGTGATCTCAAAATATACCGAAAGTGAATTAGGCGCGCTACTTCAATTGTTTAAACCGATTGAAAACGTAAAAACCTCTTAGAATTATCTCTAATTGTTATCCTTTTTTTATTAATAATGGTTAAGATTATAGCTATACTTCGTCAAAGTTATGAAAAATCGCGTTTTGCTTAACTTTACGAAATTGTCGTGGTAATAGAATGCATCTTAGTACAAAATTAGACTGAAAGAATATACGACTGAAATTTTTTTCCGCGGAAAACCTGTTTTCGCGATTTGTTTATACAAATTGTTAATAACGATTAAAGACGACATTTTGAGGCTTTTCTACCCAAAGAATTCAAATTCAGCAGATCAAAATATGTCGGAAACACTTGTGGTAGAATCGAGGACCTCGATATAACACAGTAACGTTTATATTCCTCGTATGTTTTAACATCAGTCAAAAAATATCCTTATAATATAAAAAAAAAGTAGGTGAAACTGAATATACAAAAGATTAAGAAACTGAACTTTCTCCTGCAACATTGAAGAAAATTACTTTTCACTCATGTACGATCATATAGGTATATCACGTCGTGAAAATTGATTCGAGCGTTCATTCGTTCGCGAATTTATCGTCGCTTACACACTCGTGTCGTGTCGTGACAAAATTTCCTTGTTATATACATAATACAGAGGCGATTGATCGATACGCCGTAAGTTACACACCGTAAATGCGTGTATAATACAACATTTCATCGTGAATGCGGAAGCTCGCGTATATACACGGTGGATCCATAGTACTCGGAAAATTTATTAATTGATTTCGATGTATATACGTATATTTATACTCCTCCCTCCCTCCCCTCCCCTCCCCTCCTCCCGCCACGAACGAGAAGTAAAAAACGCGTCGTCGAATTACGAGAGATACTATATATACATATATAGGATATTAAAATTTCGCGATCGGTGAACCGTGCAACTCAGTTTTCGAATAAATCATTTTCACCGTCCTGCCACTTTTCGAATCTCTTAATCGAAATCGTGCCACGGGTATATAACATGAATCTGCGCTTTTCGACACGTGTCGATGTATTTTTCCAATTTTTATTTTCGTTTACTGATTAATTTAGATTATATATTTCTAATTTAATTAGTACGGTCGATGTTAATTATACGAGATATCTTGTTTTTCCTTCTTTTACTCCCCCATATATATATATATATATATATATATGCGATTTATATATTTATTTATATACAGAAATTTTTGCGCAATTATGCACATATATATATATATATATATATATATATGTAGTTTTATTGCGTTGAATTTTCGAGCGATTACGATCAGGCATATTTTTGTTATTAATTTTTATTATAAAAAACAAAATATTCAATTTTTATAAAATAAAAATTTGACGTTCCGAAGTGTGTCATTGAAGTACGCTACACCACTTCATTACTTTCGAAGTTCCGTACCTAAACCTCCAGTCTCCAGTACATAAAACCATTACCGCGGTTGTAGAATCGGCATACGTTCAAAAGTAAACAGTACCACTACCTTCAATTTATTGTAAAGGATCTATATTCGATAATAGGTATATACGGAGTATACAATTCAAAAATTGTATTTGGGGTTCATTTTTTAAATAATCGGGTTCTCATGAAATTCAGTATGCAAGACTTTAGGATCGCTCATCACGAATATCAACCTAGATTTTGAAAATTCAATGTGGCGGATCCAAGATGACGACGAAACTTTCAAATAATTTAATTACTTTTAGCTGTTTACGAATCAGAAATAGTGGATTATTTTTTAGCTAAAATTTTGTTTAAAAAATGGATAAACGAAACAATTAGAAATTTACACACGGGGACTTTCGGGACATGAACTTAGATTTTAAAAATTCAAAATGGCGGATACTATGTGGCGACCAAAATTCAAAACATTTCTTTATTTATTGAAATTTAGTGTACAAGAGATTTTAATATAGCTAAATCACGAATCTGAATTAAAAATTTGAGAATTAAAAATGGCGGATTCAATATGACGACCAAAATTTGAAATGATTTAATTATATTTTTTATTTGATGTATGAAATAAAAGCGTTTAAAGGCCATTTTGAATTTTCCAAATCTAATTTCATATTCGTGATAAGCGGCCCTGAAATGCTTTTATTTCATACATCATATATATGTTATCAGAATTTTTTGTTATTATGTATATAAATAATTTATGGGGTCGATTTGAACGCAGATAATTCGTATCTCATTTATCGATATATTGCGATTGCATCTAAGAACATTATCGATGTACAATAATTTTCAACATAGATATAACAAAAATTATCCTAAATCCTGATAAAAATTTCTTTTCTTATTATTTAACGTAGTGCTTGTATCAATCCCACATGTTATTGTTATATCATCCAACCCTGATAAAAATTATACACGGAGAAAAATTTTCATATAAAAATTACGATATTCTTGCTTGAAATCGAGACAAACTTGCAGTTCACTAATTTTAGAACGAGTTCACTAAATTTTACAAAGGCAGTATAGTAATTTTTATTGCGACTGAAAGAAAGAAAAATTTATTTTTCGGACGGCTCCCGTGTCATCTTTTTTTTTATTTATACATAGAATTATTTAGATATATTATTATTTACATACATATAAACTGAAATATAAATTGAATAATAAATTATTTTAATGAAAAAAACTTTGGATCATCCGACACCGGGATTCGAACCTGGGACCCTCCGCGTCAAAATCGAGCACGTTACCGCTGCGCCATCAACCTTTCCATCCCGAGTAGAAATTCTAGCCAGGCCGCCTGAACTAGAAAACAGGGCCTGAAAAGGCCGCCTGTTAAGGGCCGGGATACGAATGTAATGGAATTTAAGTCAGGGCCTAATTTTGTTAGTTCGGATGTGACGTTATAGTAAAGGTCAATTTTGTTAGTTCGAATGTGAGGTTAGTAATAGTATCTACAAATTATATAGTATTGTATATAAATTTTCAGGTTAGAATTTTATCAAGAGTTTTTTATAAATATAAAATGAGTAAAAAAATTGATTATAAGTACTCAGAAGCTTAATTTACTAAGAGTTCGAAGGTACCGATTGAAAAGGAAAATACAATATATAAATAGTGAAAGTTTAAAAAAACACTTTAATAATATAAAGTTTATGCAGTATTATTTGCTTTAAATATGTGAAAAGATTTAATTTTGTATTGTATAAAAAAAGTGCAAAGTTATTAATATTATATTATATTAAGATTGTTGTAATTATTTGGAAATTATATTAAACCATATATTTTAATTATATTATATATAATATTTATGTTTAATAAATATTTATGTATTAAAATGCATTTTATTTTATTTACAAAACCTATACGCACACACACGCCACACACATACACGCATGTACGCACGCCTAATTAACCTTATATTTATAACTTTATATTAGTATATTTTGTGGTTTTTAAGATTACAAAGCTGTTACACATGTAAGATAACGTTTTTTTAACCTATTAACCTATACGGGCCATGCCCATGATCGACCCTTTACATGTGTTAGTTTTGAGATGTAAGACAACACATAAACTCGATTTCTATAGAAAGTGAGAGAAAACAGTAAACCCAAATCCCCGTCCTGTAAAGGTTAAAAGTGATTCGATGTTTTGCTTAACTTTACGAAATTGTCGTGGTAATAGAATGCATCTTAGTACAAAATTAGACTGAAAGAATACGATCGAAATTTTTTTTTCCGCGGAAAACCTGTTTTCGCGATTTGTTTATACAAATTGTTAATAACGATTAAAGACGACATTTTGAGGCTTTTCTATTATATTATTTATATTCCTCGTATGTTTTAACATCAGTCAAAAAATATCCTTATAATATAAAAAAAAGTAGGTGAAACTGAATATACAAAAGATTAAGAAACTGAACTTTCTCCTGCAAGATTGAAGAAAATTACTTTTCACTCATGTACGATCATATAGGTATATCACGTCGTGAAAATTGATTCGAGCGTTCATTCGTTCGCGAATTTATCGTCGCTTACACACTCGTGTCGTGTCGTGACAAAATTTCCTTGGTATATACATAATACAGAGGCGATTGATCGATACGCCGTAAGTTACACACCGTAAATGCGTGTATAATACAACATTTCATCGTGAATGCGGAAGCTCGCGTATATACACGGTGGATCCATAGTACTCGGAAAATTTATTAATTGATTTCGATGTATATACGTATATTTATACTCCTCCCCTCCCCTCCCCTCCCCTCCCCCGCCACGAACGAGAAGTAAAAAACGCGTCGTCGAATTACGAGAGATACTATATACATAGGTATATAGGATATTAAAGTTTCGCGATCGGTGAACCGTGCAACTCAGTTTTCGAATAAATCATTTTCACCGTCCTGCCACTTTTCGAATCTCTTAATCGAAATCGTGCCACGGGTATATAACATGAATCTGCGCTTTTCGACACGTGTCGATGTATTTTTCCAATTTTTATTTTCGTTTACTGATTAATTTAGATTATATATTTCTAATTTAATTAGTACGGTCGATGTTAATTATACGAGATATCTTGTTTTTCCTTCTTTTACTCCCCCATATATATATATATATATATATATATATATATGCGATTTATATATTTATTATATACAGAAATTTTTGCGCAATTATGCACATATATATATATATGTAGCTTTATTGCGTTGAATTTTTCGAGCGATTACGATCAGGCATATTTTTGTTATTAATTTTTATTATAAAAAACAAAATATTCAATTTTTATAAAATAAAAATTTGACGTTCCGAAGTGTGTCATTGAAGTACGCTACACCACTTCATTACTTTCGAAGTTCCGTACCTAAACCTCCAGTCTCCAGTACATAAAACCATTACCGCGGTTGTAGAATCGGCATACGTTCAAAAGTAAACAGTACCACTACCTTCAATTTATTGTAAAGGATCTATATTCGATAATAGGTATATACGGAGTATACAATTCAAAAATTGTATTTGGGGTTCATTTTTTAAATAATCGGGTTCTCATGAAATTCAGTATGCAAGACTTTAGGATCGCTCATCACGAATATCAACCTAGATTTTGAAAATTCAATGTGGCGGATCCAAGATGACGACGAAACTTTCAAATAATTTAATTACTTTTAGCTGTTTACGAATCAGAAATAGTGGATTATTTTTTAGCTAAAATTTTGTTTAAAAAATGTATAAACGAAACAATTAGAAATTTACACACGGGGAATTTCGGGACATGAACTTAGATTTTAAAAATTCAAAATGGCGAATCCTATGTAGCGACCAAAATTCAAAACATTTCTTTATTTATTGAAAATTAGTGTACAAGAGATTTTAATACAGCTAAATCACGAATCTGAATTAAAAATTTGAGAATTAAAAATGGCGGATTCAATATGACGACCAAAATTTGAAATGATTTAATTATATTTTTTATTTGATGTATAAAATAAAAGCGTTTAAAGGCCATTTTGAATTTTCAAAATCTAATTTCATATTCGTGATAAGCTGCCCTGAAATGCTTTTATTTCATACATCATATATATGTTATCAGAATTTTTTGTTATTATGTATATAAATAATTTATGGGGTCGATTTGAACGCAGATAATTCGTATCTCATTTATCGATATATTGCGATTGCATCTAAGAACATTATCGATGTACAATAATTTTCAACATAGATATAACAAAAATTATCCTAAATCCTGATAAAAATTTCTTTTCTTATTATTTTAACGTAGTGCTTGTATCAATCCCACATGTTATTGTTATATCATCCAACCCTGATAAAAATTATACACGGAGAAAAATTTTCATATAAAAATTACGATATTCTTGCTTGAAATCGAGACAAACTTGCAGTTCACTAATTTTTAGAACGAGTTCACTAAATTTTACAAAGCAGTATAGTAATTTTTATTGCGACTGAAAGAAAGAAAAATTTATTTTTCGGACGGCTCCCGTGTCATCTTTTTTTTTATTTTATACATAGAATTATTTAGATATATTATTATTTACATACATATAAACTGAAATATAAATTGAATAATAAATTATTTTAATGAAAAAAACTTTGGATCATCCGACACCGGGATTCGAACCTGGGACCCTCCGCGTCAAAATCGAGCACGTTACCGCTGCGCCATCAACCTTTCCATCCCGAGTAGAAATTCTAGCCAGGCCGCCTGAACTAGAAAACAGGGCCTGAAAAGGCCGCCTGTTAAGGGCCGGGATACGAATGTAATGGAATTTAAGTCAGGGCCTAATTTTGTTAGTTCGGATGTGACGTTATAGTAAAGGTCAATTTTGTTAGTTCGAATGTGAGGTTAGTAATAGTATCTACAAATTATATAGTATTGTATATAAATTTTCAGGTTAGAATTTTATCAAGAGTTTTTTATAAATATAAAATGAGTAAAAAAATTGATTATAAGTACTCAGAAGCTTAATTTACTAAGAGTTCGAAGGTACCGATTGAAAAGGAAAATACAATATATAAATAGTGAAAGTTTAAAAAAACACTTTAATAATATAAAAGTTTATGCAGTATTATATTGCTTTAAATATGTGAAAAGATTTAATTTTGTATTGTATAAAAAAAGTGCAAAGTTATTAATATTATATTATATTAAGATTGTTGTAATTATTTGGAAATTATATTAAACCATATATTTTAATTATATTATATATAATATTTATGTTTAATAAATATTTATGTATTAAAATGCATTTTATTTATTTACAAAACCTATACGCACACACACGCACACACATACACGCATGTACGCACGCCTAATTAACCTTATATTTAACTTTATATTAGTATATTTTGTGGTTTTTAAGATTACAAAGCTGTTACACATGTAAGA
Organism: Theocolax elegans; assembly: GCA_026168455.1. Classification (NCBI taxonomy): domain Eukaryota; kingdom Metazoa; phylum Arthropoda; class Insecta; order Hymenoptera; family Cerocephalidae; genus Theocolax; species Theocolax elegans. The sequence continues at coordinate 626,290 of CM047428.1, read as the reverse complement.
TAACGTTTTTTTAACCTATTAACCTATACGGGCCATGCCCATGATCGACCCTTTACATGTGTTAGTTTTGAGATGTAAGACAACACATAAACTCGATTTCTATAGAAAGTGAGAGAAAACAGTAAACCCAAATCCCCGTCCTGTAAAGGTTAAAAGTGATTCGATGTTTTTAGACATTAATTTTATTGAAAAAAGAAGCTTTTTTGAACCAGAAAATCCCCGTCCTCTAAAGGTTAACAATTAAAAACAAATGTAAAATAACAAATACATTCAGATTTAGTTTTTACTACTAATTAAGTGCCTTAATATCACCTGAACATACCCACAAAATAGTATTACATAAAACAGGCCCTGATCTCCACCCCATTACATTTTTTAAAGGCCCTTTACAGCGGTTGTAGAATCGGCATACGTTCAAAAGTAAACAGTACCACTACCTTCAATTTATTGTAAAGGATCTATATTCGATAATAGGTATATACGGAGTATACAATTCAAAAATTGTATTTGGGGTTCATTTTTTAAATAATCGGGTTCTCATGAAATTCAGTATGCAAGGACTTTAGGATCGCTCATCACGAATATCAACCTAGATTTTGAAAATTCAATGTGGCGGATCCAAGATGACGACGAACTTTCAAATAATTTAATTACTTTAGCTGTTTACGAATCAGAAATAGTGGATTATTTTTAGCTAAATTTTGTTTAAAAAATGTATAAACGAAACAATTAGAAATTTACACACGGGGAATTTCGGGACATGAACTTAGATTTTAAAAATTCAAAATGGCGAATCCTATGTAGCGACCAAAAATTCAAAACATTTCTTTATTTATTGAAAATTAGTGTACAAGAGATTTTAATACAGCTAAATCACGAATCTGAATTAAAAGTTGAGATTAAAATGGCGGATTCAATATGACGACCAAATTTGAAATGATTTAATTATATTTTTATTTGATGTATAAAATAAAAGCGTTTTGTAAAGGCCATTTTTGAATTTCAAAATCTAATTTCATATTCGTGATAAGCTGGCCCTGAAATGCTTTTTATTTCATAACATCATATATATGTTTATCAGAATTTTTTGTTATATGTATATAAATCATTTATGGGGGTCGATTTGAACGCAGATAATTCGTATCTCATTATCGATATATTGCGATTGCATCTAAGAACATTATCGATGTACAATAATTTTCAACATAGATATAACAAAAATTATCCTAAATCCTGATAAAATTTCTTTCTTATTATTTTAACGTAGTGCTTGTATCAATCCCACATGTTATTGTTATATCATCCAACCCTGATAAAAATATACACGGAGAAAAATTTTCATATAAAAATTACGATATTCTTGCTTGAAATCGAGACAAACTTGCAGTTCACTAATTTTTAGAACGAGTTCACTAAATTTTACAAAGCAGTATAGTAATTTTTATTGCGACTGAAAGAAAAGAAAAATTTATTTTTCGGACGGCTCCCGTGTCATCTTTTTTTTTATTTTATACATAGAATATTTAGATATATTATTATTTACATACATAATAACTGAAATATAAATGAATAATAAATTATTTTAATGAAAAAAAACTTTGGATCATCCGACACCGGGATTCGAACCTGGGACCCTCCGCGTCAAAATCGAGCACGTTACCCGCTGCGCCATCAACCTTTCCATCCCGAGTAGAAATTCTAGCCAGGCCGCCTGAAACTAGAAAACAGGGCCTGAAAAGGCCGCCTGTTAAGGGCCGGGATACGAATGTAATGGAATTTAAGTCAGGGCCTAATTTTGTAGTTCGGATGTGACGTTATAGTAAAGGTCAATTTGTTAGTTCGAATGTGAGGTTAGTAATAGTATCTACAAATTAATAGTATTGTATATAAATTTTCAGGTTAGAATTTTATCAAGAGTTTTTTTATAAATATAAAATGAGTAAAAAATTGATTATAAGTACTCAGAAGCTTAATTTACTAAGAGTTCGAAGGTACCGATTGAAAGGAAAATACAATATTATAAATAGTGAAAGTTTAAAAAAACACTTTAATAATATAAAAGTTTAGGCAGTATTATATTGCCTTTAAATATGTGAAAAGATTTATTTTGTATTGTATAAAAAAAGTGCAAAGTTATAATATTATATTATATTAAGATTGTTGTAATTATTTGGGAAATTATATTAAACCATATATTTTAATTATATATATATAATATTTATGTTTAATAACTATTTATGTATTAAAATGCATTTTATTTTATTACAAAACCTATACGCACACACACCGCACACACACATACACGCATGTACGCACGCCTAATTAACCTTATATTTATAACTTATATTAGTATATTTTGTGGTTTTAAGATTACAAAGCTGTTACACATGTAAGATAACGTTTTTTTAACCTATTAACCTATACGGGCCATGCCCATGATCGACCCTTTACATGTGTTAGTTTTGAGATGTAAGACAACACATAAACTCGATTTCTATAGAAAAGTGAGAGAAAACAGTAAACCCAATCCCCGTCCTGTAAAGGTTAAAAGTGATTCGATGTTTTTAGACATTAATTTTATTGAAAAAAAGAAGCTTTTTTGAACCAGAAAATCCCCGGTCCTCTAAAGGTTAACAATTAAAAACAAATGTAAAATAACAAATACATTCAGATTTAGTTTTTACTACTAATTAAGTGCCTTAATATCACCTGAACATACCCACAAAATAGTATTACATAAAACAGGCCCTGATCTCCACCCCATACATTTTTTAAAGGCCCTTTACAGGCACCTGTTCAGGGCCTTTTAATATTCGTCAGGTACCTGAACAGGGCCTTCTTTTTGCCTGGAATTCATTTCTACTCGGGATTGTTTAACTTCGAATCGTCGTTATAAGCTACACGTCGCTCAAAGGACGCGCGAACTTTATTAACATTTATTGCATTATCCCGTGTTAATATCAATTAAAAGCTAAACAGTCGGTTTGTAATTAATATGGTTAAAATTCTGTCGATTCAGATTAGTCAAATGCGTTAATTAATTGCATAAATTCGAATAATAAGTCAGCTAACCTAACAGTTTCGTTTGAGAATAGCAGAAATTTCAATAAATTTTACTATACTGGACACTAAAATTGGTACTACCCTGCCTACTAACATTCGCCGTACACAAATTTTACTGAAATGTCTAACAAAATTTAGTAGCTGTTGTGATATTATTTCATAAGACTTGCAGTAAAATTTGTTGTTTCTTTCATTAAAATTTAATATCAGTTGTTTTATATTTTGTTGAGTCCAGATTTTTCGAGATTTTTAGTGAACTGAAGTAGCAATTATTCTTGGAAGTGTTTACTTATTACCAAAATAAAATATTGCACTTTTTCAACTGAACCACGTTTGTCTCTCGCTTACAGTAAAAATATCGTAATTGTTCATAGAACTCTTTTCTCCGTGTAACAATTGAGGTATAATAATGCTTATGATTTACTATTCAAAAAATATAGAAATTTTAATATAACATTTTTTTCAATATCTATTAGGTTTTCTAAAAAAAAAAAAATTTTTTCCCATTTTTCGTTATTTATAGGGTTTTTAAAGAAAATTATAGTCATATTTAAATAAATGGTCAATTTTTTACGAATTTGTTTATAACTTTTAAAAAAAAACACCGTAGGTAATTAAAACCCACGGCATTCGAAAGAAAGATAAAGTACCTTATTTCTACCAGTTCACATTAACAAAAATAATTTTCTTTATAACTGAAATGTCATTAAATGTTAATAAGTACAAATTCTAAAATATTTTCTTTGTTTTTAATTTTCATAAAAAACTAAAAATATCTAGATCAAAATGAGCGAACGAAGTTTAAAGGGATTTCTAGATACCGTTCCAAAACCCCTGGTCGCCAAGTTTGCGTACGTTAAATTTTTCGCGGAGATGTAAAAAATTTAGATTTATTACAATTTTTGGTCACAAGGTGGTCAAAAAAATTAGACGGCAATGTATATATAATATAAACAAATTACTTAGGGTAAATGTACTTGTGTATAATTATAAAAGCAAAATAAATCTGTAACCAACCTATATACATACCATTGGAAGGAAGGAGGTATACGATTAAAATTGAAAAAACATTGTATAACCCGACCGAGAAAGAGAGAGAAAGAGAGATTAATCTTACAGTTGTCAGAACATTTTGGCTTTTTACTACTTGTTGCGCCGTCGCGACCAAAAAGATAACGCCTATTTACATTTCCAAGCGAATAACCAACCTGTAGTTTATTTATATAAAGGTAATCTCTCTCTCTTTTCTCCCTGATAAATATTCATCGAGTCCGGTAATAATGTTGTCTCTTTATTCTTTTACGCAGAGACAAACGTACAGTGGATTTTGAAAAATTCACGAATATGATTGACTTTTATAGATCCAACCGATCGACTGACTTCGCTTCTCGCCAAGTGTTCTTGTTTCTTTTGGTTAATGGTCAACGAGCAAACAAATTTGAAATAGTATTGTATTATTTATTATTCAAAAAATATAGAAATTTTTAATATAACATTTTTTTCAATATCTATTAGGTTTTCTAAAAAAAAAAAATTTTTTCCCATTTTTCGTTATTTTATAGGGATTTTTAAAGAAATTATAGTCATATTTAAATAAATGGTCAATTTTTTACGAATTTGTTTATAACTTTTAAAAAAAACCGTAGGTAATTAAACCCAACGGCATTCGAAAGAAAGATAAAGTACCTTTATTTCTACCAGTTCACATTAACAAAAAATAATTTTCTTTATAACTGAAATGTCATTAAATGTAATAAGTACAAATTTCTAAAATATTTTCTTTGTTTTTAAATTTTCATAAAAAACTAAAAAATATATAGATCAAAATGAAGCTAACGGAATTTTAAAGGGATTTCTAATACCTTTCCAAAACCCTGTCGCCAATTTGCGTACGTTAATTTTTCGCGGAGATGTAAAAATTTAAATTTTATACAATTTTTGTCACAAGGGGTCAAAAAAATATGAGCGGCAATGTATATATAAATATAACATTACTTAGGGTAAATGTACTTGTGTATAATTATAAAATCAAAATAAATCTGTAACCAACCTATATACATACCATTGGAAGGAAGGAGGTATACGATTAAAATTGAAAAAACATTGTATAACCCGACCGAGAAAGAGAGAGAAAGAGAGATTAATCTTACAGTTGTCAGAACATTTTGGCTTTTTACTACTTGTTGCGCCGTCGCGACCAAAAAGATAACGCCTATTTACATTTCCAAGCGAATAACCAACCTGTAGTTTATTTATATAAAGGTAATCTCTCTCTCTTTTCTCCCTGATAAATATTCATCGAGTCCGGTAATAATGTTGTCTCTTTATTCTTTTACGCAGAGACAAACGTACAGTGGATTTTGAAAAATTCACGAATATGATTGACTTTTATAGATCCAACCGATCGACTGACTTCGCTTCTCGCCAAGTGTTCTTGTTTCTTTTGGTTAATGGTCAACGAGCAAACAAATTTGAAATAACAAATACATTCAGATTTAGTTTTTACTACTAATTAAGTGCCTTAATATCACCTGAACATACCCACAAAATAGTATTACATAAAACAGGCCCTGATCTCCACCCCATTACATTTTTTAAAGGCCCTTTACAGGCACCTGTTCAGGGCCTTTTAATATTCGTCAGGTACCTGAACAGGGCCTTCTTTTTGCCTGGAATTCATTTCTACTCGGGATTGTTTAACTTCGAATCGTCGTTATAAGCTACACGTCGCTCAAAGGACGCGCGAACTTTATTAACATTTATTGCATTATCCCGTTGTTAATATCAATTAAAAGCTAAACCAGTCGGTTTGTAATTAATATGGTTAAAATTCTGTCGATTCAGATTAGTCAAATGCGTTAATTAATTGCATAAATTCGAATAATAAGTCAGCTAACCTAACAGTTTCGTTTGAGAATAGCAGAAATTTCAATAAATTTTACTATACTGGACACTAAAATTGTACTACCCTGCCTACTAACATTCGCCGTACACAAATTTTACTGAAATGTCTAACAAAAGTTATAGCTGTTGTGATATTTATTCAAGACTTGCAGTAAATTGGTTGTTTCTTTCAGTAAAATTTAATATCAGTTGTTTATATTTCTGTTTGAGTCCAGATTTTTCGAGATTTTTAGTGAATGAAAGTAGCAATTTATCTTGGAAGTGTTGACTTATTACCAAAACTATTGCACTTTTTCAACTGAACCACGTTTCATTGGTCTTCTCGCTTCCAGTAAAAATAATCGTAATTTTTCATAGAACTCTTTTCTCGTGTTGTAACAATTGAGGTATAATAATGCTTATGATTTACTATTCAAAAAATATAGAATTTTTAATATAACATTTTTTTCAATATCTATTAGGTTTTCTAAAAAAAAAAAATTTTTTTTCCCATTTTTCGTTATTTTATAGGGATTTTTTAAAGAAATTATAGTCATATTTAAATAAATGGTCAATTTTTTACGAATTTGTTTATAACTTTTAAAAAAACCGTAGGTAATTAACCCAACGGCATTCGAAAGAAAGATAAAGTACCTTTATTTCTACCAGTTCACATTAACAAAAAATAATTTTCTTTATAACTGAAATGTCATTAAATGTAATAAGTACAAATTTCTAAAATATTTTCTTTGTTTTTAAATTTTCATAAAAAACTAAAAAATATATAGATCAAAATGAAGCTAACGGAATTTTAAAGGGATTTCTAATACCTTTCCAAAACCCTGTCGCCAATTTGCGTACGTTAATTTTTCGCGGAGATGTAAAATTTAAATTTTATACAATTTTTGTCACAAGGGGTCAAAAAAATATGAGCGGCAATGTATATATAAATATAACATTACTTAGGGTAAATGTACTTGTGTATAATTATAAAATCAAAATAAATCTGTAACCAACCTATATACATACCATTGGAAGGAAGGAGGTATACGATTAAAATTGAAAAAAACATTGTATAACCCGACCGAGAAAGAGAGAGAAAGAGAGATTAATCTTACAGTTGTCAGAACATTTTGGCTTTTTACTACTTGTTGCGCCGTCGCGACCAAAAAGATAACGCCTATTTACATTTCCAAGCGAATAACCAACCTGTAGTTTATTTATATAAAGGTAATCTCTCTCTCTCTTTTCTCCCTGATAAATATTCATCGAGTCCGGTAATAATGTTGTCTCTTTATTCTTTTACGCAGAGACAAACGTACAGTGGATTTTGAAAAATTCACGAATATGATTGACTTTTATAGATCCAACCGATCGACTGACTTCGCTTCTCGCCAAGTGTTCTTGTTTCTTTTGGTTAATGGTCAACGAGCAAACAAATTTGAAATAGTATTGTATTATTTATTATTATATTATTATAAATTATATTTATTTATTTATTCATTTATTTATTTTTTGTTAATGTTTATATTATTATTATTATTGTTATTATCATTGTATATCAGGACGGAAACGTTGAATTTTATATAGTACTCGAGGTGCAGTGTTTTGCTTGCAGTAAAAATTTGCTCCAAATATATATATATATATATATGACATAACCAACGATTATCCGAGTTGATAAAAAAGAAACGCAAATATGTTTTCATTTATACTTAAATGTGCGAGGGATCTAGTGGTAATATACGATCAATCGAGAGCAAAGTCGGAAAAATATAGCGAGTAATTTGGATCGGGTTATTGAGAACGGTATTCAAGGCAAATCGATTAGAATTAAATAAATACGTCGACGTAGAAAGTATATCGAGTAGTTGCGAATTAAAACCGGTCTGTCCCAATTGGAGACAATGGACACTTGGTCGGGGGTATACGAAAGCAAATGTGTCTTATGCATATATATATATATATATATATATTTACAGCGTTGCGGATGATCGGTTCACCTTAATTCAGTAAATCGATATGATCTATAAATATTCAAATTACAACCGAGATGAGTGTCTCTATTTTTACATGTCGATATATACAAAGCAGAATCGGTTGGATATGTATATGTGCACAGAGAGCTGACATATTGGTTGATCAGTGACCAAGACCTTACAACACCGAGTGCATCGTATATCTACGAAACGTTCTTTGCAATTTTCCTTTTTTGTGTTTAAGGGAGTGTGATCGGAGACAAATTACAGGGATCTATACCTTTCAACCCGAAAATTTGCTCGAAAATATTTAATTAAAAATTCTTATACGTTTAAACACGTTGGAATTTCTTTCTTCTTGATGAATTGATGAATGATTTATTTACTTTTCAAAATTATTTATTGTTTCGTTCGTTGGAAAGTTTAAGGAAGCGATCATATAGTGGCTATAGATCTGATCAGAACGGTACGTATAAATCTGAGAAATGAGAGTGATTATTATCCACAACTGTTCGTTATTAAATTATCGGTAAGCGATGCCGATCGCTTGAAATTACGCATTACGCGATCTTTATCGATAACCGCGACGATATATGTAGTCCAAAGAAAAGATCCTTTGTGACAAAGGCCCTGCGCATTTGAATGTCAATTACGCACAGCAGTTGCGGCAAATCTCCCATACTTAACAAGTTAATGCGTAAGCCTTAAGCAAACCTTTAATGTTATTTTTATAATAAATCATTTATATACTTCGTTTTAAGCTTAAAAAATAATAGTTAAAGTTATATAAATTTTAAAATAATTATATTTAAACTTTTAAACTTCAAAATTTTGAATTAAAGTAGAACAAATGCATTATATAAAGAATTTGTTAATCAAAATTGCAAACATTTTTGAGGTTAAGTGAACAATGATTTGCAATTTTTTGTTAACCGTGTTAAATCTATTAATCTGTGTTAAATTATTAATATCGTGTTTCTTAGGACAATGACATTAATTCAGTTGAATGTTTGCATGATCTAATGTTTAATTACCCGTTTAATGCAATAAATGTTATTGGAAGTGCTGGTGTGCGAATGAAAGTAAAGCAAAAGTTGAAAGACCACGTACGTTTAGTTTTTAAACATAATATTAGTTTTATATAAATTCTTTATGTATGTGATAATATTTTTATAATAAAATGTTTCGATCGAATTAAATAAAAATTAATTGAATCTAAAAGACACTGTTATCCACCTAAAATCATCAAATTGATATAGCATTTTATATTAATAAACTTAGGAATAACGGATCAATCGGATTCTTTTATAATTAAAATTATATATGTTAAATACGATTGCAGATAGCACTTATATCAATAGTCTATCATTAATAAATGCGCGCCTTAGGATACGAACGCTCGCGCTTCTGTAACGCCTAGTTATAAGGCGTCGGCGCTTAATGTTAGGTACATCCAATCAAGTGATCGTCGTGTAAAAATTCTCAGTGTAAAAGGACATCTCGGTTGTTTTAACCGGTGGATCGACGGATCTACAAGATTTAATTCCCACGGAGCGGATCATGCGGTTGATACAACATATTTTAATTTACAAACGAATAATCATCGAAACGATCGATTGCACCCGAGTTCCTCCGATGTACATATATACACGCGATAATCTTCGAGTAAAACGTGGACTGCGAAAGAAGAAAAAGACGACGACGACGAACAAGAAGAAAAGGAAGAATGAAATAACAAAAGGATGAGAAAAGGGAAAAAAAAGTAAGTATAAGTATAGTTATGTACAGTCTGGAGTGTCTAATTACGAAGAGAGGAGTTACAATCGGCGAATAGCCCCCGACGTACGTCGAATCAGATTACATTGTGTACGTCCGAGATCGACGTAATCTACCTTGACGATCTATACAGTTGCGATCACCGAGTGTGCGTATATATATAAAGTATGCGTAACAGGATTATATCGCCCTGAGACTCGGACAAAAATTTACATCCACGTTATATACGCGTCTCGGATTATTGGAACCTCCAGTTCTGACCAATTACCCAAGATTTACCCTTTCTCTTTTTATTTTATTCTTTTCATTTTTAATATACGATTATCGGTACGACTAAGTTCCGACGGAATCTCAAAGATGTTGTATTTCCCGTTTATTAATATTCTACATTGCTTATTTTCTTTTTCACGATATTTATGACGAATTGGAACGGAACAGCAGATTTGATTTGGATTAATGGTCTATGAGTCATTTCACTTCAACTGGGAGGATCAAAATTTTAAAATGCACCCAATTTTGGCTACACACTGGAAATGTTATCTAGAAAACAGAAACAAAATTTTTAGGTGGAAAAAATAATTTGCTCAAAAGTTATTCTAACCTCAAAAAGTAAATTTTTTCAAATTTTTTTCAACTCCAGCTGTGTTACCGCTATTTGACTCAAAATCTATCAACTTTTACTATAGAACATTATATGTAACATTAATTGCTGGGTTTCTCTAGAGTTATTCCTTTTGCGTTAGAATTTTGAATCTAAATGTCAATGACTCATAAAATATAAGTCAATATTTATGTTTAAAATAAGGCAACCACGCCATAATCGATTTTTTTATCCCAAAGTTTAAAGAAAGCTTGAAGCAATACCTTTGTAATGGTCTGGATCTTGTTATTGGCCTGTAACTCTTTCAAAAGTTATGGTATGTAACTAAAAAAAGACAAACATTTATTTGATTTGCTTTTTTAATTTTATTTGAAAAGCAGCGCATATTTAGAAATTTTTTTGTATCTAGCTATCTAAGTTATCTCTTACCAGTGGCCACATTGACGAAAGTTATTCTACATCTAAGAATAAGTTCAATAAAAATTACTTCCAATTTGATCGCTTATAACTCGGAAACAAATAAAGATAAGCACTCAAACTAAAAACTAGAAGAAAGTTGAGTTCAAGTAATAAATTAAAGATAATTAGGCCAAAAAAACAATAAATTTTTCATATTAAATTTTGGTTAAAATTTCTTCAATTTCTTATTTTCTTTATAACTTCGCTCCAAAATAAGCAATTTAAGCTTTTTTTTTTTAAACCATATCTACTTGAACTTAGTTTCTTCTGGTTTTTTGTTTGAGTGCCTATATTTATTTATTTCCGAGTTGTAAGCGATCAAATTTGAAGTAATTTTTACTGCTATTATTATTAGATGTTGAATAACTTCACATTATTTTTTAAAGGGGGATTAAAATTAGTGTTCTTAATATTTTATCCGTCTATAATAATAAATCCATAAATGTACAATTGTTATATCGATATTACGCTCTTCCTTACATTTTCGATTAACTAATTTCCAATCAGTGTATCACGTCGATTTTAAAATTTATGATGCGTATATAGCTACACGGAGAAATAGTTCCCTACGCGAAAATTGTAATGACACAGCAACAGTAAAAATTATAGAGACGTGAAATATGTAATATCTTTACATTGACAAGGAGAGAAGAAATATTATTTTATTATATATGAATGTCAATATTTAAAAACAAATGAATGATTTCTTTCTTCTCAATATTTCTTTCTCTCAGTGTATACACCTATATATATATACGATAAATAAATTCCATAAATGTTGTATATAAAAATTACCATGCTGTCCAATTATGAATCAAGTGATATTTCAAAATAACTCGATCCATTACCAAATTTTACCGAAAGAAAACAAAATTAAACCAACTTAAGATGCGTACATCCCCCGCAACGCGAATCGTCCGACTCTATATGGACGCGAGCGAGGAGAGTAGACCGATCGCTTATCTGACGGAGCTCGGTCAGTGCGGAGACTCTGCTCCTACATACATGTATAATATAAATAGCCTTCCACGCACGCGGCATTTCATTTGCACTGGGCATTATGGCGCCCCCCTCCCCCTCCCCTTCCCACGGCACTCCGACCCACCCTGCTCCGACATTCTTATCAGGCCGCTCATCTGATCCGGAAAAAGTGTCCGATAACGCCTATATAACCTTTCACTCGTGGCGCCGTCCACTCGCCTTTTTCTTTTCCCTGAGCTAAACGGTGTATATATGTGTATAGGTGCACCTTACAGTCACGGTTATACTAGAGCCGCGCCAGCCGAGATTAAATCGCGTCTACTTTTGGTATTTCGCGGGGAATTAATGTATATATGTAAGTATATGACGGCGGATTCGATAACGTCGTAATTTTCCACAACCGGATATATACATACGCACCCGTGTCCGTGTGTGCGTGCGCGTGTGTGTGTGTGTAACGGGTGTAATAAACGTAACGCAATCCTCACTTTTTACCTTGTTTACACGAGGTTAAATTATTATTTATCCAACTTTTTTGCTCGTATATACCGAACGCGTATAAATCGTTTTAGTTTTACGCGCGGCGTGGCGAGAGTCGTTTAGATTTCTAGTGATATATGTACGTGTGTACCCGTGTGTGTGTGTGTGTGTGTGTGTGTGTGTGTGTGTGTATGTTAACGAACGATTAGACGAATCAAAATTTTTAAGTACACTGTTCGTATTTTTTTCTTTGTTCAGGTCAAGCTCGGTGCGTAGGATATATTTAAAATACAAGCGTATTCGCGCATGTAAAGTTTGTTGTATCATCTTTAATGTGTAAAAGATTGGGTTCTCGAATTCCGCGCGCGCGCGTATGTATTGTGACTTATTAAGTACCTCGAGTATCTTTTATTCGGTAGTTAGAAGTGTTGTCCTTGTGTTCGATCGAGAATTGCGATCGTTAGCACCTTGGTATATCTAATCACAATATACACATTATTGAATATACGGATCTTTTCGATATTTTTATTATTAAAATATGGGAAGGATTTTTACGAAGGTTACTGTAATTTTTGTTATTTATTGTTATTATTCGAATATTTATAGACTCGTTTTAATTAGCGTTAGCTCGAACATTTTCGTTCAAATATACGCACGTTTTCAATATTTTATTTTGTTTAATTTCTCGAAACATACAATAGCAATTTGAATTTCGATCGACAAATTGTATAGTCAATTTTTTTCGAGGTTACATCTGCTTTTTTTGTACTTACAAGGAGACCATCATATGTTTGGGAAACGGGTCGACTCCAGGTTGTAGGATATGTAATTTTCTAATAGTAGGTATACTGTGGGGATTCTAGATCACTTGGACCCCTTCTCGGAGTAACATAATATTATTATTATCGTTTTGCAAGTGTAAGCCCCCCCCCGCCCCCTTCCCCGCCTCGACCCCCGACCCCCGATCCCCGATTTGGATGCCGATCTTTATATATATATATACAGACACACAATATCACCGCATGCGTGTGTGTATATCTATATCTGTAAGAAAGAAAGAAAGAAAGAAAATTTAGCGTATTGAGAGAGACCCATCCACGCTCTCACCTGTGAGGTACAACCACTTACATTTACCTCTCCATATTTTCCTTTTTAAATGTAAAAATAATATGTTGTAATTATCACTATTAACATGTATTTAATCATATTTTACTACTTTTCTATTATTTTAACTCGTTTATTACAATCTCACCGGATTATATTGTACTATACGATCATGTAAAGTCAAACGATAAGCAGAAGTGCCTATTGGAAAATTATCTCGTGCTTTAAACTCTAATCGAACATTTACAGGTGCGCTTTTCAACGCCTCATTCTGTTTTGAGCAATCAATAACAATAAGTGGCATATGTTCCAGAAATTCTTTTTTATTTAACATTGGTTCTGGATCTTTACCGTAATAGATATTTTGATAATTTGCATACATATCGTAGAGTATAGCATATTGATTACGTGTAACATCGTGATTTAAATTTCCATACGGATAGAACTGCGAATTAAGATATAGTTTACATTGCTAATATTGCAATCATCAAATTTACTTGCATTAATATTTTTTTGACTCTTTCTATTAGTCTAAAATCCTATAATGACAAATCGTGGTTTCTTCAACTGATTAGATGTTTTAACAGTCTATACGTGCTTGGAGGTGGTTGATAACATAGGAAATTCATAAAAATCCCAGGAACGATAACACATAGCTATCGCTTTATCTTTTCCGATAAAATCAAGTAAATGTATTCTATTTCGATCTGAAGCAAGTTCATACGGCATCATCCACTCAACTTTTATTAAAACAATCTTCAAATCTTCATACACAATACTATTATTGTCAGCTGCTACTCCAATTTGTATAACTGCGTTTAAATCATTTCTAGCTCTCGTGAGAATAAGTTCATGTTTAACGTTGACTACAATTTTACGATAATCCTCTGCAAATCCAAGAATCATACTTAAAGGTATAGAAACATCAAAGTAACCTGCATTATCAGTTAACTTCTTCGTTTCATTAATATCAAGCCATCCTGCGTTTTCCAAAAGCAAATCTTGTGCTGGATTAATCGATACCCAATTTTTCATTAAGCTAGTTAAACCTACATTCTTACACTTGTCTACCTCAACCGCATTGATCTCGTACCTGATTTCCTCAAACATATAACAGATGGCATTATTCACTAAAGTTGTTTTGGTATAACTACATTACCATCAGTTTTTAGTAATTTACCGTAAACATGTAATGTACTACGCGATGGTAATAAACATAAATCTTGATGTTGAATAGATATACGAATCTCATCACTATTATTGTAGGCTGATGTCATATATGGTTGATGTGCGAGTACTTCAATACGAACTTGAATATAATAAATGCTTCTAACTGAAATTGGTAGATAAATAACGTGTGTTCGTACTTCAATAATTTTATATCCTGGAGGTACAGCTGGAAAAAATTCGTGAATAGTATGCACTTTTTTACTGTTTACATATGTACCAGTTGTAATATTACACTCAATACGTAAAGCATTGACTTTAAGGATTCTCACAGGTTGATCAGAACAATTCAATATATTTGGTCTTAATAAACGTGGAGTGAAACGTAATAATTCCCCAACAGAATCTTTAGGTTGAAAATCTACCGGTAAACTACACTTTACTTCACTTCAAAGTGTGTTATTATTTGGTTTAATACTAATTTCAACACCTCTAGAAGTAAGTTTATCGTGGAGATAGTGTTCAATGTCTTTAATTTCATAACTACCGGCTGGTAATACAATGATTTCACCCCCAACATAAAATTTATTATTATCCTCGTCTGTTAGGAACTAAATAAATTAATTAAAGAAAAGGGGAAGAAATTCGACGAAATTATTGTCGCGTAGAGGGGTTTAGGACACGCGCATATATAAAGCCGCTCGAGTTTCAAGCGGCGCTTTTTCCTCTGCTGCTCTCCTAAGGTAAAGTGTTATTAGCTAATACTTGAATAAAGTCGTTTTTATTCTTAAAATTTAAACCTTTGTCTTTATTATTATTATCAACGTATTTATCAGTAACACGTATAATTCCTGTAACTTATCATTTGAAAGATTATCTGAATAATTCTATAGCTGGTGGCTTTTATGAAGAAGAACTTACAAAAGTTAAATATCCTGATGTATTTTTAATAGAAAAAGTTATTAAAAAACAAGGTAATCAAATGTACGTTAAACGGTTAGGATTTGATAAATCACATAATAGTTGGATTAATAAAAGTGAATTGTAATAAATTTATTTATTAATTATTTAATAAGAAGTGTAGTGTTGGGGCCCCGACCTCGCCCTCAACTGGGAGCCACAGCCACTAACATCACACATAATGCTTTACTGAAATAATATAAAATTTATAGAGTAATGTCTTATGTGTGAATAGATTACCTCTCCATGTAAGAATTGGAGGCTGCAAGAGCAGCCTCTCCAATTAAAGGGGAATGAGGTAATGGAATAGAAGAAACATTTGAATTTCTTTGATAGGAATAAAAAGGAGTCAATTGTCTTGTAATTCAATAGTTTCCAACCGAGGTTTTTTGGTTTGCTGTAGATTCTGTAACTTTGATACTTCATAGTGTCCCCAAGGTAACGTATCTGTTTCTTCATACTGTAAATAACATTTATCATCCTGAGGACTTAATACTATTTTCAAATCTCTCTGTGTATAAATATTATGAAGATAAGATTTAATAGTGCGTTGTTCTTTAATAGCAGTTTCGTTTTCAAACAAACATTTATAATAATCATCAAAGGAAATTTTGTTATTGATAATAATTGATTTGACTCCTTTAACCTTTTTGATATTTTTTTTACCTTCGATTTTTATCATAGAATAATATATAAATTATAAAGTATAAAAGTATATAAATTTTAAAAAACTTAAAAATAAATACATAAATCATCGAACACTCGTGGCGATCGATTAATTTTTTTTCGAGGTTTTTTTGTATAACTTAATTTTGTTGGTTTTGTCGGTTTTCTTATCCAGGGCAAACAAGACCATTCCACTCGGACGTAAGCCTTACATTTTTTTCGAGATGATGCACATGGTAGTGGTTTTTGTACTTCGCGGTAACCATCAATATATGGCGTCAATCGGAATGGCCACGGTTTTGGTAACTCATTATACGAATCAATGTGCGGCATGTCTAAAAATAACACATCGCCAAGTATTTCACAAATCGGTGGTAGTGGTGGTGGTTTGATTTGTAGCGCATTAGGCCATAAAGCATCTTGTTTACTAAATATCTCCTAAACATAAAAATATTAATGTAAAATTTGATATACACAAAATTTAAAAATTATGTGTAGTTTAAAAAAATACTCACAGGCTTTGAAATCTCATCATTATTAGGTGGTGTTGATGAAGGTATTGAAGGTGGTGGTGACGCTGGTAGTGGTGATAATGGTGGTGGTGGTATTGAAATTGATGGAGGAGGTGGTGATGGAGGCGGTGGTGGTATTGAAAGTAATGGTGGAGGCGGTGATGATGTTGTTGGAAGTTTGTGAATCTGTAAACAAAATTAATATTATTAGTTAAATTAAATATATACCTTCATTACACATACAATAATTAATTACTTACAACTGATGGATGCATTGCAAGCCTCGACTTAAAGGATGGTGATAATAATTTTACGGACATCTAAAACAAAAATATATGAAAATTGTGAATTATCAATTCTAGTTAAAATTGTAATAAAAATCCAATAAGTAAATTCTTAAATTTTATTATCAATTCGTTTTAAGTTTAAAATAGTGTTTGGTTATTTAATATAGATTGCTTTTGATGGTTTATGTTTGTATATTTATAAAACAAAAAAATGCAACTTCTAATTATAGATACTGAATTAATTAATTAAAGAAAATAAGTAAAATATTTCAAGCAATTTAAATCTTTAAAATAGTACACATTTATATAGAAAAAAAAACTACTTACAATTATAGGTACTGGAGTATATGAATTCCTTTTTGGAATTCGCGGTAATTTTCGTGAATATAGTGGTGGTTGAGGTAATGTCGTTGATGCTTCAACCATTGTTTCTTGTAACTCCAAAGTTTCTTCTACCAATGTTATTAAATTTTGAGATTTCTAAAAAGTTTTATTTAATAATTTAAAATTGAACAATTATAATAAAATCTAAAAATTAATTTCAAATAAACACATATCCGAACTTCAATAAAATTTATAAACATTTTTTAAAAGAGTAAAAATATTTAAAAATAGTATAGTTTATTAAATATGAAGAAGTTTTAATTATTTTAAATATAATTATTCAATTTGAATTTCTAATAAAATCTAACAGTTATATTAAAAATTTTTGTTTTAAAATTAATTTCACATAATTTCAAAAATTGATAAAAAATATAAGCATTTTTAATAATGTTTAAAAATAATTTAACTTATTCATATATTTTAATTTCATTATATATTTGAAAGTTTAAATTTTTTTAACTTAAGAGTTTTAATTGAAATTGTAATATATGCAATTCAAAATTAAATGAATTTGTACATAACCACAATGCGTATTAATAAATTGATAAAAATATATAAAAATATAAGTATATGATTACTTACCATAGGCTTTTCGAGTTCTGTACAAAATTCATTAATATAATTTTTCATTCTTAATGATGAAGCTTCGCTTTTCTTTTGAGTAGTTTTATAAAGATTATGAGTCTTTTCATCTTGTGTCTCCTCTTCTGAATCCATTTTTTTCGCTAAATCAATAATTTTATTAAGTTGGTCTTCTAAACTGAATGAACTCTCAAAATTTTTATTGTTTTCTTCATCACTTTCACTTTCAATTTCGCTTATTAGCTGCTGCAATTGCAACAGCATCTTTTTCGTACCACGAAACATTGCACTCGCGAATCAAGAAGCTACTGACAGAATGAAGTAGAAAAAACATCATACTGATTTTATCAATGTTTATGTATCAGAACCTTCGAGGGCCTCTACAAATTTGATACCTCCTGTTTATGAACAAAGAGAAGAATCGAAATGAGTCTCCTAATCGCATAATGCATCATCGCACTATAATGCATTCGAAACTATTTTGTATTATAATATTTAATAATAATTTAATAATTTATTTATTTTTTTCAAAAATATACTTACCACGTTGATATATAGGAAAATTATGATATAGTGTATAACATTTTTAAAAAATACCAGAATTACTGCATACTATAGTTTTTTTAGCATGCAAAAGTGTAAATACTTATTTTTTAATTATTAAAATACTTATAAAAGATCATTATATATATTTTTACATATTTATATTATTATTATTTTGTATTTAAAAAGGAAAATATGGAGAGGTAAATGTAAGTGATTGTACCTCACAGGTGAGAGCGTGGATGGGTCTCTCTCAATACGCTAAATTTTCTTTCTTTCTTTCTTTCTTACAAATATAGATATACACACACGCATGCGGTGATATTGTGTGTCTGTATATATATATAAAGATGGGTATCCAAATCGGGGATCGGGGGTCGGGGGTCGAGGCGGGGAAGGGGGGGGGGGGGGGGGTGCTTACACTTGCAAAACGATAATAATAATATTATATTACTCCGAGAAGAGGGTTCAAGTGATCTAGAATCCCCACAGTATACCTACTTTTAATATAAAAACATGAAGAAACCCAGAGCCGGAGACTCTAACAATCGTTTATTCAAAAGTTATGCGCTGATAAAGCAAATTTTCCGAAAAAATTTAAACGCTTGCAACTTCTAAATAATCAAATATTACCATTCAAGCCAAAGTTTAATAAAAAGTTGAAATAAAATATAAATGGAATTTAAAAAAACGCTTAAATCCATTGAAATGGAGCAGCTTAGCAGCAAGTTATAGCCAAATTAAGAATTTCAAGAATTATAGCTTACAATATCAATAAAAATTGTAGTACTCAATTTTTGTTAAATTTTCTTCAAACTTTTAATTCAGCTATTTTGCCCCATTTTAACGAATTTGATTATTAATATTTGAGAGTTTAGAAGTTCTAAGCGTTTAAAGTAAAGTTTCTTACTTTTGGAAATTTTGCTTTAATAGCGTATAATTTTTGAAGAAACAATTGTTAGAGTCTGCGGCTTTGTCTGTCTTCATATGTTTTTTTTACAAAACATATCGTATAACCTTAGCACGATCCCTTTTTCAATCATTATTGTCTCCTTAGCCAGAATTTAACACAGTGTCATAAACAATAATATAGTCCAATTGGTTGAGCAAAGACTTCAAAGTAGATCACAAATGAAAATGAAATTTCTTTAATAGCTAAAACTTTTCTCGTTGTAAAACATAAACAGAGAAATACTGTAAAACCAAATAGTATAAATAATAAACAAATTATAAAATAACTTAAACAAAAAATGAAAATGTATAAATGCGAGGGTTCCTAACTTGGAGTCATGTATGTAGTTCAATAAGTTATTGTAAAAGGGTAATTCTGCATCTTTTTATCCGATCTATACACGTAAATGTTTATAGCTACAATAAAGGATGTTTAAAAAAAAACTTCGAAGTAGAAGATGGAAGGTTTAAATCTCCGCAGAGACTTTATTTTTCTTTTTTTATAATTTTAAATAAATCAAATGCCATAAATAATTATTGAATTCTACAAGAAACCTAGCAAAATCGTAGATTCTGCTCATTAGCAACGATTTTTCACGATTTTTTACGATTTTACCAAGATTTTTCAAGTAAAAATTGTATCTTGATTTTCACATGAAACTTTTTCTACGGGGGAACGCTCTTTTTTACGATAGGTATAAGCAAATAACAAAAAATTCCTCCCCTATAGAAATATTATGGTCTAAAGTTATGGAAAAAATAAAAATAAGAAGACGATTTAGCCTATAAAAAATCAGTAATTCTTTTATTTAAAATTGTCATCAAAATATCGTTACATTAATTGATTACATCATTTTTGACCAAATTAAGATATTTGACCTTGATTTAGTACATCCAATCTACTTGATCTCAACTTTTTTTTGAACTTTGAATATTTATCTCTATTTGTTTTTTTGACGAGATTTTTCGTTACTTGCTTATATCTATCATAAAAAAGGACATTGGCATCTATTACACCGGCTTTCCTAATACTTTGATAGTAGTAAACATATCCTGGAGTTTGATAAGGATCCGTTTCCCGAAGAAGTGACACTCTCCTTGTTAATCGAAGTAACGAACATCAGTTTTTTATAACTTTTCGATATTATGAACTTTGATGAAAAAATGAATAACATCTATTTATCAATTTTTTGAGATATAATAATAAGTAATTTCTCGGTGTAAAGAAAAAGGAGAATAAAATAAAATAAAATTAAGAATAAAATCTCCCCTTACCATTGAAATAGTAATTTATATATGTACATATAGAATTAAGAAATGAGTTGATTGGAGGAGAAGTGATATCTTACCGCGACGAGTGCGCCGAAAGCTTCAATTCGCATAGTAGCTGGCCAGGCCAGCGGGAAGGCCGTCGCTTCGAAGCGGGCGTGGATCGATCCGCGAATACCGATCCGGGCGTCCGTCTGACCGATCGATCTGGCGATGGTATCTCGCGAGGATCGGTCACCTCGCCTCCCGTCCTCGACTTCCTTCCTTCCTGTCTCTTCTTCCTCCTCCTCTTTTGGTAGACCCTCACCGTGGAAAGTTACCGGCGCACCCGCTACGACGAGTCAGCCCGACGGACCGACCGTACCGATCCACCTGGTCCGACGTTCAACTCGATTATTCCGGCGTCCCAGACACCTGACATCATGGCTGCCGCCTTCATCTGCAACACCTCGAACGTACCATCGTATAAACATTATAAACATTATATCCATAGATAACTCACATATTACATTTTACGTTCCTCGAGCCTGTTATATAGTATTATATTTATTATATTCACTATATATATATATATATATATATCGCACTAGGACAGAGACACTTTGTATTATAAATTATAATGTAATTTATATAGTAAAGAAATCGCAGAGTGAGAAACTGGGAATAGTTATTGCAGTTTATAAATTAAATTATATAATATAGTTGTAGTAAATGTTACTCGAATTAGAAAGTTTATTTTATTATAAATCGTAGCCAAAATTAGACTGGAAAATTTATAAAATTTTCGTTAGGTTGTCAGTATGTGACTTGTTTACTAAACACTTGTAATTTTTTGTAATCTAAATTTTTTATCTCTTTATAGTACGGGATCCCTGCTAATATACGTATATTGTAGATATATATACATATACCGGTGAAGCAAAAAATAAAAACATTTGGGAAACATTTTTCGATGCACTCACAATTACGGGAAGCTGTCAATTCACAAATGAGAAATAACATAGTAATGTAAAATATTCTGCATCGTTGTGGTAGATAATGACATTTTAATGAAACGGTGAAACTATTAAATCACTTGGTACAATCACAGGATCTTCTGCCAAAACCCAATAAGTTATAACTACAGAGTGTATATACTAGAGTGATAGAAATAAAGATGCGAAAAATACTTTGATATATCTATGTAAGATTTGTCATGTACACTGCCACGTCGAGCAATCAAGACATTTTTCTATTTTTTTTTCTGTTTGTGCCGAAACTCGAATAAACTTGTACGAATGTATATTAATTTAATCAACATATATATTAATGAGATACAAACATAATTTAAATATAAAGTAAATATTAGAGATCCTTTTATTGTTGTTGCATATTTCATTACTCAAAGATGTTACATAGATTTTGCGCACCAGTGAATATTCCGAGTATGTGTCTAAAAATTTGTTTCATCAAGTTCGTATATAATTTTTTAATCGTCTCAGGCGAAAATTAAGATTTTATAATATTAATATATAGGATCGATTTATAAGCTTTTCATTGTCATAGGATGCTAAATTTTATAAAATTTTCAATCCTCAATGTCGAAAATTGATATTTTATAATACTCATATAGGATTTAAGATTAATTTTCATAAAATCCGAAAATCATCAGTTAATTTAAATAACTAATAATTCATCGATATTTCATTGACAATAATAAGCTGAAAATTATTTATATATTTAATTATTAACGCGCTCGACGTTTTCTTCAAATTAGGCTCATACACGACATTTTTCTGTTATGTCCGTTGGATAGAACGTGAAAAAAGTAAAAGACGCGTATTATTTTGTCTTTCTTTATTTAAATGTAAAAAGAAAAAAATATACGTGTCTTTTTATTTAAATTCCTTTCTGACGGTCAGAATGGATTTTGTACACAAATTTTATGCAGGCATCCAATTACAATCGATTCGCGATAATCCCTTAGTTTCAACAAATAAAACCTATAAGAACAAAACTGATCATTATTAAATCATGTAAACTTCAATCAATTTTCCCAATTAGCCATATAATTACCAGATAAATCGGTCACGATTTTTACAGCTATACAAATTTTCATTGATTTTAAATTACAAACTGCACCGCTATAAACCACTATAAACCGCGTATATGTATACATTATATATCGTTAATTAAAAAGAGAAAGAAAAAGGGTTATTACGAGATTATAATATACGCGGCGCAACTCAGTAAAGTGTTGCATTATATATTAATTTATATAGAGAACCGCGATCAGAATTACATTTCGATCTCTTATCTCCTGACAATGAATTTGAGAAGCGTGTAACATTAAGTTATACACGCACTCTGTATATGAAATGCATATTTACTTTATTGATACATAATCACCGATATAATCGATAATCAAGATACGAAATGGACGAGTTATATATATATATATATGTTACGTTTCTAGGTTAAATCGTTCGCAATTTTGACAGGTTATGTACATATACGCGTGAGAAAAACACGTTACAATTTTTATTTCTCTCGATGTTTCTATATATTTTTTTGTATATTAAACAATAATATTTCGCGAACGTCGGTTTAATTGAAAGACGCATAGTGGAAAATATAATAATTCATCGTCGTAATGTACCGTCGAACGTGCGTATATATATATATATATATATATACATACAAAAGTGTGTATATACGAGAAAAAAAATAAAAATGTTTTAAAAATTGAATATGCATGATGTCCGATTGATGCAACGAGCTGAACAATCTCGTTTCTCCGGCTCGTACAATATAAAATCATAATTACATCGATGAGATTTAAAATATGTACGAATGACCAAGCATTATCGATGAGGTGTTGAAAAAAAAATAACAAGGATTACGCAGACATTGTATACAAATTACACGAGAAAGTTGTGCAAAAAGAAAAATAAACGTTTATATTAATAAGTGACTCTTTATACATATTCAAAAAAAAAAAAAAAATAAACGTTTATAAATGAATCCTAACGTTTCTAAATAAATTTTTAAATGTAAAGAAATGAATATTCATAAATGGATTCTTGCAGTGCATAAAAAAATGAACGCTGCTAAGCAAATGTTTAATACACATAGAAAAAAAATAAAGTTTGTAAGTAACTCTTTATGTATATAGATATAAATAAATGAACGCGTTTCTATACGATCGAACTTCGTATATGTATGCATATGTATATACAAAAAGTGCCGTTGACCAATCAGATTATATAAGAGATAGATATACGTGCGGTTGACACGTGTTGTTAAAAATGCGCGTAAAGTGCACAAGAGAGTTATTTCGGTGCATCAAAAATCCATATATAGATCTCTCTGAAATAAATATATAAACGTTAAAGTGTTCGAGTGGTTCGGAATATATATATATAGAAATCCGTCGGTCTCGTAGAATTTCCATAAATCTCGCGTCGTCTTATTGTGTCGTCGCGTCGCGCCCACACCTGCCGGTTCTCTATCGCGGTAACGTACATTAAGTGTACACACATCGAGACCGCGATCTTGGGAGCGCCGGTATATAGAGGCCGAGAGGCGTGCTCACCCCTCCACGAGAGCGCGGGCGGAGAACTCGGGACCGATAATATCCTTGGACCCTTATTCCCATATATATATATATATATATTCCTGCCGGATCACTCGAGATTTACGAGCTTTTTCTCATATATATACACTCGTATATAATACCGCGATTGGATTAACAAAGATTTTTTTATTGTCATTTAAGCAGCTTAAGATTATCTTAGATTGACAAAGGTATTATGTATTTATATGTAACATATTTGTAGCTATAAGGTAATATGCTCGATATATTCGTAAGTATGAGAGATATATATACATTAGAAGATTTCAACGTATTCTTTAAATGGTGACATATTTTTTCAACATTTTTCTTTACATACGTCGCCGAAATAATACGAGAGCGAAAATTTACTAAAACTGATTTTTCTATATGTTGGTTGGAGATGCACAATTATAATTTTTTCATCATTTATCGTATCAAATAATATGAGAGATTGAAAAAACGAAAAATAGGCTTCATAAGATAATGTATCAAAATTCGGCCTTTCTGAAAAAAAATATATGATCTGATATGAAATTTCATTGATTTCCAACCTCTTACCGGACACGTTAAAATCGTGAATAATTTACGTAGCTCTTTACACTTACAAAACGGCTCAAAAAATTTTCAGCTTCAAATAATCTTCGTTAATCTCCATGTCAGTTTTGTCTTTAAACGCGAAATTTTTATTCCAAAAACATTCAGGAGATCGAAGCTCGATGAATATTTAAGATACTAGATCATTATATTTAGCAAATTAATCAATGTATATATTTTTGCAAAAGAAAAGAAATTTTTAAACCTGTGTATATAATATTATAACTGTTTTTTTCAGTCATTTGCATATTGTTAATATAAAATAATATAACTTCTCGCAACGAAAAGTACAATTAACTTCTTAAAATAATAGAAAAGCAATTCTGTCATATATATAAACGGAGAGAAAATATTTAGTAAATTTTACTAAACATTCTGCAAATATTACTATACTTTCATTAACGTGCAGTCTTTCAAATACTGCCAAAATGCAAAAAAATTCCTAAACTTTTCGCTAACTTTTACTAACAGTTGAGTAATTTTTTGCGTTTCAAAAGTCTATTACGGTGGTAATATAAAAGTTTAGTTAAATTTACTGAAATTCTTCTCTGCGTGTATATAATATATTCACCTATTTTACAAATAAATAAATTTTTTTTTATTATCATTTTAGCGTCGCTGTTTTTATGCTCCCAACTTGGTACTAGTCGGCGTCCGAACAAGCATATACAATGAGAAAACAACACGTGTGAAAATAAACTTCCTAATCATATAATATTAATTTTATGTACACCAATTTGTTTACAAACTACAATACAAACGATTTACTAAGTGAACGGTAATAATTGTTTAACTATATATACCTCGATAGAAATATAACCATTATTTTTTAGCCAAACATTGACGATGTGTGCACTTTAAGAAATCAAAAATATGAAAGTAATCAGACTTTTTAGGAAAACTGGAAAATGTATCTAAATATTACACGTTTTGAATAATGCGATATTTCGAGTAATAATTTTAAAGTAATAAATTTTACACATTTTAGGTAAAGATCGAAAAGTTCATTTGACACCTTTGAAAATATAGTAATACATACTATTAATATCGCAGTTTAATCATCAATTTTACTATAATCTAGAATAATTTTATAAAAATTTCTCGGCGTATAGTCTTTTGATTGGGTAAAATACTTGATTAAAGTAAAAAAAGGAAATGGACAATGGAGGCGATCGTTTCGTTTATTTATAGAAACACGAACGGAGGAGCGCATAACAACAAACCGCGGCGCCTATATACGTATATATACACGCGTTCCAATTTGACGGGAATATGTATTCTAATAATTTTCACAATGCAATGATTTATGTCTTCCTTTCGCGAGCATACATTTCCTATAGCTCGTCTAACATATACCTTTACGCAACCAGTGCGCTTTCGATCGACCTAAAGGGACAATCGCTTTATTTACTCGAGCTTCAACATTTCGCGCGTAACTTCGAACAAAATGTGAAATTTTAAAAAATCAACTTCATTCTTCGTTGTTTCTTTCTGTCTTCTTTTTCTTTTTTTTTATACGAATATATGCAAATATTGAGAATTTGAAGTAATTGTCCGATCGACGATCGATCAGGATTATTCTAGAACAATTGTGGGTACCACGCGCATTCAAACGTCTGGAGCGATAATCGTTTGTACGCTCTATTATATTCGATCGATCGGTGTATATATCGGTTTCGAGTAATTGTACTATATAAAGTTCAACTTCTCTCTCTCTCTCTCTCTCTCTCTCTCGGTATAGACGAGAGCACGTCCAATGAACTTTCTTTAGAGTAACGAGTCATAAATCAAATTAAGGGGATGTTAGACCGAAAAGGTTATATATGTTAATATAAAATGGGTTATTATTTTCAAAAATCTGACAATGTCATACTCTTGTGTGAATTTTATAGATGTTTAAATTGTTAATATCAATATAATTATTATGTTCGAAATCGTGCTTGTTAAATTACCAACCAAATCTCGTTAACTTATAATTATTTTAAAATATTATTTTTTTTTTAAATTTCAATAGCAGGTTTTCCGTTGTGTTTTTAAAGTATCTTTGTGAATTTTTTGAATCTGGGTCTTAATGCCCTTGAGGAGAATTATCAACAGAGAAGTATTATTTAGTTAAAAATTAATTATCAGATGAGAATATAAATATCATCACACAAAACTTCAGAATGATTCGTGCACGCATTTTCGAGAAAAATTATTTTGATATTTCTAGTTTAATAAAGTGGGCGTATTTTGTATGATGATAGATTGAACATGTATGATATTCCTTAAATTTTAGTCTAGCAATTAATTTGTAATTAAATAGTAAGTTTTCAGTCGGTAATTCCGAGTCTCATGGTAACAACTGATTCTGTCATCCCCTTAAAGGGAAGCCAGCCGTATTACCGACATTACAATTTTTCATTTTATTCATCAAATACGTAAAATTTCCAAGTTTGGTCAACGTGTGTTAACAATCTACGTATTTCATAGAATGCAGCCACATTGGTATAATTAGAAATAAATAAAAATTGAGTGCATAAAATGAAAAATCGATAATGTCGGTAATATGTGTACGAGGTATAAGACTAGAGCTTCCCCTTGAAATGTATAAATTATCGTGGGCTCGTGGTAAATATTTAAATTTAATACGACATTCATCGTGCCTTTGCGATGCGGCTAATGCCCATGATATTCGTCATTCGTTTGTTTTAGTGAGCAAGAATGTCACAAGTACTAGCTGCATATTATACAGCCCGAATGATATACGAGTTCAAATGGAATTGTCTCGGAAATCGGAATACGCGAATGTAACAACCCCGGTAAATTTATTACGTAAATCAAGAATATCAGCATATATTCTGATTCCGCAAACGCCGAATACGCGATGTGTATATATAATGCGACGTTTTCTCAAACTATATAAGTACACTTATTGTATGTCAGGACGAAGGTTGGTTTAGACCTACGCGAGTACCGTTTCGCAAATAAATCGGACTAACAAATTTTTTAATGTCCTTTCGCAGATTTTAATATCGAGTTATTTTATTACTTAGCTAAATGCGCACCTTGAAACATTTCATGTGCAAATCATGGCAAATTATTGAACTTGCAAAATCGTGGCTTATAATGGCAGCATCCACAATTTTCCGAGGTTTAAGCCATAAAAATTATTTAAGTCATTATAAAAATATTGTTGATTATCATTGCAAAAGTGTGACACTTAATTTTTTTGAATTAGAAGAAACAATACACTTAGAATAAAAAAAAAATTTAATGACTCACGGCTAACTTAATATATTTTATTCAATAAAAATAGTTACATCGTGTATCGCCAGCGATGACATTATATAGTTTTAACGATAACTATATTACTTACGATGATCGATCGATAATTATCCTTATCGATACTATAAGTAGTAATAAGTATATAACCTATTATATAGGTAACCTATAACCTATACTGAGAAAAATTTTCAGTAAAAATTACAAGACTGTCAAGTAAAAGAGTCACAGACTGCCAAAAATGAGAAAAATTACTATACTTTATAGTAAAATTTACTATAATTCTTGTAAATTTTACTATAAAGTATAGTAATTTTTCTCATTTTTGGCAGTCTGTGACTCTTTTACTAGACAGTATTGTAATTTTTACTAAAAATTTTTCTCAGTGTAATAACTACCAAAGATTCAACTTATTTCTGGCTATTCAGTAACGGATGTACCATTAATATATATAAAGAAAAGGATGAACAAAGGAATAGTCAATATTTATTCGCCCTATACCTTACCGTACCGACAAATTTCGACAAATCCGATAATTGGCAATAAATATGATAAATAAAACTGTACGAAGATGTACGTGTAAAAAGTAAGAGAAGAGGCGCGTTCGTTTATCAATAATTTATTAGTGTGTTAATTTTCAAAAGAAATATTAATGCGTTTTCGAGAAAAGTCTTATCACGAACAAATGTGAACCAAACCTCAACGATATGTGGATGTGGAAATATTTGATATTTTTAGTAAGACATTTTTCAAAAAATCAATAATAATTTAGCACACAGATGAAATAATTGTGCACACAGTTAGATTATCAATAAACGAAAGTGCTAAAAAAATTGAGTACGGGAGTCCCCTACTATATCTGTCAAAATGTCACGCATACACACCTAGCCGTGTGTATCATACTCGAGTACTAAAACAATTATAGCAATCTCGAATAAACGAGGAATTGGAATATCCTGTACATATACACATAATAGTTATCGATGTCGAACGCGATCGCGAAAATGAGTATGGAAAGCCGGTAACGAGAGGTAAAAATCCTAATTGAGAGGTGTATTTAAATTTATAATCGATCGATCGAGCATTCATAAAATTTGAATAAAATTACTTACTCTCGACCGTGGAAGGATCAAACTGGTTCCCTCAGTAAAGAGAAAAAAAGAGCGCGCGCGCACGCACACACCACAAAAAAAGGAACTAATCGATCCGCCTTAACGACGAAAAATGTATCGCGGTGCGTTAATTAAGTACCTCTTAAATACGTTCAACAAATTAATACGCATCGTTATATACCTATGTATATAAATCGACCGAACGAACAAATAATTATTTATTGACAGTATCGCAATGTACTGCAGTCACATATATTAAGAAGTGATTATAAAGATAATATAAACTACGAGATGTAAAACGAAGAAATAATACGTAAACCAAAAATAATCGCGTGTTGCATAATCGAGAATTCGCGTCCGATTAACTATGCAACTCTTTACAGGTTACGTGTATATATATATATATATTCTCCGATTTTTCGGCGAAATATAAAAAAAACCGGAATGAAGAAGGAAAGAACCGTCGATCGGGATTAAGTCCTCTCTCTCTCTCTCTCTCTCTCTCTCTCACACACACACTCACTTAAGATAAAGAGAGAGTGCGGGCTTGTTTCCTTGTCGTTCCTATATAACCGGTGAAATAAACTCGTGAAGAATGAAATCTCCATCGAGAAGACGAGTCATTCATGAATTTTTCTCGTGGCGAACGAACGCGCGTACTATAAGATATACCTATATATATACACGATGAAACACGATCCCTCCCTCTCTCTCTCTCTCTCTCTCTCTCTCTCTTTCTCTCTTTCTTTTTGGTATACAGTATACACACAGGTGAGCAAAACAAAAAAAAAGCAGAACCGATGCGGTTAACGATCCTGTATACGGGTTTATATCTTTAATCGGTTATCGACGATTATTATCGGCCTGGACCTCTCTCTCTCTCTCTCTCTCTCTCTATCTCTTTCTCTCTGTGTGCGGGATATATAATGATACACCGAAAACAATTTCTTTATTATACAAACTGATCCTACCTAATTTACACCTGGCTATTACAATTTATCTTACCTCTCTCTCTCTCTCTCTCTATCTTTTTCTCTCTCTCTTTTCGGATCGGATTTCATCGTATTCACAGTTGTATTACTAATTGGTTGATATTTAAGAAGCTATATATATAATCTTTAATTTTGCAATTTATAATTTACAGGAATCATAATCGTATCTACAAACGGGAAGACATAATTCCTAGGTCAATCTTTACTTCTACTATTCGCGCATATTTCAGGCAATCGACGTTTCTTAACTGTTAAGATCTATGATCTCTTAAATATGAGGAAATATGAATATTTATTTACAGTTAAGAGGGACACACCTGGGTTAAACTGTGAAAAGAGATTATTAGATATTAACAATTAATATTTTTTTTCGTATAGTCAATTATTTTGATTCTAAATTTCTAACTTTTAGTTTTATTTAAATTTAGATAACACTTAAGTAAATATTACCGAAGTACATATTCCATAAATTTTACTACAGCTACTTAAGTAAATTTATTGAACCGCTTAGGTAATTTTTACTTAACTGTTGGAACAAAAAATTACTGGAGCGAATTAGTAATTTTTACTTGAATATTTTCCCGTGTCGATTAAAATGATATTTAAATGTTTCTGTTAAATTATTAGCCTATTCGATTAAGTGGTTCCTCAGATATCTTAATCGCGGTAAGTTTTATGGAAAAAAGTTAGAATACGGTGTCTCAATAATTAGACAATTGTGTTACACATAAAATAGCTAAAAAATTTAAAACTAAAATTAATAATGGTACATTTTGTTTAAAACATTAAGATATGTTCTTAATAAAAAATTATTAATTAACCCAGACTACAACCTTAAGTATTGTTTCAGTCAGGTCTTACCAATTAAACTTTTATTCAATTATATTTTTTTAGCAACAATCTTAATTGTTAAGAACTATTATCTTATAAGAATTAATATATCGAAGAAATAAAAATTTCAAAATTAGCTATTCCAAATTTTATCAATCTTAACTATATAATATTGAGTACACCTTTTGATTGTATGTTTTATTTACAGGCTATCATCAGAAATAACGACGTGGATCTCTGAAATAAAAACCTGCACCGCTTCACAATTTTTTCACTTTTTTCATCCAAGCGTCTCAAGAATCAGATAAATATCAAAATAATTATTAGTTTATATCTTCACTTATTTTATTAACATTTCTAAAACGGACAATTTTATAGATTTTAAAATAAAAGTTTAGTTAAAGAAATATCTAATTTAAGGAAAAAAATTTTATCACTTAAAGTTAAAATAATAGCTCTTTGAACTAATTATTAACACCTAAAAATGTATATTTCCGTATATTGTAGAAAATAGATTCAGTTTCCACCTAAGATTTTAGATGCATTTTAAAATTGTAATCCAAGCAGTTGATGTGAAATAATGCATACAATATATATATACATATATAATGCAAATATCTTCTTCATAGGAATTCAAAATTTTATATATACGTATTCCGATTTGTTTAATGGTCAAAACCTAAAGTAAAATTCAGATGTTATAGCGATTATTAGTGAAATATTTTAGTTCAATATTCGAGAATGACATTATTTATAAAAAAATAGTTTCTGGTTTATTCATAAACAGGAGTTCATAAAACATTCGATAGACATCGATAAATCTATACACTTGTACAAATTTAATAGAATACCGCGTGTACGTTTTAAAATATAAAGCTACGGACCGCCACTTTCAAGTATATATAAAGTATACCTCCGATTACGTTTTTGAATATTGCTCGATATACTCGAGTTAAATTAATTAACGACTGTTATAATCAATTAATAAACGTTAATATTTACAATATTATTTAACGATTTCATCAATCATCCATATACGCAATAATATACATATATACATATATATATATTGCACACGCAGGAAATGTCAATTAAACCGATAAAAATAATTAAATGCGCGCGCATTTCCGAGAATTCGCGTATATATACAAGATATTCTATTTTTCGAATATTGGCATACAGAAATATGGATCGATTACAAAATTACTCTCGACGTTCAATTTTTTAATTATCTCGGTGAAAAGGCAATACGGTTTATTTGCGGTTAATAAAGCGACAACCGACCTATAAGGAGAAGAAGAAGAAGAAGAAAATGAAGAAGCGAAGGATCGATCATCGGTCGAACACACGCGACGATCGGTAGTGACGCGTGTAATCACGGTAAACGCTGCCACCGTTGATCGATTGCACCGACGTTTAACGTAAAATCTCTCCCCCTCTTCAAAAAAAAAAAAATGAATACCCATATATCCGACATTTTTTCTTTTCTTTCCGCGTAACGATTAATTTTTCAATGGTTTATATACGCCGTCGCTAATAAAAATATGGACCAATCATTAATATTAATTAGAGAGCAAAATTTCCGGGAGACGCGAGATAATCTTAATGAGTACAGAGCGTTACATTAATTTTAATATATCGACGTTTTTTTTTAACTTTCGCTAATTTAATAGATTGTATATACATATACGTGTATATACATATAAGTGGATCGTCGAACTAGTCGCGTTTAAATTATACCGAATTAATTCAAACGAATATTACGATTACTGATCAGACGTTGCAAAATAAACGAATTATATATATGTAGATCGCCGCACTATATTTCGAAAGTCTCACTTATGGATAACGTCACGATTTTTCTTTTCCGAGCACATATTATACGATTCGAAAATAAAACTATACAGGGGTTACTCGTAGTAACACTTTCGTGTAGTTCGTTTATGACGTCATCGTAATCAACTCGACCAACGTTACAAATGCGTACAACGGTCGGAGCGATGGGCACGCGCATATTCAAATTATCTCTTTACAAACTGTCCGTGCGATATGACTAGATTTTGTTTTTCGGTATTTTAAAATAATTGGTGTATTAAGTAGATTATTAACTTATGAAAAATTGGGTTGAAGCCCAAATTACTGCGGGATAACCAATGTCAATATGTTGATATATATATACATATCAGTGGTAGGTGTAAGAAAGTACAGTATGTAAAAGAAGGAAAAAAGTGTATATTAAAAATAACTATATTGTCTTATAGAAACCCGCGTAAAAATTTAAAGTTTTCTATCAACTTGATAAAAAGTTTTAAATAAGTACTTTGAAAAATATTGATTAGACATTTGTATAAAAAATAACTTTATATATTTATATAGGATTCGCACCTCTAATCTTCTACTTCGGAGTCTTACCAACAGAGCTATTTCTTATGTTTGTGTCAATAAGTTACATTCCGATTGTAAAGAACAATTGAAACATTCTTCCAAGTTTGTAATCTGAATACAACTTATCGACATAAACGATAAAATAGCTCAGTCGATATAAGCAGAGCCAGAAACACCGAAGTACAAGATCAAATTTCGAATCATAGAATAAACAAGTATTTTTTATTTGTTTTATTAAACGAAATTTTGTAGGTTTGAAAATACTATTTTTAACCTTAACGAAGAAACATTACTTTAAGTTCATCTAAGCTTTATACAAATTGACGTTGACGTATCAATATATAAACCCATACATTTTTACGAGCGAACGTAAAGATATATTTTGGATAATCACAACACTTACTATATTTTATTGTAATTTTTGTTATAAATTCTAAAAATCCACTATACAGGTGCTATAATATTTGCTATTGAATATAGTAAAAATTATGATAAATAACTGTTATATAACAAAATAATTATTTTTAATATACCATTTTCAAACTATGTAACTGACCCGTGGATTCTCTTTCATATTCCATTCATATTGTACATGTATTTTTGTCAATTTTTACAATTTACAAACCCTGATACTAAGGTATAATTATACCGTCACTGTCATTAAATGGTTTAATACATATATGTTAAATACGTTTAAATTTCATAAATCTAAGTCCGTAACGGTAACAGGGCAAAATAATTGGGACAGAGAACTTACCTTAATATAATTTTGTAAATGGATAATTCAGGGAAGAAAGGTAATTTAATTTACATAACCTCAATCTTTGTGCAAATGTAACACAGTTCTTTCACATATTTCCTTACGTTGTTAGTTATAAAGCGACACATCAGAAATCCTATGAATATATATATATGCATATATATCTTATATATAATCAATCTATAAAATAAAATAATTTGAAGGTTCGGCAATTTAAGTATATGATTTAAATATATCGGTTTTTTCGAACTGTAGCTTGATTTTAAATTGAGGAGTTGTCGAGCTCAAAAATGGTCATTTTCAATATTTTTTATAAACAAAAGAATGGATTTTTTATTCCTGACCATGTTTAAATTCCAGTCCATCAATCTCTTATGCATGTTTTCAACAATGAACCCAAATTTTTTCAGATTTTTAAATCGATATTTTAATTACGATGTTTGGATTGAAAGATTATGCCTTTTTTGACTAATAATTACTGACCCAAAATTATATAGTTAATTATTATAAAAAATATTATTTTCTCATAAAAAATCGATCCGTTAGGCCCTTTCTTATGTATAGAGCTATCCTTACAAATTTTTTTCAAATTTTTAATTCAATATTTTGTATATAATTGGTGGTTTAAAAGGTGTAGATCCCTGCAATTTGGATCCGGCATCTCCTTAAAGTAGTTTAAATTAATTTGAAATCAAGTTATGATTCGGAAAAACCGAAAAACTTAAATCATATATATTTATATATAATCTATGTTTAATATCATTTCGAATACTTAATTATTTAATACCGACAAAATATTACGAGTATACCTATGTATTGACATATAAAATTACAAGTACAAGTACGTAAAAAATGTCTGTTATATTTATAAATCTGAATGAAAGTATAACTTGACGAGGATGAAAGAGTTCCATCAAAACGTCGCTAGTTAACAAATAATAAATCCAGCATGGTATTGTTAATAAAAAATCGAGAAGGAAATAACATCCCTTTTTAAAGGGAAAACTCACATCCCCGTTGACTATTTGGCACACGCGAAATCTCGAATTATCGAGACGATTACGAGAGAAGGTGAATTATTGAAACGGTTATCACAAGATTAGCATCAAGGGCCGCGTGTCTTTTATTTTTTTCTCGATAAATCCTCGGGATTATTTCCGCGTTTCTATACGACTATATGCATATAGGAGAGACGATCGAATATCTTGCACACCAATACGTGTGGATATAGGATCGAGGGGATAAAAAGTGTATGAAAAATAAAGAAAAAAAATGAGAGCACTAACCTCGAGAGGTCGAAAAGCGAGTCGAAAAGTCGAAATCCAGAAGTTGACGAAGCGTCGCGAGAACCGCGGATTTTATTGCGTTGCCCGGGGTTCATTTCGCACGCAGTGACGCACTCAAGTGAGCCGGCACTTTCTCGTTATATTCGGTTGACCCGCGGCTCCTTCATTCTCCGTACCGATATACTACTTATATACACTTATTCGATCGCTTCGTCGCATTATAATGTATATTACCTATACCATTTCCTGAATCGCGTTTCGCTATCGTTCCTCGGATCTCGTCGCCGAATCACATTTTTGTATTTCGTTTCGTCTAACCTCCCGATATAACTATATACATGCCCCCGTCCCTCTTTCTTTCTTTCTTTCTTTCTTCGCTCGGTTAACGCACTATTGTTTTCTTCGTCCCTCGAGAGAGTTTATGTACTGTAAATCACTCGCTCGACTTTTTACCTAATTATTACTCGCTTGGTATTTTTGGGATATATACACAGATCATTTGGAGCCCTTGATAGGCTTGGATAGCTTTCATCGTGTCTATGTACTCGTCTCGAATAATTACCATTTTTTTAACTAAATTTTATATTATTGTATAGTGTCGAATACGTAGAAAAAAATCGTCAAACTTAGATTTTAGATAAGTGTAAAGTGTGTGCAGAGAATGGCGATTTTTTAAGGATATAGAGGTTCGTCAAATAAATTACTTTTTGTTTTTCATCTTTACGATCTACAATTTTTGTGGCAATTTTTTGGCTTTTTTCGAAATTTTCAACAAGATAGAATCATCTTAACCAATATATGTTTTACCTTAACTCTTAACCAATATAAGTTGTCGATTGACACATTCTAACGTCAATTTTTTACACTTTAGGGTTTAGAAATGTATAAGAACCAGCGTCCATAAAAATTAAATTTCAATTGGTCCGGAAATATGTAGTAACCAAAAGAGTTGAAAACATTTATTTTACAAGAATTAGAACGCGCCTGTACGTAAATATGTTAAACTCGATATCAAGTTAACATAAACTTTATCTTTGGCGATACTTGGTATCAACTTGGTATATTTAACGAGACTCTCCCAAAAAATCGAAAAACTATTAATTAGGTTCCGTAGTAAAAGATCCGAGGTTCGAATCTCAGATTTTAAAATTGTATTATTTATCAAAATTTTACACTTTCAAAATAATTATTTTCAATTATATTAAAAAAATGACTTTAAATTATCTAAACTTATGGTATTAGTTATAGTTTATCTAAACATCATGCAACTGTCTAATCACTATTTTTACAATTTTGGGAGAGTCTCAATTACATTATGACGAAGTTACCCTGTAAATCTCAGATAAATCGGTGAAAAATTGACTGAGTGATATTAGATACATGATTGCATCTAATATCATACATACATTTTAGGGAGGGCCTCAAATCAGTTCTAATACGCATACATTTCTCTTTTGATGCATCACACATTTTGCGATTATTAAAATATAAGGCTCTGCTCCCGTGTAGCGGTCGTGCCTAAAAACCTCAACTTTCTTTTCATTCTTTAATGTATATTAAACAATTAAATTAACAACTTACATATATTTAGAATTTCGGAAACAATCTACTTTCATAAGACTCTGTGAATTCCTTGTGTATGTATGTATGTATGTGTGTGTGTGTCCAAACCAATAATAATCATTACGTGTATTATATAAAGATTACACTCGTTCCAGAAAATACCGCAGAAACGTACGTAAAGAAATTAAAAAACAATTCGCTCGTTATCCACAAACTGACCATTTCCTAAGTGTCAAAGACACTTCTTTTTATCCGTTCCTTTCCCACTGACTGTGCAAGTTTAAGTAAACATCCTCCAAGGTATATATACACGTACCAGTAAATGAAAATTCCCCGATGGAAAAGATAAACAAATGTACATACGCGTTTACATATACTTCTATATATATGCGATCGAAAACATGTCTTCTCCTATTACATTATCATACGAGCCTATATATATATATATATAAAATAAAATCGTCCAATTTTCGGACTGTAAAAAAAATGATAACTATATATAAGGTAAGTGTATATATATGAAGTCCTTTTGAAAATATATAAGAAGCGTCCAATTATACGAAACGCGCCGCGGTACGTATCGAAAATAAAGATTTTTCTACATCTGATATATGGAGAATCGCGCATAAAATTATGCAAAAACGATCAGGAATCGTATTATTTAGACGCAGGAATTGATATTCAGTCTATTATCCAATTAGGCCAGTATGTGTACATACTTATACGGTGATCGAGATATACATGTTACAGCTATGTATGTTCTCGTTTTATTTTTATTTTTTTCTAATAAATTATATACATGATCGCGTCGCGGCAATTAATTAATTATAGTTATTAATTTATGAAAAATACGTGTATCGAGAGCGAGGTTTATGTATTAATTTACCGGAAACAACGTAATCGACACCTATACTATCCGTCTA
The DNA here is from genome assembly GCA_026168455.1 of Theocolax elegans. Classification (NCBI taxonomy): domain Eukaryota; kingdom Metazoa; phylum Arthropoda; class Insecta; order Hymenoptera; family Cerocephalidae; genus Theocolax; species Theocolax elegans. Next base: position 588,338 of record CM047428.1, on the reverse strand, counting down.
TGTGTGTATATATATACGATAAAGGAATAAACATGAAGGAATAAAGTACAAAATATTATGACAAATTATGTTACCTACACTACACTAATTACTGAGCAATTAGCAACGAATGTTAGATTTAAATAATTAAAATTATTATTTCAATTAAGAAATTTTACTATTGAAGCTGGTATTTTTGTACGAGTTTTCGATATAATGCCTACGGTAAATAGTAAATTTTAAGGGTAGAGTATGGTCAGAAAAATTTTTTTGTAATTTTTTATGTGAAATGTCATCTTTATCAAATATATCATAAAAAATATTCTTTATTGATGATTACTAACACCCAAATCACGTAAAATATTAAAATATTTAACAAAATAGGCCTAAAATAGTTGCAAATTCAAAAAACTCCTTGCAGGGTAAAAGTTATCAAAGGATTCCGGTAAAAAAATTTTAAACTTATACATATAAGAGCTACAACTTTACACAGCGATTAAGGTTTATCTATAAAAATGCAATTTCTGGCTCAATAAACCTAATTTATTTATGTAATTGACTAAAAAATATCAGATTTTTCATTAAAAAAGAAGTAATAAAAATGTCACATTTAAGTTTAAACAAAAAAGGCTGTAATAACTTTATAATTCATACATACCTCAAGATGTGTGCAAAATTACAGGTGGTTACAACAAAAATTGTTCTGCAAGGAATGTTTTAAAGGTATAAAAAAAAGTTTTTGAATTATTTAGCTTTAAAGATAAACATACATGACTTATTGCATTAACTGAAGATTATTTAATGCTGAAATTATGTAAGCACATAAGCTTTATAATATTAAACGTTATTTACGCATATTCTACGTAACATTTAAAATTTGTTTCTAAAATAAAAAAAAATTGATTTTTTTTTAAATTTTAGACCATACTCTACCCTTAATAATCGGTACATGTACAAACAAGAGAAAAAGATTTTTTTTTCATTTGTATTGTCGACGTGGTCAAAGTTACGGATATAATACTAATAAAGGAATGATTTATCTTCATCAACACATTTTGGTAACAAGCCATTGTTGACCATTCACGTGACAATTACATCTTTTTGTAAAATTTAAATATTTTAACTAAAAACATGTCATTAAATCGTAAAATAAAAAAAAGAAAAATTTTTATCGCAAACATTCGGTTCTTCGAGTGTATATACGTAAACATAGTCCGTCGTGAATGTAGTAAATATATAGTTAGAACCACATAGGTCTCTCTTTCTCTCTCTCTCTTTCTCTCTCGTTCAGGTCGACTATTATGTTCGGAGAGCAACATCGCTAACAAGAAGAAAAAACGAAAATAACGACGAAAAGATGAGATGATCTAATGATTGTCGAATAATAATCGATCGAATTGGCAGTGGTTTTCCGAAGCGCGATATATTTAACAACCTATTATAATAATACCTCGCGCTATTTGACGTTTACTAGACGTACCTCCTCCTTTGCGTTACGCCTCTCGTCAAACGGCGTCATATACACACCTGCGCACCCCTCATTCACGACCAACTAAACTAGCAATTATGGGTTTCGCGGGTTTTAACGAACGTTACCTAGCTCGTCTATACATAAATGTGCATTGGAAATTACAAAAATGAGTCTGACACTCATTTAGGAAAATAAGTCTATAGATGAACTCTTGGAATAGTCTGGCATTCATCATTAGAAACTTGCATGGAGTTATTTTTCAAACTGTTCTTACAAACTGTAACCTGAAGTTAAGATGTAATACATCACCGAAATCCAAACTTCCGAAGTTCAATTCCTCCGCATATAATATTTTTTAACATCTTTCGATAATTAAATTATTATTTTAAAGAATATACATAAATAAATAAGTAAATGAATAATAATCTACATACCTCGCGATTATAATGATAACGTCGTCGGATAATCGCTACATGTGTGTATATATAACCACACGAAAATTGAATAATATTTCAAGAATTAAAGTTTGAATTGTCCATGTACCCGGTGTAGCCGGCGGTGGTTAATTTTCAACGATTTCGCAAAGAAATATATAGAAGTAGAAACAGCCTATGTAAAAAAAATAGTACAATCTATATCTATATTAGACACAATTTATTATACAAAGAATATGTATATGAATGAACACCCATAGCCTGTATACATTCTATGTATAAAAACAAATTTTTTATTTTTCCATATTTATAGTTTGTATAAAGAATAAAAAACAAAATTATATTCATATCAGTATTACTATACAAATGTATATAGTTTATACTTAAAACGTGCATATATTTTATATAGCTAGAAGATATAAATATAATTTGTTTTTTTATTCTTTATACAAACTCTAAATATGGAAAAATAAAAAATTTGTTTTTATACATAATATGTATGGGTATGGGTGTTCACTCATATACATATTCTTTGTATAATAAATTGTGTCTAATATCGATTTAGATTGCAGTATTTTTTTTTACATGGGAGGACGAGCATGAACTAAAAAAGTAAGATACAGTGAATATATAGAGGTTTAATTAGGTCTCACCGATTCGAATCTAATTATAATAAATTTTATTTAGTACGAAACTCTTGGCTAATAATCCTGACCGCGCGAGTCCACGTAGGGTATACGTATATATACGTATATATATATATATACATACAGAGACATACAGAGGCATTATACAACGAGTGTATACAAGTAGATAAATAACGGTTTTAAAGTGTTTAAAGTGTTCCCGGTGACAATTTATAGATATCTGGAGGTTATGTTGAATCAGGAGATCCTGGTGCAGATAGCTAACGTGAGATTGAATCGAGTGAGGATGCCGAAGATTGAATGGATAAACGGTCCCCCGGGTTGTGGAAAGACTACCCTGATTCTGTCTCGCCATGTGGCTCCCAACGCCGGAAATGATAGGTCAGATGACTTGGTGCTTTCTATGACCAAGGATGGACGTGCTGAATTCGCCAAGAGAACTGGGGAGAAGTACGGTGTGACCGTCGCCAAGGCGAAGATTCACTACCGGACGGTGGCCTCTGTCTTGGTGAATGGGTGCGACAGACCGTTCAATAGAGTGTTTGTGGATGAGCATCTGATGGCGCATGCGGGTGCGATTGGTTATGTTGTGGCTCTGACTGCTTGTAAGGAGTTGATTTTGGTCGGTGATAAGAACCAGATACCTTTCGTGGATCGCGATCACATGATATCGATGCGCTTCGAGAAGCCTGAGGTGTTTTGTGGGGTGACCACGTGGTTGAGGAGATCTTACCGCTGCCCTCATGATACTATTAAGGCTTTGGATAGGTTTTACAAGAACGTGTACACAACTAACAAGGTAGTTAGGAGTATGAGTGTGAAACCATGGTTGGCTGAGTACGCTAGTATTGATAAAGGGGCTCCGGACACCTTGTTCATGACGCATTTGCAGGCCGACAAGGATGAGTTGAAGGTAAAGGGATTCGGTAGTGGTAGAGGAAGCAAGGTATTGACTGTACATGAAGCGCAAGGCTTGACCTTCAAGCACGTGAGGTTGATTAGGATAACACCCAAGCCCGTGGGTATATTCGATGAGATACCGTGGGCGATTGTAGCGATAAGCAGACATACCACTTCCTTCGTCTACCACTCAGATGTGATGGATGCAGTGACGGCGTTCGTGCGTGAAGTCGAGAAGTACGATGACTCCACGTTGGAGCGATGGAATGCGGAAAGGGCGCTTGAGGATGTCGGGGCTGGCGGTAGTATAGGAGGAATGTATGTAGGTGCGGATGTGATTTTGACTAGGAACATGCATGTGAATAAAGAACATGAGGATTTTGTGGCTAATCTGCCTCATCAGACCCATGCTGCGATGAGACTCAGCCAGTCTCACGTCTATGTCCCCCAATGCCTTCCAGGAAGCCATAGTAGAAACAAAGTCGTTCCACTTAATCTTCAAACCATCAAACACACCCTGGCAAGAAAACTTATTCCAGATAGCAGTCATAACCCCTGAAAAGGAAAGTCTGGTCTGAGACCTCTTTCCCTTCTCAACGCCAACCACCCGCTCCAGGACTTTGCCCGCCGCATACCTATCACGATACGCGATAGTGTATACCGCAGCCACTATCCAAACCAGGTCCTCGGCTGGCACCTCGCTCAACGAGGCAAAAGTTGCCCCGTTGATCGAAGTCCTCATCCTAAAACTGGCCGCGGCGGAATAACATTCATTCAAGTTAAAGCTCTTCTCCCCAGACCTTGTACAATGCGCCAGCAACAGTTCAAAAAACTTACGCGGCACCTCGAACCAACGCCTGGAGAAATTCGCCATAACACCATTCACAACACACTTAGACTCAGAAAAATACTCTCCATCGTACGTCCAAGTACCCAAAATCACAGTCTCTGAAAAATCAAACCACAGATCATAGGAAGAATTCAACACAGGGCTGATAGGCGCCTTATTGCAGTACGTGTATCGGAAAAACAGCGTATCCAATCTATAATCCACATGCTCAACCACATACATCCTTTTATTCGGAGTAATGTACTTGTGTGCCTTTACCATGGCTATATAGCCAGAGTACTTATGACGATAGTTCAAAGAACTATCGGCAGCAAATCCAAATCGTATATACCCATTCTCGACTCTGTATGTACCCTTAAGGGCAGGCAATTCCCCCTACGATTTAAACAAAATAGAAGGGTGGAAATTGACCACCGAGAAGACCACCTCCGGCTCGTGGGCGTCAAGCACCCTACACATACTCTCATAATCAATATCATACTGCGAATGAACTCACATTTAACCTGACAATCCTGCGCCAAACTTTCACACCTTAAGTCAGAATTACACACATACTTACCGAAAGTCTGCTGCGAAATCTTCTTCTCTCTCATCATGTTCTGCAAACTCATACGTTGTAAGGTTTCCCTTGCAGAATCGACATAATCACAAACAGGCTTGCAACAGTGTATGTTAAACTGACCCAACTTAACCCTACGCAAAGCATTCGCACCAACATCCACCAAATACACATTCTTACCTTTCATCACAGGAGTGTAATTGACGTTATACCCTATCTTATGCAACACCAACGACTCGCTCAAGTCACGCACCAATGCAGCCAACCCATGAGGGTGACTACTTTGGCCCGTAACTACCACATTCATTTCAGGAAAAGCCGAAATTATAGCTTGAGAATCAATCACACTCATACGATAATGCACAACAAACTTATTACTAGACTTGTTCACTACCGGAGTTAGAGCGTCCCTGATTCCAGCCTCATTCTCTCTCACATACGTCCTCAGCAATTGCGCGCTGGCCTCACCCAAAGTATTGCGTGAGTCCAGACCGGCACTCTCCATCAACGAGAAAATATAAGCAGATTCCTGCTTCTTTCTCATTGCTGCATCCTCATACAACTTGCTCTCTTTCACACCCACACGACATTCGGAAAACTTAAACCTAACCAAAAGATCACTAAAACTAATCAACTCTCCACATTCAACATGCAACACCATCGGCGCTACAAAGGACGGGGAAGTAAGATACACTTCTGAATCGAGTTGCATATACATGTGCGCACCCTAGGCAACCTACCGAACCTTCGTCTCACCGCTGACACATTCATACAGGTGTGAAGTAACGAATTATTTACCTCGACGACCCATTGCAAATAGCAATAGCCATCACCAAAGCTCTTGTCGAAAGACTAGAACCCTTCGCAAACAATGGGACCACCGCAGAAAGCGGCATCCCTGACGGTTTTGCACAACGCATAACCGAAAACACAAAACCTCACAAACGCAAAGAAAACACACCCGTTAAACACGGACAATTATTAACGCACAAACGCGCGTTAATAACAACAAAAAATAAATTTATTCCGCAAACTCATATCGCTCTCGGTTCTCCAAAAAGAAGGATTAAATATATACGCGCGTGCGTGTGTGTGCGTGTGTTACACAAAAGTGAAACTCTCAATGAGCGATTATGTATACACGTGTACATATTCGCGCGCGATACACGCCGAGATCTTTTTTGAAATACCATTCGAATTTAAATGAATCGAACGACGTTTTTAAATTTTCTCACCGATGCACACCATCCCGATAGAGCCCGTATGTGTACACGTACACGTATACACGACACACAATCTCATCGACTATGTACATATATATACGAATATTCATGAATAGTAATCCGGGAATTGGGCAGGTTTCCACAAGGCCTCCCAAGTCGACACTCGGATAAGATAACGACCGAGGAAGAAATAGTCGTTGTCGACGAGGATTTAAAAACACACGGGATATTTTACTAAATAAAAGAGAAAGCCGACTGACTGTATATGCTACAACGATGATCATCCGACGATTCGGACACACGTGTCTTGTACCTTCATTCGGACTCGGACACGGGTCTACTCTACTATTCTTCGACGGAAAACCCAACGGATTTTTATACGCCTTTGGATTTTCAATACGTTTCTTCGTCCTGTCCTGTGTAATGTTGGTTTTTTTTTGACATTGTTTCACCATGTATTCATTTCATTACCAAAAGGTAATCCACTTGATGTTAGACGATTCTTCTATTACCAAGTATAGATTCCATTAAAATCAAGATATCTCACTATTCTAAATAGAAATCGAATTGTCTGGGTTATAGAAAATCATTCAATATCAAGTGGATTTTCTTTTGAGTCCTATTTGATACAACCGTCCTCTAATCACAAGAATACATTTTTCTGAGTATATATAAAAATCTTCAAGATTTTTAATTTCAATTCAAACGATTTTTTATTCTGGTAATAAAGAATGTTATGTTATTGCATATTAATTAAAATATATAATGTTCTTTGAAGATTTTGAACATTTTGAACATTTTGATTAATAAAATTTTGTCAAATTTTCTAACCAATATGTTCAAAATGTTCACGAAAGCAATATCTTTACTAATGTACATTAACATATATTCTGCATTACCACAATTAAAACTTTTAATTGCAATTATAAATTTTAATGAATTTTACAGGTAAACCGTGTAGTGCAATTGCTATTTTTACGACCACTGTAAGTTGCTATATATATAACATTTTATTACAATTTAGGTAAATTAACGATCGTTTTAACGAGTCAAAATTATAATTTTCATGCACAACGTATCGAAGACATATTTGCCTCTATATTCACTCACTTTAAACTTTATTGAATAAATAAGTCTTACAATTCTATAATTCGCATTTATAATAATTATAACAATACCAATTATTTCTATATTTATACTATATGTATATATAACAACATAATCAACCAAAATAGAATACGCATAAATAGTTGAAAGACCAATCAAAATCACACTTTTTCTTCTTTTTTTTCTTATTATTAATAATTATTATATTATTAATCATGATTTTATTAATAATAAATCAATATCAATAAATAAATTAAAATTACATCACAAATAACTTTCATATAAATAATATATGAAAAGGTTGTACATAACACGAAACAAACTATTGATATATGCCTTTGACACGTTGTGCAAGAAAATTATAATTTTGACTTTGGACAACCTATTTTAATTATAATGCGTTAAAAATTGTATCGAATTTGTATAAATAATAATTTATTTATTTTTACTTTATTTATACTATTCTCACTAAAATCATTTGAAAATTGTCAACGTCAAATATCAATAAAAACGCAAAGTATTGAAATGTTTAAAAAAAAAAGTATATACTTAATTGTTTTTGTTACTATAATAAAAAAAATAATTAAAATTCCTTTTTTTATCCATACACCCTGCACGGAGAAAAAAAAGAGTCGTAATAAAAATGACTGTACGTTTTTATACGCGAAGTAAAAAGTTGATAGTAAAAATTATGTTATTGGGTAATCGAGAGACAGCGGACTTGATAATTATTATAAATATTATTATTTTTTTTGTATGATAAATAACAAAACAGATATATGATAAACATTAATAAATCTAAACACTAGTCATTTTTACACTAAATCGTTTTTTTACGTCTGGTGTAGAAATGTTTGGTAATTATCAAACAAAATAACTGTTTTACACATACCAATTTTTAAAAAGATATTAGAATAAAATATTGATTCATTTTCTACTAGGATATAGATATAGGCATGCATGCTGGCAAAAATAATATATTTATTATTATAAATTGAGTGTTAACTTCTATGTCGATTCGAAGGAGGCCAAGAGTAGGAAAAAAAGATGACTATATTTTCCAAAAATTCTGCTTTTTATTAGGCGACGTTTCGTTGGGTTGATATGCCAATCTCATCAGGCTTTAAAAATAAGTCACGAATTATCGCATACTCTAAATTTTAAATGTCTAGATATGAAAACGTATATCGACATAAACCAAGTTTAACTGTCAATAATTATTATAAATGATTTGATGAAATTTTATTGAAATTGTAAAGATATAGCGAATTATTAATTTTGATATAAGAATGCAAATGAATACGAATTTTAGACGAAATTTCAGTAGCTAAATGTCACAGTATTTTCGGACGAACTTGAGGTAATTATTGGTGATTTTAAATTTTAACCATTTCTTACTTATTTCATATACCACTCTGCAGTTTGTCTATCAACTTATCTTCGCTTCATATACAAAATTAGTAATATGTATACATATACAAAGTAACATACAAAGCAGAGTTCCTTCTTCCCCAAAACGAAATAAATGATTTAGTTTCGTTACCGATAATACAATCAAATCATCACAAAATATTCCGTAAAAAAGTGATTTTAATTCGAATATTAAAAAATGTAAAATTATGTTGTCAAATTATACAACGAGGTTACAACAATCGATAGTAATATTTAAACCAGACACGGATAAAAATGTTGTATTTAAAAAATACGACAATATCGATTAGCAACGAAGACCATTGGGATAAATAAGAAGAATTACCAGTAACGATAGCAAAAGTGAATAAATTTTTTTATCAAATATTACCATGTATACATATATATATGATTCACATAATCAGGCAAATGGACCAATCGGTCGAAAAGAGGCTTTGCGGAGATGAAACCCTCCAACGGTAAGAGAGAACACCGCATCCATAAATATACTGTAATAGTCGGCTTTAACGAGCGTAAAAATGCTAGGTAACTTTTCGACGACGAAAAACGAGAGGAAGAAAAAAAATCGTAAGTATCGAAGGGAAATTATTTACAGGCACACGTGCGCGCGGAGAGGGAGCACTAAGTTACGACTGGAAAGCCGTAAAGCGCGCGAGGTGCGCGCGTAAATTTGAATAACGAGTATAGAGTCGGAGACTCGGTCGAGCGCATGTGTATATACTATAAGTACGGATAGAAGGAGGTGTGTGCGCGAATGGCGCAGGGTGATTGCGCGGGAGGCGGGTATACCCGAGGCTTTCGAGGCTCGAGCGCCGCGATATCTATATTCCGCCTCCGTCGGTCGTTCGGTCGTTCGATCGTTCCGGCCAATCAATCGATCGATCCTGACGCCTTCCTCTCTATCTCTCTCGGGCTGGATAGGCGCCACGGTCTTTCTCTCTGCCCGACGTACCGATTGCGAGATTATTCGAGGTAAAGGTTATCTCGCCTCCATAACGTATTATATCCTCGTGACGGTCTCGCGAGACGTTTACTCGCACCGAGAATAGGTTTCGATTAATAATTACAAGATTTTGTATAGTTTATATATATTATAATATTTACTATAATTCTTATGATTGTTTACTATCTGTTTTGTATATTTTGAATTTATATAGGTATACATACTATATACTATACGCCATTTTCCTCAGTTTTTCAATCTCCGATTTGCAAAAATACAGAGTTCTCTCCGTGATATTGATAATATGATGATAATACACTTACAACGAGATGACCAGGAGATTTTAGTCAAACTTTGTACGCTCAAATGTTAGATTTTGGATTAATCTTATTAGATTTAAAGTTTCTATTGAAAATTAGTGAAGAATGAAAATATGATCTAAAATTTAGCGATGCGAATACAGTTTATTTGTTCGTCACATACTTATCTTCTTCTAATTTTATTACTTCAATAATTTTAAGATAGATTAACGGATTTTTGAAAAAACTATGTCTATTGTATCTTAGCTTTCAATTGCATTTTGCATATATATATATATATATATATATATATATATATATATATATATAATTAGTAAATATTTACTTCCGATTAAAGTCAAAACGATCCTTATTTAAATTTTTCGTTGTTAATCCAATGTATTTGTCAAACAAGGCAACATATTTGCGACTCACTCTACACAAAGCTTGATTAAAAACCAGAACTCGCAAACTTGATCATTTCGTTGTTAGTACGATCGATTATACCGATATCTATGTATTATATTATTCCTTCACACTGGAAATCGAAACCAGGGACCTCAACGAAACGAAACATCATTTAACCCAAAAATTAATTAGTTTAGTTTTGTTATTGGATTATAGTCTGAGAGATAACGACACAAAGATCGTCAGGATTTGCTACAGCAAAAGATATTTTTAATCAACAAATATGAAAATGCAAGTATGGCTGGTGGTAAACGGGACATTTATAATGTGTGTGTTATTTGTATATCTATATATATCAGAAAATAACATTGATATATATGGCAGGTATGCTTATACCTCACTTACCACCACCCATATTTGGATTTCGTATTTGTTGACTAAAAACGAAACGTTTTATGTATTTTTTTTACTGTAACCAATCATTTTGTCGCTATCCCTCGGACTATTACGTAGAACTAAATGAATTGTTATGTTTTTTTTGACTAATTTTGTTATATTTGACATATAACTAATTAGATAGACAAAATAATGAAACTATAACAAAATCTGTTTATTTTCAAGTGGATTAAAATCATAAACAAAACTTACATATTTTTATGTTTTATAAAAGATAATAATTAAAATTAATATTGATTTGTTTAGTTCTTGATATTAAACGTTAGAGAATCAAATTAGTAAAAAAAAAATTTAAACTATTAAAATATATCATCCTTTATGCATAAATTATAATTCTGTAGATTCGTAGGCAAATCTACAACGATTATTCTTCAGAAGTACATTTGAAAAAAAGAATAAAATATTTCGGATGGCAATAAATTATTATATATGTCCGCAATATTTATATAAAAATTTCATTTTATTATTTGTAAGTAAACAATATAGTATATAATAGTTTCCCTTGAAAACTAATCAATTTAGTCCTCTTTTCGTTATAAAAAATAATTAAAACTAAAATAAATAAAATTTTGTTGAAAATAATAATAACTAAAATATAATTTAGTTTTCGTTTAAAAAACAATGTCTAATTCTTTTATTGCGTTTTCTTTTTACAAACTGAACTAAATTATAACAAAAGTTTCGTTTAATAATGAGTAAACTAAACATTTAAAAAAAAAAATTTTAATGAAACGAAATATTTTCTAAGGTCTCTGATCGAAACATTTTTCGGACACGTTTTCAGATTTAAATTAACATATCGGGCATTTTTATGCTTTTTACGCGTCTGAAGCATCGATAATATATATTTATTTATTTATATAAGTATATACATATACATATATACACTTATACCGAAACAATAGTCTCGAGTGGAGTGACGCGTAAAAAATCGCATTGATCTATACAGTTTCGAAGGAATAATCTCGAAGTACGCATACACATTTTTCTCGATACTATAATAACAAGAACATCAACAATAACAACAATAACAACAACAACAACTCGTCAATTACTATGTATGCGTATATATGATATGTATGTATCGGATAGTAATGAGTTTACACACGAACCGGTATATAATCTAATTTGGCACCCGGTTATTCAATTACACCGGATTATTACATTACGCACTTCAGACACTGTATATGCTTTCTCGGACAGTTTTAATTAGCTAAACCTGCTGGCTACTATATGCCTCTCCTACTGCGAAAATTCATTAAACCCGCTTATTATATATTCCTTATGTACGCTCAACCGACTAAACGCGCCTTTTAAACGTGATCGATCTTTCAATATCGAGATGTGGAAAATAATTTTTACTCGTGTACGTACTTCGTATATAATTATATAGTTTAAACTTATATATTTTCAAGTATTTTATATACGTAGATGCTAAACTTGATGGGTTTGTAATTTTTGGATTTTTATTTTATGGGGACAAGGCTAGGTTACAATTGAAAAAAAGCAATTCAATTTTAACAATTAATAATTTCTTTTATAACAACCGAAACCATTTCTTAATTTTTTAAACAAATTATATCACCATTAACTTTTATTTAAAATTGTTTAGTCAATTTGTATATGTAACATAACTATTTTAATTAATTATGAGACTCCGTAATCTGATTTCTTTTTCCATAATGTATTTACCGCAGTGTAATGTGTAAGTAAACATTTATATAAAGTTTTACAACAATTGTCAATTTTTTATAGAATTAAAAATTAAATTTTACCTGAATATTGAATATAATGTTATAGTCCAAGTGAACTTGGTCGAATAACATTTTAAACGAAATCAACGAGTATTTATACAAAACAAAGTTGGTGTGTTTTTCGAAGCTATACGTCATAGTTGATTAATTTTTAATTTATAAAATTAAAATCTATTCCGTAAAGGTGTGTAAAAAAATAAATAAAAGGTAATAGAGAGGAAGAAAATAAAAGTGAATTACCCTCAAGTTGTTCGTAACTGGACTTGATCAATCAACGAATAATGTATGCGATCTCCCGTGTTACCTGCAACATAAATATGATTATACAACGTTAAACAATTAACGAGATAATATACAGAGATGATATAACGATAATAAAAAAAATGACGATAAAAAAGAAAAAGGAGGCAAAGTAAAAGAAGAAGTGTATATAATATAAAGAGGGGAATATCAGAAATTCTTTAAAGCTCGTAAAAGTGACGTTCACCCCGTGGTTTTATAGCCACTTTATTACGCATTGTTTGGCGTAAGACCAAACGTTGGAAGAATGCTCGCGCCGAGAGTCGCCGGTGCGCGATCGGTCCGCTCCGCGCCGCCGCGCAACGCTCCTAAACGATTCCCGTGACGTTACATATATATATATATACAACATGTAAAACGGTGCATCAACGGCCTGAGATATTGCTTGGCGCCTTACGATATCGTTTTTAAATATTGCCAACCGGAATGCGACCGACCGCGAGAAACGTTGAGTTGTATGCCAAGCTGTGTCACTCTATTTAGACTTTATTTTCTTTTACTTCTTTTTTTTTTACGGGGATCATATAGATCGAACGTGATTAGTTTAAGTTGTTAGTTTAAGGTAGCTCAAGCGCGAATCCACACACTGCAGATTGAAATGAAACTTTGACACATTATTAATAATATCATGACAAATACTGTCGCGAAATTTGAGGGAGACTTGCCGATAAAAATAATAAATAAAGCTTGTTTAAAGTTTCAGTTTTTAGCATTACGCTTATGGCAGTTTCGTGATTTTCCACAGGAAGTACGCTATTTTGTTTTGACAAACACTGGATGAATGGATCAAAAACAAGTTACAAAATGTTGAAAACCTAAGCTTTTAAAATATATTTTAATAATCATAGCATGCCGGTCATTCCGAATAAATATTTTATATTGAACTTGTAAAATGACAGTAAGAGAGGAGGTTAAGGAAACCGTTTTCACACTTGGCAACGTTGCAATGCAATCTTAACCCGCGAGACTTTTAAATGTACTATTCTATAGAATTTTGCTTGGATTATAATTGTATATATCACTCATATTTAAAATGTAAACGCATCAAAATTATAACTTAAACCCTTTACGCAACTTACACACATATACACGCGAGCGGTGAAAATGTCAGTGAGTGCAATGTTGCCAAATCGTAGAGGAAGTAAAGACAAACGTAGTCATATCACTAACTTTATATATATTTTATTTTCAATATATTGATAATTAGTTGTTGATAATGTATTGAAAATTCATATCTTTTAGTTTATATTAATTAAAAATGCGTATTATGTCAAAAAATATGAAAAATCGAATTAACACTACATTGATTAGGGAGTTGCACGTGAGCTACCTTAAGTGAAATAAACGAAGTCAAAATTATTGGTAACTTCAAAATCAGTCAGTAAGATATATATACGTTTAAGACTTTTTGAGTTAAATTTTTATTTTAATTATTTTTAATGATGGGACGGTATATATAACTTTAAAAAAAATTTCTCTCTGACTTTGAACGTTAACCTTCGAACTTCTCTATTCTCTATATGTTTTAAATTTGGTACTCTTACTGAACGAAATTTCGTAAAGAATAAGGTAAGTTCGTCTTGTGAGACAAAAAAAATGAGATAAAACATGAGACAAAAATACCAAAAAATTGTATTCTATATCGTCGGAGCAGTATGATGTCGATTAAGAAATTTTTTTGAGAAGTGTCAATTCAAAATTTATTTGAGATGGTGCTGATTCAGAATCCATTTTGAGAAGGTGTCAACTAAAGCTTCTTTTTTAAAGTGCCAAATAAATAAAATTATTATAAAAAATATTAATTACAATTAATATTTATAACAAACTTTATAACAAAAAATTGTGCAATTGAGCAAATTGATATGAAAATTTAGACGAAAATGTTGTGGTATTGTCATAATGTTTAAAAGTGAAAAAATAGTAATTTTTTCTATTCATTTCAAAAAGATATTTTCGTCAACTTTTCAAAAAAAAAAATCTGAATTGGCATCCTATCCAATGAGCCGATGACATATTCTTTAAAAAATGAACTATTTTTTGTTGTATTGGTTGCCGAAGTAATAGAAGAGAAACATATCAGTCAGAATGTCTTTCTCATTTATTCCTAATTAAAGTAAATATATAACGCCACTGTAAAAAAGTTTGAGTATATATTTGACTATACTTTTATCAACGCAAAAACAGTCAAAACGCAAAAAATGATTGAACTTATAGTAAAAATTACTATACTTTTAGTGAAAATTGCTAGAAAGTTCAGTAGTTTTTTGATATTCAGCAGTCGGTTACCGGGTTAGTAAAAGTTTAGTAAAATTCACAGAAAGTTCGGTTAAATATATTGTCACGGGCGTCTCCGCGCGACTTGGTGTATGAGAAGGATAGAGTGAGCGATAAGGTGTCTCGACCAATGTAAGCGTTGCATTGCAGCGCGGACGTTAGCTCGGTGGTCAGAGTACGAGATTCGTAATCCAAGGTCCGTGTGTTCGAATCCCGTCGTTCGCCTTTTTAATCCGTAACAATATTATAAAAAATTTCCTTTCCGTTTATAATAAAAAATTCCATAATTCGAATGAAATTCTCACTCTTAAAGAACATTGTGATTCACTGTTCTCGTGATCTTTCTCAGATCTACCGAAAAATTTTGCGAGTTTCAACGTAAACAGACGTATTTCAAAACTCTACCCCGAAAAGAGCATCTATGAGAAGGTGCGATAGTATATTTCAAAAGACACCGGATTAATCACCCATCTCATATGTGTGTACATGTATATATGTACATTCGAGATTCGTCTTGGGGTTTCGTGCCCTATTTACTGCGCAGAGCCAAGAGAGAGAGAGAGAGAGAGAGAGAGAGAGAGAGAGGGAGAGAGATGACAAGATGCCGCTTGCCGGTCTTGTTTCATTTTTGTTTATTTCCTCCCGTTCCCCCGTATATTTTGACGTGACCGTTTTATAATCCACCGTGATTTATTTGACGAGCGACGTTGAAAATTTGGGCGCGAAAGGACCGAGGTGAGAGCTGGTCCAAGTGGGAGATGCGAGTGAGACGAGGCAATTAAATAACAATTTCACGGTTTAACGTCTCTTTCTCCCGCGGTCACTCGAGTTCTCGAGTTCTCGAGTTCTCGGTGGATAAAGCGACGCGGCGATCAGTTTAATCTTATTAAGGATCCGTGACGCGGCCTTCACGGTTTACGGGTCTGTTGCGCGAGTCACCTGAGATTCCTCACGCCGTAAACGATCCCGCGGACGTATACTGCACACATACGTATCTCAACCCTTCACCTTTATTTTTACGAGTACCGTTCGTTACTTAGCCTCGTTATATACTTATATTATATATTCTCGATTCGTTTGGGTGTCACTGTTCGTTCTGCGCGTCCCTCGATTCGTCTCGGTAATACACCAGAGTAATAATCGTGTATCCTTTTGTTCTGGTAAATAAATGATCGATCATCTCGATCGCAATATTTTAATACACAATATCTGTAATAGGTAACCGATTGTTCGATAATCACGAAAATTGTAACTTCTTGTACTTTCGTGTGCGAGCGTTCGATATCTTAGATCATGAAAATTGTCGATTCTTATTGCGTTCGATCGTCTGGAAAATTAATTGATACTCTATCGAAGGTTTTTTCAAAATCTCGAATCTCCATTTATCTCGACAATATAAAAACAACGTCCGAGGATTAAAACTTGCATTCTCGAAATTATGTGAAAATCTTGATTCTCATGAACGAAATAGGAACGAGCGAATGTTGGTGCTATAGTGATTCCGGATTCTTTGTTATAAAGTGGTTATCGATTTTAAATATATTATAATAATATTATAACTATATAAATATTATAATTAAATATATGTATTAAATAACCGTTCGATTATTTCCAAAATAAATTAATACCATAATCGATCTTTTTTTTTAACTATCCAAATTTTCGAGTTTTTTTAAAATTATAGAATCTTTCTTTCATTTAACTACCTATACTGAATAAGCGTTCGACGATCTCGAAAACAGAAACTAAATTTCTAAATTTATTTAAAATCTCAAATTGTCGAGATACTAAATAATATGTTGGACAATCCCGACAAAATGATTGAAACTCAATCTCGAAATTTATTGAAAATTACGAATCTCGGTTCCTTTCGATTATTTCCAAATAATTAATTCATGATCGATCTTGAAGTGTTTTGAAAATATCGAATCTCGACTATTCTATTATATTAAATGAGAGTTCGATGATTTCGAAAATTGAACTCGAAGGGAATGCTGTTTCGTATCGTGCTTCGTAAGTATTTGTGTTAAATAGATGATGGATTAAAAAAAATATTAGATTCTGAATGATTAATATCCGGTCTTGATCATCAAGTAACGATCTAATCAACGTTGTCATATTTTTCCCACATAAACTTCATATTGTATCTGTGAAAGTTCAATCCAAGACATAATAGATGTATCAGAGTACGGTTGGAATCTTAAAATCTTTAAGAACAACTTTATACGAACAAAAAATTTATGAATTATAACCCAAAAATACTAATAATTAGATTATTTATTATTAAAAAAAGTAATAAAATAATTAAATAATAAATCCACGATCGTTCCAAACGCATAGATGTAACGAAAGAATAAGGAACGTTTTGCATCAGACAGTCGCGTAAACGTACAAAGGGTCCATAACGAGTCGTTATCGCGGATTTGCAATGTTCACCCGTCACCCGTATTTAAAAATACACACACACACATACCGCGCTCATTAGATTAAACCGACAAACTCTGGTAACTCGATAATAAAGAAGTGGCTCGGTTATAACGCGACGGACAATTGGCCATAACTCTTACACACGCACACACATACACACAGACACACGACCGACAAAGAGAATAGTGTCAAACGTATTATTTCCCATCAATTCCGATGAACGCGCTCTCGAGACCGTAAGTTTATAAAGGCATTATCCGATATATTACATTGCCGATCGCGGAATAGATGCAATGATATTTCCGAGTGCGTATTCTTTTTTTTTCACCATTCGAGAGAAGGAAAATTCTTGTAACGCCGGATTAATAATTCTTCTCCGTTTTATTGAATATCGCGAAAACAATATGATAATGATTTATAAGATTGACGCAAATGTCGCGTGATAATAAATAATCGGATTATGTCTACCTATACGTGTATAGATATATGCAAATCGAGGTGTAACTGCTGTCGCGTTAACGAACGTTGAATATTCACCAAGAGAATTCAAAAGATTATACCATTTTTTTTGGTGAAACGACGAGATTTTGATTCGGTAATGAAAATGTACCTTTAATTATGTTTAAATACGTGAAAAAAAATTTTTAATTTTTATGTTTTATGGTGAGAATTATCATATTAAAATGTATGCGCGTTTTAATCTATCAAAATTACTGTACCTCGATTACTCGATGACGTAGTCGTTTTTAATACATTTTCCTCCGTGCATAGATAAGACCGAGGTGTTAGATAAATTTCCAAAATAGATGTATTCACTCGTTTCCTTTATCATTTTTTACACCATCTTTTACACCAGCCATTTTAAAGATTCATTAAAATATTTAGTTTTCGCAAGTGATACATCATTCAAATAGGACTTGATGTAAGTACGTCGATTACAATTTGAACCAATTTTTGATTGCTCATAACAAACTAACGAATCGTCAAAATAAGCAGAAAAAAATCGTTCCATTTAAGAGACAAACCGAATGATAACCTGACAAACTATGGCACGATGACGTTATTTAAATTTAAAAATACTACACGGAGAGAAATCTCTTGCAAAAATTACCAGTAAATTCATGGTAAAAGTGGGATGCGCTGTAATTTATTGAAATTTTTACCATGAACCTCGATGAACTTCTTGTAATTTTTCCCCAGATATCTGGGTGGGGTCCGATTTGTCGAATGCTCATTCAAAATGTGTGCATTGTTTCGAATTTCAAAAATTAGAAATGTATTTTTATTATTTAGAACCAAGAGAAATAGAATGGTTATTATTTCGAAAGTAATGCACTCTTCAGTTTTTACATATTTGTTCCAAAAATTCGAACTTTATAGTGTAGAGAAATAACTTTTAAAATATTTGTCTATTTACATCTTGATAACAGACAATAAAACAGAAAATTATTTATCTACTATTTGGAATTCGAAATATTGCGCCTAATACCAAATATCTGACGATTTTATTACTTTCGAAATAATGAACATTCTATTTTTTCGGTTCGAAATAACAAAAAAGTTATTCTAATTTTTAAAATTCGAAATATTCCACACATTTTGAATGAACATTCGACAAATCGGACCCCACCCCGATATCTTAGTATAGGCAAAAGTTGCGCTGCGTCGGTAAACAAAATTTTCGATTCGAAGTATTTGTTATTTATATATATATATAATAGGAACTTCCTCGTAAAAACCTACCTAAGTTACCTAACCAAAAAAATTAAAGCTAATCATCACCTAAATTAATAGCGTTATATGAGTTAAATTTAGTTCAAAATTCTTCGCAGAACTAGATCTAATTAAACAAAATCGCAATCGAATACAAACACTGTACCTACGCATCGGACGAATAAACACTGGATGTACACCGGCCGGCGTTCGGTTCGGCGTATACATTTAACCTTTATTCTGTCACTTTCAATGACGTGCGCGAGTTTCGTGAGGGAGAGAAACTTAGGAGAGTCGATACAAAGGATATTTTTTTACCGATCAAGCACTACTTTTGCCTATACTAAGATATCTGGGGAAAAATTACAAGAAGTTCATCGAGGTTCATGGTAAAAATTTCAATAAATACAGCGCATCCCACTTGAACCTTGAATTTACTGGTAATTTTTACAAGATATTTCTCTCCGTGTACAAAAACAAATAGGAGCTAGATGCATTTAAATTAAAATGAACCGAGTTGTTTTTCACATTGTTAATTCTATTACGAATTTCAATCGACATAGAGCGCGCTAAGAGATTTGATTTAATTCATTATAAATTTGCAGTATTGGGGTACAACCCTATCCGAATGTAATAACAATATAGAATAATTTTTACAAAACAGAGATATTAACAAAAAATAAAGAATATAGGGGTTAACCATACAGTTGTTGGCTACCTTATAATAATTAGCCAATCTTTATAAAATATGTAATATTAATAATTTAACTGTATTGTCAGTATTAAATGCAATATAAGGTAAAAGTCCCTATTAATAAACGATTTTTTACATGTCTTTTGCTCCGATCTCAATAAAAAATTAAAATAAGCATAAATTTTGGAAATTTGTATACCATTCTTGTATTCTTTCTGAACAATTACTTGGTTTAACATTTTAATTTAAACGGTTTTAATTAATTATATTATTAGAAAACGGAGAGCCTTACGTGCACGTATTATTAAACGCCTTGAAAATACATGTCCCGGCTGTTTAATAATCCTGTCCCTATTTATTAAAAACTTCTAAAAACTCAAAATTTAACTATTTTTTAACAATTCAGCTTAGTATTTCGATTGGTACTACACGAATTTATATTTATTTAATGTATGAAATAATAAAATTATATAAATAAAACGATGGTTAATAATTTTAATCAATACAAATGCGAGTTACTTTGGTATAAAATGAACCCGTTATATTATAAAGATTCAAAAGCTTTTTCACGTACTTTTGAATGTTAATCGGTTACTAATGAATAATGACGATCATACACGTATTAGTGATTCGATAGATATACGTTTCACTAACATACATATTGAAATAATATCAATTTTTCCGAAAAAAAGCTCAAAAGTAACCTTTAAGTGCGTTTGTAGGTTGACTTTCTAACCAAAAGAAATGCATAATTTAGCCTTTATAGAACCTAGTAGAAATGAAAGCATTTATGAAACGTTTTTTTGACCAAAAATTGGCCATTTGGTCAAAAGTGGCCAATAATTCTACAATTAATGTCCAAAAAATATTTTCGACTAACCTTAAAATGCTCAATTTCCACTAGGAAACATTATATCATTTAAATCGATTAATAATGCATTTTTAACTATTTTACCAATAAACATTTATAAATAAATCGGTAAATATTGATTTAAAACAGTGTTTATACCGTTTAATAATAGGGACAGGCACAAAATCATATGTACGTAGTATGGAACAGCTAATAATTTGATTAAAACAATATTAAAATTGCAAAAACAGTCTGTAATCGAAATCTACGATATAAAAACTACCCCCTAATGCTTAAACGATCATATATAATCCTCCTATTAATGTATTAGAGTTAGAACTAAGTTTTAAGTTTTCTTTTTGTAACCAGTCCCACCAACAGATAACTCCGTTTATCTCTGTGGGAGGTTTGCATGATGTATGTGTTTCTATTATGTAAATTCTTTTCTGGTTAAATAAATAAATAAATAAATAAATAAATAGAAAACTTTGTGCGACAATGCCGACTTTTTCCGTCAAAATGTTAATCGATCTATGCAATTTTAATAATATATTTTTCCTAATTTTCCCAGTGCTTCATTCAAATTTATTTCAATTCGTAAACACAGTTAATAGACTAAATTATTTAATAAAATTTTTCTAATCATTAATATACATATGGGCTATTTCACGTCAAGTGGTACGATGAAAATTTTAAATCGCTCCAAAATTTGAGAACAGGCTGGAAATATCTTCCAGAAAGTAGAAAAAAAATTTTAGGTGTTAAAAATAATTTGCCTAAGAGTTATTCCACCATGAAAAATGGAAATTTTTCAATTTTTTAGAAAAATTTCTATTATCAAAGCCATTTATCTCAAAATCTATTAATTTTTTTGAAAATACATTACAAACAACTTTTGTTCAAAATAATCTTTAAAACTTATCTACCTGGGTTACAATTCTTAATTTTAAAATCTCTAAGAGATAGAACTCTCGGAAATATTGAATATCAAAAAAAGGCGACCACGCCACAATCGATTTTGATCTAACACCGCTCAAAACATCACATTTTTTGAGAGCTTTCGAATGGCGGTGGTTAGATTATTGGCCAAGACCGCTGTTGTAGGTTATGCCTCATAAATCTCATAAAATCACTAATTTTCACGTATTTTAGGGCATAACCTACAACAGCGGTCTTGGCCAATAATCTAACCACCGCCATTCGAAAACTCTCAAAAAATGTGATCTTTTGAGCGGTGTTAGATCAAAATCGATTGTGGCGTGGTCGCCTTTTTTTGATATTCAATATTTCCGAGCGTTCCTATCTCTTAGAGATGTTAAAATTAAGAATTGTAACCCAGGTAGATAAGTTTTAAAGATTATTTTGAACAAAAGTTGTTTGTAATGTTTTTCAAAAAAATTAATAGATTTTGAGATAAATGGCTTTGAAAATAGAAATTTTTCTAAAAAATTGAAAAATTTCCATTTTTCATGGTGGAATAACTCTTAGGTAAATTATTTTTAACACCTAAAATTTTTTTTCTACTTTCTGGAAGATATTTCCAGCCTGTTCTCAAATTTTGGAGCGATTTAAAATTTTCATCGTACCACTTGACGTGAAAGAGCCCATATATACTTTTCTTTTAATTCGTATTACTTTCTCTCTGTTTAGTACACTTTTCTCGAGGTGTTTATTAATAGGGACTTTTACCTTATTTAAATACTAGAAATTTCATAGTTTGATTCTCCGCAAAAATAGTACTATTTAGTATTTGAAATTAAGACTAAATTTTTTATCTGGCTAATCACTATATTTTAAAAATAAATCAAAAAATTTTTATATTTTTATTAAAAGATATGTATTTGATTATAGTAGAAATAATTTTTTACTTATAAAAATAATATCTAAATATTGAAATATGCGTTCCTTTGATATCTATCATTACTCAATTTTTAGCCATTCTTTTTTAATGGATATATAATTTTATTAAATAAATAAATAATGGTTCACGTTATATAAATTACGATAGTTTAATTATTAATTGAAATCATTTTTTACATTGTATTTATGATAGAAGTTATTAATCATTTACAGATTTATACGCCAACATTTTAAAGTGGGCAATAACTGTACTGTTTACCCCTACACATACAAGTAAAAAATTAAGTAATGTAGCGCACTCTATGTGGTACACTGAGAAAAACGATTATTTCATACAATGATACAATGAATTTCGAAGCCTAAAATTTTATATCATTTGTACCAAATGTCGAATTCTTAATAGTTAAGAAATATTCCTTTATTATTAGAAACTGTTTTTGTAAAAGAAAAAAATCCATTATCTTATACGAAGTACATAATTCTTAATAGTTAAAGAATACGACTTGAAGAAAAAAAAATTATTTCTAAAAAATTTAAAATTCAAAGGAAAATTCTTATTTGATATTAATTATAATGCACATAAATTATTATTTAAAGACATGTGAAAATTTAATCCTAAGTTATTTATTCTTATTAATTATCTTTGATATAATGATATTTAATATAAATATAATTATACATGTCAATGGCAATAACTGATTAATTCAGTGAACTGGTATAAAAATCACATTTCTTACTTGTAAATGATTCGGCTCTTAACTATAAAGAATTTAAATACAATGTGCACCTTGCCAAATTAAGTGATAGAACACTTTATTATTAAGTCATGTGCATGCCTTTCGTTAAATTTCAATCGACATTTCTTAACAGTAAAGGAAGATGCTTTCTCCTAAAGAATTACTTTTCTCCGTGTACAAAATAAAAGTGAATATAGTAAGTGTGTTGTTGAATAAATTTGGAGAGAACGAGAGATAGAGATAGAGAGAACGAGAATATTTAGTAAGCTCGAGCAATTACACTTGCGCCGGGAATATAACGAAAGATCCAAGGATCGTCGACTATCTTGCTCTTTTACGGTAATTAAAGGTAAACGCGCCGGCCCATTTGATCGGGTAATAAAGTAACACCTCGAACCGTCGGCCGAACCCAAACCGTACCTTTTAATGGCGCGTGCGAAGAACCCTCGATCTCTCGGTATGTTTTTCGGTCTTTCCAAGATTTAAAGCCTCTCCTCCCTCCAACTTTTGTTGACGTTTCTTTTCCCGCTTTGGACGAATATAGCGAGACTCCATCGTAATTTTCTATCGCGTGTGCATTATATACACCGACCCCTCGTTTTACCGATTATATCCCGCGTGAAAATGTAAAACTTAACGTCAACTTTGATATAAAGTTTATGGTCATCAACAGTTGATATATCAACATACGCAATGAGACTATCCCAAACTTGGAAAAATATTAATTAGACATTGGTATAAAGTTTAGATAAACTTGAAATAATCCCTCAGATAAGTTTAAAAATAGTATTTTTGAACGGGTAAAATTTTTTTATTAATAAAAAAAAAAATTAAAGAAAATTTTATTCCGAGATTTGAACCTCCGATCTTTTATTTCGGAGTCTCTCGCTCTACCAACTGAGTTATATTTTATTGTTTATATTTAATAAGTACATACAGGCTATAAACTTAGAAACATGTTTCAATTGTTTTTTATATAACCAAAATGGCTCAGTCGGTAGAGCGAGAGACTTCGAAGTAGAAGATTGGAGGTTTGTGTAAATACACTTATCGCGCCTTCCTCGGGATAGAAAACGAATAAACTATACGTTCAAAAGGGACTGATCGTATTTTTATCAATCATCCTTGTACGATCCTCCGATCACCTAGAAGCAAATATCGCAATTTCACTATATTTCACTGCATTTCGGCATATATATATATATATGTATAACAATCCCTAATTTAGCAAAACTAATCTATAAATTAGCTAACAATTTTTAAGGAATGTAATTAATTATTTTCTTTCTTCAAATCGGTAAATACGATCTATATATAGGTATATCATTGTATATAATAACTTAGTAAATCATTAAAAAGGATCAATCTATCAAAGAGAGTAAATACACCCGATAAAATAAAAGGTTGCCAAGACACGTCGCTAAGCGCCAACATATACGAATAAAAAAATAATAAAATTAAACTAAAAGAAGTACTTAAATCTATGATCAATCGAAATATAGAAGAAACCGCGCCTAAAAAAAATCGTATTAATTTCCCATCGATCATATAGGTATATAGGTCTATACAACCAACAAAATCGCCTCCAATGCTATATATAGAGAAAAAAAAGAAGTAACGAGCGCACTCCGCGAGAATATATGAATATTACCATAATAAATAAATATAATTATCATATTATAAAACGGCTATACACGCAGACATACACGAGAATGTATATGACATGTCCCTTTTATCGCGCACTTCTCTCTCTCTCTCTCTCTCCCTCTCCCTCTCTCTTTGTCATGTCATTATACGGAAAATCCTAATGAAATCAACGCCGTAAAATAATTTTTCACGGAGGATCACGTCGCGGTCGATTAATCACTTATAGCGATCGATCTCTCTCTCGAATAATCGACACCGGGGATAAATATATAGCTATACACAACAGATGTCTACGAGATACGCAAGCCTTTTAAGCACACGCACACATATGTATATATATATAGATGTACGCAAGTGCGCGCGTACGCGTACGTGTGAATCGGTGCGACAAAATAATAAACGGTATTATTTGCATAAGTCGTTTCGCGCGTCGACGTCTAGAAAAATACAGTTTATATAGATAGTTTGTATGTATAGAGGAGGTGAGGGGAGTACCTAAATAACGTACGAAAGGTATGAAAAAGTAAAATGACAAAAAAAAAGAAGGAAAAGTTGGATTGGACTGGGTATATGTATATGTAGGTATATACACATATGCGAGGAACGGTAGCGCCGAGTGTGCGGCAATATCCTACGTATATATATATATATATAAATATATATGTGTGTATATAGCCATAATCATTTTTATATTTACGCGCGAGTGTGGGTAAGCGATTGCTCAAAACCTCGTCGATAATAAGCCGAGAATGTGCAGACATGGCGCCACTGATGCAAATCTCCTCGTACGCACTTCTCTCTCTCTCTCTCTCTCTCTCGCTCTTTTTTCTTACGCGCGTATATTAACTGAATTAATATATATATATATATATATATATATATATATATATATATACATACACACATATACACACACTAACTCCGTGTGAGCGCGTCGACGACCATTTATTTTTATTGTATACATAAATACATATAAATATATGTCCTTCTCTCTCTCTCTCTCTCTCTCTCTCTCTCTCTCTCTGTCGAGTGTGTCCGCAGTGAAATCTCCGCGACATTCGAACAAAATGAAGAACGCCGCGCGCTGATTATTTCTTGGGTGGCGGTCTCTCTATATGTAGACTTATAAGTAGAAGTACTTCCATCTCTCTTCCTCTCACGATAATTGTGTATACATTTATATATTTTATATTAATTTTTTTTACAATTTATTTATTTTATTTATTTTATTTTTCGATGGATCTGGTTTTCGTTATTCCTTTATTTTCCAGATACGCAACGGTGCCGTCTGTATACCAATATACATCGTGTCATTCGGTTTTATTTGACAAAAGGTGCGTATGGGTGTGTGTGTGTGTGTGTGTGTGTGTGTGCGTGTGTTACATGTACCGAAATTGTGTGCGTGAGAAACGAACAAAAATATAACGTGAAAACTAGCATCTTGATGGCGCAATTATTTTTGCATTCGAGTGTTGTCGCGTATATATATACGACAATTTCCTTATCAGGTACATCGGGTGCAATTGTGACATTTCAATGATTCTTCACTTGGGTGGTTCTCTATAAAAAGTATTTAAAAAATCGAATTTTAATATCTTTGATCCAATGATGTTATATCAAGAACCTGTTCAAGATCGTTCGAAAGGTTATTCAAAGTCAGCAGTTTCGATTGATACTTGCGATTCACTTAAGAAATCAAAGATTAAAAGGACATGTTATATATTATATATATATATTTATTAGTATTTCGTACAATGAAAATTGACACTTTTTTTATAAACTTTTCATTATTATTTTTTTGTTCAATGTTATTTTTTCATACACTGAGAAAAATGTGTAATAAAAATTATTAAAATTCTAATAAAAATTACTATAAAACATAGTAATCGGTGGACATATTGTACTTTTAATAAAAATTGCTATGTTTTGTAGTAAATTTGAAATGTACAAATTTTACTATATTAACATAGCAAATTTTATTAGAAAACATAGTAATTTTTATTATTTCGAGAAAGAGTCGAATTAAAAATAAATTTCTACTTTCATCTGTTTACATTTTAACGTCCGTTATACATTTATTATATTATTATTTTATACTTTATATTTACAATTTAAAATACCTACATACAAATAATATTTATGAAAATTATCAGAAAAAAAACCGAAGTCCGAGATGGAGATTCGAACCGACGACCCTCCGAGTAGAAGTCCCGCACCTTACCGCCTGCGCCACCAGATAATTTTATTCCGGTTGATTCGAATCGCCCTCATATGTATTTTTGTGATTCACAAAAACTTGTATATTTTGTTTATTACATTTATTTGTCGCGATACTACATTTATTAATCTTTTTTACTGTTTGAATATTACCCCGTAAAGATAATGTAAAAAAGAAATTTATTTATCCGCAATTAACGACAATATACTTGTACTGAAATTCTTGAGGTTATGTGGAGATGGTGTATTTTCCCTATGTACCAATTTTATTATTGACATGACAAATTTTATTATTTTTAATAAGAAATTTTACTACATTACATAATAAAGACATATTCAGATATTGTTTATTATGTTATAATTATCATTTACACAAAAATATATCAAGTATTACTATGAAAGTCACAAATTTTGCTATATTGCGTAATAAAATTTACTATGTTACCTAGTAAATTTCGTTCACTAAATTATAATTTTTATATTTCATGATTTTTGCTATATAACATAGTAATTTTTATAAAACTCAATTGATAAATTTTGCTTCATTTTTTGGTACATTTTATTATGCTAATAATAATATTTATTTAAAATATTATAAAACATAGTAATTTTTATTAAAAACGTTGCAAATTTTATTATAGCATTTTTCTCAGTGTACAAGAAGAAGAAAGATTGGTTAAAATAAATCAAATATATATTGTATATGAATTACCAAGTTCGTTTGCTCAAAAGTCAAACCGCACCTATATTTGATTAGTATACATTTTACCAAGAAGATATATCGATTTTTTTTATTTAACCAAAAATTCCGATAAATGTAACGTAAGTTCTATTAGTCTTTTTTTAAAATTAGTACATTTTATTAACTCACAAGGAGACCATCATACGTTTAAAGAAAGTCAGAGCTGCAGACCGTAACAATCGTTTTTTTCAAAACTTATATACGCTATTAAAGCAAAATTTAAAAAAAAGCTTCAATATAAACGCTTGTAATTTCTAAATTCTCAAATATTAACATTCAAACAAAAGTTTAATGAGAAGTTGAGATAACACAGATAGAATTTAAAAAAGAAATACGCTCAAATCCATTAAAATCAAGCAACGATATAGTTAAATTAAAGTATAATTATAGTTAAATTTGAAGAAATTTGAAGAAAAATTTGGGCACTATATTGATGTTTTAAGCTAAATTTCTTCAAATTCTAGATTCGGCTGTAACTGCACCATTTAAAATGAAGATTCGCTAGGCCAATGAAAATTCCTTGGTTATTTAAAAAAAAACATTATAACCAAAGATTCCCTAATTATAACTAATTGAAACTTGGACATATAACGTCCCCGATGTTACCAAGTTAAGAAAACCAAACATTTAAATACGTACCTAGAACAAAATATTTTATTCGCGTAACTAAGAAAACTTGGTAAAATCGTAGACGATATGATACTTTTACTTAACAAATATATGCATTTATCGATTTTGATATAATCGATCCTGTGTGTAGTACAATAGAAATCGAGATTCGTGATTTTCAATAATTTTCGAGATTCAGTTCCAATAATTTTTCTAGATTGTCGAATGTTTATTATGTAGGTACATGTCAAGAATGTGGGAATTTTAAAAATACGTAATAATCGATTTTTAATTTCATTTAGTGTAATACAGTAGTCGAGGTTTGACATTTTCAGTGAACTTTGAGATCGACCTGTGTTATGAATCATTTTTTCAATAATCGAACGTGTATTTAATACAGTATGAATCGAGATTCGAGCGTGCAACGCGTACTTGCATAATGCAACTTTTTATCGAATATTTAACATATTGGATTAACCATTTTAAAATTTCTAAAACAGTTGAAGATCAAATTTAAGCGTTGAGCTCAAAATTAGAGATTTTTGATTCGAGCGATTACTCAATTTTATATGTATAAAAGAAAAATCCTATAGCTAGATGACCAGGGCGTGCTGACGTTTGCTATTTTATATTTAATCCCTATAAACAATCACGTATCACGATATCACCAACATACACTTATTTCCACTTCGTTCATCATCAGGATCGAGATTTTCACATATTCAAACGTTGTTTTAGTATGTATATATAGGAATAACATTGGTTCATTATATCCCAGTTACTTTTAGTCATAATAACGGAATCTTCAGTTAAAATCTCTATTTTTATTTCAAAATAACCAAGTATTGTATTTCTTTTAAATCAAGTAAAAAACCCCCGCATCCCCAGATTCGATGGCACTTACGTAGGATGTCGAGGCGCGTACGCGCGGATAAATCGAGTGATCAGGGGGGAGTGCCTTTCTCCCGCAGCGGCGTCTACGGGTGTTTAAATAAATCGGCACGATAGGCGGTCGATCGCGCTCGTAACGCGCATATTGTCACGCCCGGTTGCTTACGCCGAGCGCACATACGACCGACCGAGAGTTTTAATTCATCGGGCAAAAGTATTATACGCATACACGGCAACTCGCACCTTACCGCGATAGGTCGATCGATCGTAACGTACTCGCCGATTCGCGTATGTGCATTCTCCGTCCCGCTAATCGATCTATACGCATAACATACTGCACACACACACGCGCGCACGCACACAACCGTGTGCGTATACCACCTCGCTCCTCCAACGAGATTTATAAATCGATCATTTTTTTTCTTTTCAAAATACGAATCTTCTTCCGATCGTCGATCTCGGTAGCTCGGAGTACCTTCCATGTACCTTAAAAAATGATAAGACGTAGATTAAAATAAAGTCGAGACATGTATACAGATGAATCATATACGTATCTCGGCGTTCGCATATCGCTGTCGGTTTACCATTTTCCAATTAACCAACTGTCACGAGCCCGATCTGCGGTTAAAAAGTTGCAGTCGGTCGCTCTATATACACTCGGTTTATTAATAAACGCGGCGGCGCTTGTTAATCGATCGCCGATCCTAATGCTATATTCCACCGCAGCACAGCCGCCGCAGCCGCTATCGAGCAGTGATAACGAGCGCAACCTTTAACGATCCGTTCTGGACACGGGGGGAGGGGAGTACAGAAAAATCGACCAACAATCCGACGTGGGAATGCGAATACTCGTTTCGAAATAAAAAAAAACAAAATAAGAAAAAAGAAAGAGAGAGAGAAAAATCGGTATACACGTTTATATGTATATGATATTTCAAGGTGTCGTGTCGCCGCTCGGCAATAATTACGACAGTTCAATTTGTATAATTCGATAATAATTCAATCGTGCGTTACAGGTGGTGTATATATATATATATATATATACATCGCGCACGTTTGTTGTCGAGCTATTTGTAATATGTCGATCGGTTGGCTAAAAGTCTAATTGAAATTTTAATTTCAAATTAATATTATTTAACTATATACACGTATTATATACACGCAACCGCGTGATTTATCTCTGGCTTTGATCTTTTCACGCTTACTCGCGAACAACGACTGAATAACCACCGCTACTTGTGTTAATTGCCTCGAATATTAATTATATTATACGTCGATGTACATTTTTCCCTTCGGTTTATTATTTTGTAATCATATATATATAGGTATACATCAAACGCGAAATTTATTTACAAGCTCTCGATTAACCTAGTAATAGTAAATATATGATGGGTGTATGTTTTATAAGCTCGAAAGACGCGCTTTCGATGATATATTAAAGAGAGAATTAAGCACGCGACAATTTGCGTCTCAAAGTAACTTGGACACCTCGCGACGTCCATACCAGATCCAAAAACGTGACAGGTATATCTATATAAAACGTGCTTATATTTCCGACCTTTTTTTCTCTCCTGTCTCGTGCACTTTTTTTTTGTTTTTCGCGTATCTTGACGTTCGCGCCGATGTAGGTGAACGATAGAGGCGCCGTCTCGTTTTTTACGAGCGCGCCGCCTGTCACTCGTATAGCCTATATCTAATTACGCGGTAGTTTCGAGACTAGTTTCAAAGTTGTAGTTTCACGCGGGATTTTACGCTGCTCTTGTTTTTCTCTTAATTATTTCTATACGTATAAAAGTTGGTATATAGTGGACTTATGACGAAGAAAAACACTTGGCAGAAGAGTAACAATAATTGTATACTTTTTCTGTCTTTTTTTCGAATCGAATCTTTCGAGTACACACGGAATAATGACGCGTCAAAGTAAAGTTTAATAACATTTTCCTATAATAGAGTTAACCTGAAGTATGCTGAAAAAAAAAATTGGTTAATTCAACTAATTTTTGCTGTTTAATACTTTTCCAAAGGTTTCTTCTGTTATTTTAATTTCACGCTTAATCTTATCTTGACAATTTCGAAAGCGATTAAAATATCAAGTGTTTGTTGTTTCAAACGTATTATATTTACTTATAAAAGAAAATTATTTTTTTTTTGAAACTTGGACGTTTGTTAGTAAGTTTCTACCGATATTTAACAAAATATTCAATTCATATATGCCTCGCAAAAGCATCCTTGTAATAGATGATATTTGTTTTTACATCAATCTGCAAATGTCACTCAGCATTACAAAAGTGCAATATAACCTTATCAAAAATGTAAAAAGTAAAAAGAAACTGCAAAAATACAAATAATAATATAATCAGTATAAATTCCTTATAACAAAGCAGCTGTTATCACTGTTAATAGATAGATAGGTTATGTAATTATTAATACTTAAACAATATATAGAAATGCTAAAAGTGTTGGTTATGGGAGTCAGATAGATCACCTCTATAACCAATATAAGTATGGATGAATGGGTTTTTTATGTCAAAGTTTATTATGTCTATTATGAATGAATGAAAAAATATGGTTGGAAGTTATTGCTGTGGATATCACAGGAAAGCTAACCAACATTGCTTTTTAGTTCTAAAATTGTAATCTGGACCTACGAACAGGGAATTACATTTCTTTCTGTAGGATTCGAGAAGTTGTAGTGGTTTATTGTTATAAGATAATTGCTGCACTGTAACACCCTGCGAATATTGTGTGCATGATTTTGCATATTATACGTTTTTTTTATATGATGTATACGGAATCTATATAACTCTGGATATAATGCATTAATTAATTAATTTGATAAGATTAAATATATTTGAATATTCAAAGTTTTTTACGCGCTTAAAGAATAATCGTGAAATCGATGCGTTGACGAAATATGACGCAGCGCGTAAAATAATATAGATAACAATGTCCGCGTAGAAAAATTTCTGCGATTACCTCATCCGATTCTGATCAGATGTCTAGAATTGAACGTTACTTAAGGGATTCTCATCGCATATTTTGATAGGGTTTCATTGATTTAAACATAAAATTATAATTAGTTTTGAACATTTTGTAATACAAATTTTTCTTTACTAACAGCAATACGCCTTTAAATTAATGATTCTCAAGTACGATTCTAGCTGAAACTTCCTAACTTAACCTTCATTAAAATTAACATTTTTTAATTCATATACACTCGGATTAACCTATTATAATTGTTACATTTTATATTTTAGATGATCCGAGTGTATATTCACGTTATCACAACAATATTTAATTAAATCGAGTAACCCCCGCGAACTGTCGCATTTTACATACTAGTGTAGACTATACATTAAACGGTGTTTAATAGACTAGAATAATATAGTATTTAACTAGGGTAAGATAAAATAATATTATGCAACAGTGATAAATTAAATAAAGTAGAAATTCTCAGCAACCATGGGGGATAAAGAAAGATTCAAAGAGCTTTCTTTAAGGGGGTGACAAAAAAAAGATAATTATTATAATTTATTTTAAAAAATACGCAATTTTGTGCGAAATTCGAATACAAAAGCACTATATAATGATGTAATATGCATTTATATATAGTTTAACGTCAATACAAGAAGGACAGCTTACAAAATTTCTGCACCGAAAATTTACGATTTTCCATGATTTTTCGGTGAAGAAATATTTTAGGGTGTCTGTCGTACTGGCCTAATGCTTTGTAGAATGACTTATTGTTTATTTATCTACTGCCATTTTGTATTCGGGTTTCGCATAAAATTGCGTATTTTTTAATAAATATAATAAATATACTATAATTAATAAATTATATAATAAATAATTAATATAAATATAGTATAATAGGTATACATGATACAATACGTAAGTTAAATAATAAAATTATCAGGAGGCATATCATACATTAGAGGTCCATGAGGATGTTAATGTCTTACTTGATAAAATAATAATAGATATTAGAACTCTTACATGCGCAAAGGGAAATTGTATACTTCATTATAAACGATCGTATCGACGTATATCGGAATATAACTGGAAAAAAAAGAAAAACTTACCGACAAAAATCAAACTGATAATTACTCATTTTGCAAATGTATTAATAAAGCAAAGCAAAATGAAAAATCATATATTACACCTGGTATATTTGTAGGAAAAAATATAAATCTGCACGAAATTGTAACGAATTGTGATTATTGTGTTAATGCGCGACTAAAAGGGCTCAAACACACACATTTTGTAAAAGGGAATAGTAATACACTGGAACATAAGAGTGAACCTGTAAAAAACAATATGCACCGATTGAGACTGTTTTCTCTAGGATTGATAACATGGCTGAAAAGAATAATATTAAAGCAATGAATAGTAAAATAGTGGAAAATCCAAGAAGCGCAATAATGCAATCAAACAGTTACCGTATGACATATGGAGATCTTATTTATCTTGGATCGAATAAGGCAATATTTTATTTTTATAGAGGTATTCGTGGCACTCAAACTTTTACTAGTTCCATGTACCCGTTGAAACAACAACCCAAACATAAGGACCTAGTAGCCATAGATGATATTGTCTTCACATCCTCGTGTAAATGTGATTCATCGAACCAGCATAAAGAAATGTTCCCACACTATAGAGTCACGTGCGCAGTTGGATTAACTTGCCCAGCCAGATTGAACAATATGGAAAGATTATTATACGCGAGAGACAGAAATGCGAATACACAGACCTTCACTACGGCAAGATCAATGCTTGTTAGATATTGGTAGAAATTTTAAAGTTATACAATTCATATTTCAAATAAATGTAGTAAATTAAGGACTTGATCCTGTTATTTTAGTAACAGACTGATACAAGTCTAATTGAATTTATATACTTTATTGTATTAAATATATACAGTTGTAAAATTTAAATTCTATAGATGGTTATTTATTTTCATAATTTAGGTTAAGTTAGTTTATGGTAAAGAGTTGGTTTTTGATTGTCTCATTGACCAACTCTAACTTAGCTTTAGTTACTTTAGTTTTAAGTCCGGATCAGCGTACAGAAAAACATTTTTTTCTGCTGGATAATTGCGTACAGTTCATTGTATAAAATTATGTAATGTATATGTTACTCTGGATGAATAAATAATAAATAATAAATAAATATCATTTTTGGCTCAGTCGGTAGTCTACCGGGTATGCCATCTTCTTAATTTAGAAATTCGATTTTAGTTCGGAAAACCCGAGGAGCTACGCATTCCGAAATCTCGAAAAGATTTCTAAAGACTTCCAAAGACTTCTAGAAACTTCAGAAGTCTTTAGAAGTCTTTATAGAAGTCTCTAGAAATCTTTATAGAAGTCTTTGAAATTCTTTAGAAGTATTTGAAGTCTTCACATTTCAAATTGAGATCAACAAATTTTTCTGTAGTAAAATTTCAATAAGAATCTTAATAAAGACTTCTTAAGACTTCTTAACTAATCTAATATTTGTAATAAAACTAAAGTTTATAAAGAAGATGGAGAATTTTGAGCGAAATGTATTGCAGTGTAAATGAAATTATATCATTAATACCGAATACGTACCCATTCGATGTAATGATTTATGTATTTATATTAATTTAATTACTATTATCTAATTTATTTCCTTAGATATCTGTAATTTTTCTCATCGAAACATCCTAACAAAAAATGAGATTATGTCTATACCTTCAGATATGCAGAGAATGCAGATAAGGTTTCTTAATCCGAATCTAATTTGAAGGGGTGTTGATAGTTTTAAACATAAGGGTGGGTTTAACGTAATTATTTTAAAGAAATAGTATATTACGATACATGGCCAGAAAGTTGGATTTCCTGGCCTGCGTGATATGACGGCCGAGGCGAAGCCTCGGCCGTCATATCACGCAGGCCAGGGCATCCAAAATTCTGGCCGAGTGTCGTATACTATTTTTCTTCATCCCAGTCCGAAAGTATACAATAATATAATTAATATTAATTATTAAATAATCATTTACGACGAACAGAAAATACCACCCGATCTTACAGTATTTGTCTGCTACGTTTTCCGTAGCCAATTTCAGAGGCAAGCTTCGGGTAACCTCGCATTACGCGACACGTGAGACGTTATATTCGATTCATGCTGTATTTTTGATGCTTACTCGCGAACAACGACTGAATAACCACCGCTACTTGTGTTAATTGCCTCGAATATTAATTATATTATACGTCGAGTCCATTTTTCCCTTCGGTTTATTATTTTGTAATCATACTATATAGGTATACACAAACGCGCAATTTATTTACAAGCTCTCGATAACTAGTAATAGTACATAATATGATGGGTGTATGTTTTATAAGCTCGAAAGACGCGCTTTTCGATGATATATTAAAGAGAGAATTAAGCACGCGACAATTTGCGTCTCAAGTAACTGGACACCTCGCGACGTCATACCAGATCCAAAACGTGACCGGTATATCTATATAAAACGTGCTTATATTTCCGACCTTTTTTTTCTCTCCTGTCTCGTGCACTCTTTTTTTTGTTTTTCTCGGTATCTTGACGTCGCGCCGATGTAGGTGAACGATAGAGGCGCCGTCTCGTTTTTTACGAGCGCGCCGCCTGTCACTCGTATAGCCTATATCTAATTACGCGGTAGTTTCGAGACTAGTTTCAAAGTTGTAGTTTCACGCGGGATTTTACGCTGCTCTTGTTTTTCTCTTCATTATTTCTATACGTATAAAAGTTGGTATATAGTGGACTTATGACTAAGGAAAAACACTTGGCAGAAGAGTAACAATAATTGTATACTTTTTCTGTCTTTTTTTCGAAATCGAATCTTCGAGTACACACGGAATAATGACGCGTCAAAGTAAAGGTTAATAACATTTTCCTATAATAGAGTTAACCTGAATGTATGCTGAAAAAAAAATTTTGGTTAATTCAACTAATTTTTGCTGTTTAGTACCTTTCCAAAGGTTTTTCTGTTATTTTAATGTTCACGCTTAATCTTATCTGACAATTTCGAAAAGCGATTAAAATATCAAGTGTTTGTGTTGTTTCAAACGTATTATATTTACTTATAAAAGAAAATTATTTTTTTTTGAAACTTGGACGTTTGTTAGTAAGTTCTACCGATATTTAACAAAATATTCAATTCATATATGCCTCGCAAAGCCATCCTGTAATAGATGATATTTGTTTTACAATCAATCTGCAAATGTCACTCAGCATTACAAAAGTGCAATATAACCTTATCAAAAATGTAAAAAGTAAAAAGAAACTGCAAAATACAAATAATAATATAATCAGTATAAATTCCTTATAACAAAGCAGCTGTTATCACTGTTAATAGATAGATAGGTTATGTAATTATTAATACTTTTTTTTTTTTTTTATTATTTAAGCAATTTTAATCTAGTAATAGATTATTTTGCATATACATTTATAATATACAGTCAGTTTTGTAAATACATTTCCATCGCTTATAATTTAGATATAATAATATAATTTTACAATAAAGGTTACACAAAACTAATAAAAAACTAAACTTGTAAATTACAATTTTTTAAAAAGGCTATGATGGTTTTGCACAGAATAGGTGGTGGTTTTTTATACAAGATAGCAAATGAAGCTAGAGGTAAATAGTGTCCCTGGTCTCGAAGGTCCTTTATAAACTGTTTTCGCTGTTTATCAAACCTAGGGCATTGCCACAAAATATGTTCCAAGTCTTGTGTAGTAAAGCCACATTCACAGCTTGGATCTTCTATTACCTTGATTCTCGCCAGGGATGCTGCGAGACTATAGTGACCTGATCGACATCTGTTAATTGTGGCCACTGTTTCTCTTGATATATTTAAACCTGCAAACCAAGGCTTCGTATTTTCATTATAATAGTGTTGAAAATAGAGTTTACCTTTATCAGAGCCTAGGTTAACAATAATTTTGTTTGTGTTTTTTGTCGCATTTTTTTTTAAGGTATCTTTTAGGTCTGTGAAGGGTATTTTAAGCGTTATTGTTGCAGGTGTGTCACTGGCTAATTTGGCTAATTTGTCCACGCTTTCGTTACCCTCTATACCTGAGTGTGCTGGTATCCAACAAAATTGAATACTGCCCTTATTAGGTTTTTTAGTGAACTCTATAAGTTTTTCTTTAATTTTAAATATATAAAAGTTGGTACGGATATCTGTGTTTTTATTATTTAGGGAAGTAAGCACACTTAAGGAGTCTGAAAAAATTGTGTACGCTAGGTTGGGATTTTCCAGAGCTATTTCTACTGCATTTAGAATAGCTAGGCTTTCAGCAGTAAAAATTGATGCTTCTTTGTTCAAGCTATTCGTTATAGTTTTATGCAAAGTTGGACAAATGCATGCACAG
Organism: Theocolax elegans; assembly: GCA_026168455.1. NCBI lineage: Eukaryota > Metazoa > Arthropoda > Insecta > Hymenoptera > Cerocephalidae > Theocolax > Theocolax elegans. Next base: position 550,537 of record CM047428.1, on the reverse strand, counting down.
CCTACTGATATAGTTTTTCGGATTTGCTACCATCTGTGTAAATAGCTACAGTTTTTTCTTTGGATAGATAATTGTTAATAGCTAAGTTAGGATCGCAAAGCATTTTAAGGTTTTTACCGAAATCTAAGTTAATATCAATGGAGTTTATAATTGCGTTATAATCATACATATAGATGTTATATTTTTTGTCCGAATGGATGTACTGAGATATTTCTTTATCTAAATTTTTAATACATTCTATTATTAATTTTTTGTTTCTTATTAATTTTCTATTATTCGAGTCTAATTTTTTCTTTATAAACTTGATATTACTATAGACCGGAAGGCTCTGGTTTGATAATATTTTATACAAATAATTATAACATAGAAACTTTGTGCGCTCTTGTAAGTAAGGTAGTTTGGCCTCAGCTATTACCACGTTATTGGGGGTGCTAATTCGGTATCCCAAGGCATATTTTATAGCAAGATATTGTAATCGTTCTAATTTTATAATCTGTTGTTTTTGTGAAGGAAAATAAATGAAACTTCCGTAATCTAAACAAGAGCGCACGTAACTTTTATACACTACGAGAAGTGTTTCGGGATTTGCACCCCACCAAGTCCCTCGTACAAATTTAATAATATTGAGGGCGCGTAAACTTTTTTGACTCAAATAATTTATGTGATTTTTATATGATAACTTATAATCTAAGATTATTCCTAAAAATTTGATTGATTCTGTAGACTTTATACTTGTATCGTTTACTTTAATTACTGTATTGCCTGGCTGTATTCCACGTCGGTTAAAGTGTACAAATGAAGTTTTGTTAACACATAATTCTAATCCTATTTTTTCTAAATTATAATATATTTGTTTAGTAGTTTTTTCAAGAATTTTTATGCGAGATTTATTCTTTGTTTGCAGTAGATTGCGATATCGTCAGCGAATTGAGAAATAATAACGCTTTTAGGAAGTCCTTCAACGATATTTGCAACATAGATGCAATACAAAATAGGGCTGAGAACTCCGCCCTGCGGAACTCCTTTATTAACCAATCTACCGGCCTCACCCAAAATATCCGAAAAAATGCATCTGTCTTTAGTTATAAATTTTATAAAATTGACTACGTTGTGAGGGCATCCTATTGAGGCGAGCTTTTGTATAAGTATATCTAAGTTAACGTTGTCGAAGGCACTACTAACGTCTAAAAATACAGCTAAAACGCTATTTCTATTTGAAATTGCGTCCTCGCAGAACAAAGAGAAGTTTGTGAGGTTGTCAATAGTGCTCTGCCCTTTTCTAAACCCGGTTTGACTAGATGGTAGAATACTTTCTTTTTCTACCCACCATTGGAGTCTATTTTTCAGCATAGATTCGAACAACTTGCAAAGGCACGAGGACAGATGGATAGGTCTAATTCCATTGCCATCGGCCTTACTAATAAAGTGAACGTAAGACTTTTTCCATTGCGGAGGGTACACACCTTTTGAAAACATATCATTGAAAATATCTAGTAGAATTAGTTTATAGTTGTTAGGAAGCCGTTGTATTATATCATAATCTATTCCATCTAGTCCGGGGCTTGAACGTGTATTTTTGTTATAAAGCGCCATATTGAATTCAGCAAATGAAAAGAGGGAACTTAAAAAATCATTTCGTTTGCAAGCAGGATTCCACTCAGGGTCTGTTGCACACCACGCCGGGCTAATTTTGTATAGGCAATTCATAATTTTATCGTTAGATTGGTGGTTTTCCGAAACGTGACTAGGTTTAGAAAGAGTCCATTTGTCTTTTAATATTTTAGTAATGTGCCATACATACTTTCCACTACTCTGAAAATTGATACTTTCAGTGAAAGACTTATAATAATCTATTCGTTTTTGTTTTATAGTTCTTTTTACTATAGCTTTCGCTTTATTATAATCAATATAATCATCGAATTTTTTAGTAAATAACCATTTTTTAAATTTAGCAGTACGTATTCTTTTAACTCTGTCACAATCAGAGTCCCACCATGGAACAGGATTTTGATGTGTTTTATTATTAACTGTTCGCTTTATTGGCGTGTTTGAAATAATAGCTTGAGAGATTACCTCGGTAAAAATTTCGTATTTTTTATCAGCTGTCGCATTTTCATATTCTAATGAGAATAATTTGTGTTTATTATTATCTAAGTGATCGTTTACTTTAGGCCAATTTGTTCTTACGGATTTAATACTAAATGATTTTTTTCTATATATAGATTTAGTTAGATTAATATTTAAATAAATTGGATAGTGGTCAGAGCCCCAGGTATCTGTTTCTACTTTGAAATTAATTTTATTTGCAATATTCGCACTAGAGAAAATTAAGTCAATATTAGAGGATTTATTATTATTAGCATGAATATAGGTTTTGGATTTATAATTATGTAAAATAAGATTAGAATCATTGTAGCATTTTAATAATCTTTCTCCGTTTAAGTCTGTAAAATCGCAATTCCAGTTGGTATGGTGAGAATTAAAATCACCTAGAAATATTGTGTGTTTGCTACATTTAATATTACTAAAAATTACTTCCCATTGGTTTTCTGAGAGAACAATTCCCGGGACTCTGTAACAAACAATCAGATCTACGGAGGGGTTTGTATTAGTTATAGTTACGCCTGCAATTTCTACATTTTGATTTGGACTTTTTAGGTTAGTAATTTCTTTAAAAGCTAAATTATTGCGCAATAATATAAGGATCCCGCCTCCTCTTGCATGCATTCGATCTTGCCTGAAAGTCTTAAATCCAGTTATATGAAAATTTTTTTCTTTGTAATTTTGTCGTTCAGCCACGACTCTACACACACAAATATGTCGAGGTTAGTTACGATTTTACACAGCTCTTCACTTTTATTCACTATGCTTCTAGGGTTCCAAAATAATACTTTTAAATCATTGTTTATATAATTATTTATAGTTGTATTCATAAGTATAAGCGTTGTTAAATTTTATTGTAATGTTATACTTGTGTATAAATATTTAGTTGTAGTTATTTATTATAATACACTAATAATACAATAGTTTATTTATATGGTACTGCTTTGTGAGGAGTCCGATTCTGAATTTTGCAAGTTATTTAATTTAATTAATTTATTTTTAATTCGGGTAATTTTAGATTTAATTGACTTTGTTGTTACTTGAGACTGTACTTCCTTGAGTAGATTAATTAGTCCTGGAATATCATTGGTAAAACTGTTAGCTAGTTCCATTATGTTTGGGTGATCACTAGTCATTTTAATAAAGGAACAAAATTGCTCATAGTCTAGAGTAGAAGGTATTGATTTCTCAAAGATAGCCTTTGTTGATATCAAAATGTTATCATAATTATCGGGCACTTCTAGCAAATCATTTGTTTTCGATTTCTTACGTAGAGGCTTCAGGAATTTGTGCTCGACACTGTCGGTATCGTTGACTACTGTAGGTTTGTCCTTTTTCTGTTCCATGGAACTTTCCGATGTAGTAGATGGAGGGGGGCGGTCTTTTTAGGTTTTCAGTGGTCGCATTTGAAATGTGGGAGTTTTGGCTAAGTCTACTTTATTATTTGTGTTTTCATCTGGAGTACTATTATCCTTTAATGATAGCGTATTGGGAAATTCCTTTTCTTCACTGTATTGAGGACAGAGTTTAGCTAAGTGACCGTTTTGTTTACATATAAAGCACCTGGTTGAGTCCGTGCTAAGGTAAACCCAGTATGTGGTCTCTTCATAAATAACTTGTAGCGTTTCTGGAATTAAATGCGCGTCTTCTTCCTTCACGTATATTTGTCGTCTAAACGATAAGATATGCGAACGTCCAGGTTTAGTAAGCCCCGCTCTAATATAATTCATATTAGATACTGGGATGATGCCTTTATTTTTTAAACATTCTAACAAAACGTCATGTGGAATTGAGGGGCTCACATTAGAGATAACTACCCTTTTGTTCTTTTCTATTAACGGTCGGATTTTTAATGCCAAGTCTTTAACTTTGATTACTTTGTTGTTTAAATTTTCTACATTGGTTTCATTACTTAGGTACACGCACACTCTGCCTCCTGATATTTTTGAAATAAACTTTATTGCACTAGGGTCTATAAGTTGCTCGAGTCCGTCTACATAATCATCGATGGTTATTCCTTCACATGAATCGAGTACAATGGCGTGTTCTTTTTTCGGATGGGACGATTTGGTAGCATTGGCGTACGTTTTTGTTGGTACTTGTAGTTGACTACTATAGGTTGCTCCTGAGTTGAGGCCTCCACTATTTAAAGCCATAGTGGATTGCCTGAAACTTCAGTTGCAGCTTTCAGTTAAAACAAAGCACTTTTTCAAAACTGTTTTTTTTTTTTTAACACTGAAATAACTACACAAATTAGATGTCGGAATGTTATTATTACACGCGAGACCGTGAGACAGTAAACACGTCTGCTCAGTTCGGTGTCTTGAACATTCTAATTATTAATACTTAAACAATATATAGAAATGCTAAAAGTGTTGGTTATGGGAGTCAGATAGATCACCTCTATAACCAATATAAGTATGGATGAATGGGTTTTTTATGTCAAAGTTTATTATGTCTATTATGAATGAATGAAAAAATATGGTTGGAAGTTATTGCTGTGGATATCACAGGAAAGCTAACCAACATTGCTTTTTAGTTCTAAAATTGTAATCTGGACCTACGAACAGGGAATTACATTTCTTTCTGTAGGATTCGAGAAGTTGTAGTGGTTTATTGTTATAAGATAATTGCTGCACTGTAACACCCTGCGAATATTGTGTGCATGATTTTGCATATTATACGTTTTTTTTATATGATGTATACGGAATCTATATAACTCTGGATATAATGCATTAATTAATTAATTTGATAAGATTAAATATATTTGAATATTCAAAGTTTTTACGCGCTTAAGGGGATGCCATACCTGAATTTAATCCTACTATGCCGACACCTGTATATTACACGCACTATTTATCCTATTACTATTATCTAATACAATGATAACCTATAAACGCAGTGGAGGCATATTTGTAATACATATATTAAATAAATTATAAGTACAATGTTTGAATTGTGCTAAAATGTGCTTATAATTTGAAAAATACGATCTCAAACATAACCTCTTTTAGTTAACAGGCAACAACGATTTAATTGAATTTTGTAAAAACTGGAAAGATTTCTAACAAATACAGTGCAGACGCACATTTCACGATATTGATAAATGTGGGAACACTAAAAAAAAACAGTCAAAAGTGCACGACGAAGAAATAATTTGAAAAATACGACTGATACAAAGACGTTGGGAAGCTGGTACTAGATATTTGTGATGGAAATAAATATAGATTGCAATTACAAGCATCAAGAAACTAAGTAGAGGCAACATTTTACATTATCTTAGAATCATTTTTCAGTAAAAACTAGAGGAATACATAATCGATTGAAAAATTAATTGAAAAATAAAAAAGATATTCATTCCTTCTAAAAATGTGCAATTTAGCAGACCGAAGAGTAAGAAAAAGTTTTGCTACGTAGTTTGAAAATCCACCAGTAGGTGGCGATGCTAAGCGTTTCCAACTATGTCTTATTTCATTCGTGGTGGAATAGGCGACGGATTCTATAGGAGGTCCGTGCACGATCGGGCCGTTTACCGCACGCACATCGAACTTTCAAATACATTGTACTGTACCAACACTGAATGTTAGGTGCATTATTTGGTTAATTCGAATTACTTAACATAATGACAGCTACAAAACGGGATAAAGGTACATTTATAGTATAGATTTAAAGTAAATTACAAGTACAAAAGTTGAATTTATGGCTATATATCGTTAAAATTTGAAAAATACGAATTGAAACATAACCTCTCTCAGTATACAGCGACGGATTCTATAGGAGGTGCGTGCACCGATTTGGGCCGTCTGCCGCACGCACTTCGTACTTTCAAATACATTGTACTTTGTCGACACTGAATGTTGGGTGCACTATTTGTTTAATTCCAATTATTTAACACAATGGCAACTAGAAAACAGATTAGAGGCATATTTTTAATATACATTTTAAGTGTATAACAAGTACAAAAGTTGAATTTATGATAAAATATTGTTAAATTTGAAAATTCGAGTTGAAACATAAACCGCTCTTTGTCAACAGGCAACAACGATTTAATTTAATATTGTAAAAACTGGACGGTGTCCTAAGATATGCGGTGCACATATAAGTTCACGATATTGGTAAAAGTTGGAATACTAAAAAAGCAGACAAAAGTGCACAACAAAAAATTAAAAGAAAAATACGATGAATACTAGGACGGTCGAAAGCTTGTATCACAAATTAGGGATGGAAATAAACGTTTCCCCGTTATGCGTCAGTTCTAAAAAGAGTGTGCTGCCACTTTTATCACTTTTATTGAAATACCGTATTTTGTTGGTTTTTTTTATGTCAATTCGGATAGTTTAACGTTGGCTATATAGTATCGAAAATTTCAAAATATCAATCAGGACAAAATGATACAGTAATTAGTAATAATTTAATAGCTATTCGACGGATACCTGCGAGGCGAGACAATCTCAGCGACGCGCCGAGCGTTGTCTCGCCTCGAAGGTTCTACGCGGCAATAATCAATCGCTGAAGTCTTCCAAGAAATAGCATTACTGTGTATATATGACTAAAAATAATTTTCGGTTTACCTACACAAACACTGCTATAAAAAAAATATAAAATTTGTTACAATATATTATGTGTTTCCTTATAACATAACGGCGAATATCTACGAGGCGAGACACTCTCGGCGCGTCGACCAGATAGTCTCGCCTCGTAGATATCCATCGAGAACTAAAAAGCAGCCATCCGAGATAAAGTATTTTTTGTGTATATATTACAAACAATAATTTTCGGTTTACCTACACAAACACTGCTACAAACAAAATATAAAATTTGTTACAATATATTATATGTTTCCTTATAACATAACGGCGGATATCTACGAGGCGAGACACTCTCGGCGCGTCGTCCAGATTGTCTCGCCTCGTAGATATCCATCGAGAACTAAAAAGCATCCATCCGAGAAAAAGTATTTTTTGCGTATATATTACAAACAATAATTTTCGGTTTACCTACACAACACTGCTATAAAAAATGTAAAATTTGTTACAATATATTATGTGTTTGCTTATAACATATCGGTGGATATCTACGAGGCGAGACACTCTCGGCGCGTCGTTCAGATTGTCTCGCCTCGTAGATATCCATCGAGAACTAAAAAGCAACTACCCGAGAAAAAGTATTTTTTGTGTATATATTACAAACAATAATTTTCGGTTTACCTTGACAAACGCTGCTATAATAAAAATATAAAATTTGTAAGAATAAATTATGTGTTCGCTTTTCGTTCTCGATGGATATCTACGAGGCGAGACAATCTAAACAATGCGCCGAGAGTGTCTCGCCTTGAAGGTTCTACGCGACAATAATAAGTCGCCGCAGAGTTCCGAGAAAAAGTATTTTTTGTGTATATATGACTAAAAATAATTTTCGGTTTACCTACACAAACACTGCTATAAAAAAAATGTAAAATTTGTTACAATATATTATGTGTATCCTTATAACATAACGGCGGATATCTACGAGGCGAGACACTCTCGGCGCGTCGTCCAGATAGTCTCGCCTCGTAGATATCCATCGAGAACTAAAGAGCAGCCATCCGAGATAAAGTATTTTTTGTGTATATATTACTAAAAATAATTTTCGGTTTACCTACACAAACACTGCTATAAAAAAAATATAAAATTTGTTACAATATATTATGTGTTTGCTATAACATATCGGTGGATATCTACGAGGCGAGACACTCTCGGCGCGTCGTTCATATTGTCTCGCCTCGTAGATATCCATCGAGAAATAAAAAGCAGCCATCCGAGAAAAGTATTTTTTGTGTATATATTACAAACAATAATTTTCGGTTTACCTACACAAACACTGCTATAAAAAATGTAAAATTTGTTACATTATATTATGTGTTTGCTTATAACATAACGGCGTATATCTACGAGGCGAGACACTCTAGGCGCGTCGTCCAGATTGTCTCGCCTCGTAGATATCCACGAGAACTAAAAAGCAGCCATCCGAGATAAAGTATTTTTTGTGTATATATTACTAAAATAATATTTGTTTTACCTACACAAACACTGCTATAAAAAAAATGTAAAATTTGTTACAATATATTATGTGTTTGCTTATAACATATCGGTGGATATCTACGAGGCGAGACACTCTCGGCGCGTCGTTCAGATTGTCTCGCCTCGTAGATATCCATCGAGAACTAATAAGCAGCTACCCGAGAAAAAGTATTTTTGTGTATATATTACAAACAATCATTTTCGGTTTACCTTGACAAACGCTGCTATAATAAAATATAAAATTGTTACAATATATTATGTGTATCCTTATAACATAACGGCGGATATCTACGAGGCGAGACACTCTCGGCGCGTCGTCCAGATAGTCTCGCCTCGTATTATCCATCGAGAACTAAAGAGCATCCATCCGAGATGAAGTATTTTTTGTGTATATATTACTAAAATAATTTTCGGTTTACCTACACAAACACTGCTATAAAAAAAATGTAAAATTTGTTACAATATATTATGTGTTTGCTTATAACATATCGGTGGATATCTACGAGGCGAGACACTCTCGGCGCGTCGTTCAGATTGTCTCGCCTCGTAGATATCCATCGAGAACTAAAAAGCAGCTACCCGAGAAAAAGTATTTTTTGTGTATATATTACAAACAATCATTTTCGGTTTACCTTGACAAACGCTGCTATAATAAAAATATAAATTTGTACGAATAAATTATGTGTTTGCTTTTCGTTCTCGATGGATATCTACGAGGCGAGACAATCTAAACAATGCGCCGAGAGTGTCTCGCCTTGAAGGTTCTACGCGACAATAATAAGTCGCCGCAGCGTTCGAGAAAAAGTATTTTTTGTGTATATATTACAAACAATAATTTTCGGTTTACCTACACAAACACTGCTATAAAAAAATGTAAAATTTGTTACATTATATTATGTGTTTGCTTATAACATAACGGCGTATATCTACGAGGCGAGACACTCTAGGCGCGTCGTCCAGATTGTCTCGCCTCGTAGATATCCAACGAGAACTAAAAAGCAGCCATCCGAGATAAAGTATTTTTTGTGTATATATTACTAAAATAATATTTGTTTTACCTACACAAACACTGCTATAAAAAAAATGTAAAATTTGTTACAATATATTATGTGTTTGCTTATAACATATCGGTGGATATCTACGAGGCGAGACACTCTCGGCGCGTCGTTCATATTGTCTCGCCTCGTAGATATCCATCGAGAAATAAATAGCAGTCATCCGAGGAAAAAGTATTTTTTGTGTATATATTACTAAAAATAATTTTAGGTTTACCTACACAGACACTGCTATAAAAAAAATGTAAAATTTGTTACAATATATTATGTGTTTGCTTATAACATAAGGCCGATATCTACGAGGCGAGACACTCTCGGCGCATCGTCCAGATTGTCTCGCCTCGTAGATATCCATCGAGAACTAAAAAGCAGCCACCCGAGAAAAAGTATTTTTTGTGTATATATGACTAAAAATAATTTTCGGTTTACCTACACAAACACTGCTATAAAAAAAATATAAAATTTGTTATAATATATTATGTGTTTGCTTTTTAGTTCTCGATGGATATCTGCGAGGCGAGACAATCTGAACGACGCGCCGACTGTGTTCTCTATCAGTCTCAAATTCTTCGGGAGTAGTTTTAATAACCGCTGAAGCCTGCCGAGTAAAATACGTTCATTTTTTTAAAAACAATTAGTTTTCTATTCAGCTACAAAAACACTGTTATAAAATAAATTTAAAACCTTGTACAATAAATGAGGCTATAATCCGCACGACCGCGAAGACTCACCGTACGATGCGCGTTGGACGACGGCGGTAGACGGACCGTTCGACGCAAGTTGCGCGCGCACGGCGGGCCTGTCCAGCGAAGCAGTGCACGAGCCTGTCGAAGCTCGTGAGAGCTCTTCAGTACGTCGTCGCGGTAACGTTGGCGTCGCGTTGACAATACGATTGCTATCGTCCTTTATTTCCCGTGGCGGACTACCTTGTGTGTGTGAGTGTGTCAGGAAAGCAACATTTCAAGCGTCAACCCAGGATATGCTCCTCTATACTGACAAGGTGGATGCACGCCTTCGTTATAAGTGCAGTGCATTTATTCCTTCTTTTGTAAGTATGCTTCCCATCCCGTTTTATAATTTCGCCAAAATTATACGCGGCTGGCGTTCAAAACCCTTTATCTATTATTATAATAAATTATTACTATTTTTATCAATCGTTTATTACGTCCTTGTCGCCATGCCCTAATACCCTGCTTATTAGGAACTAGCAGACGACGGTTTCCTCTAGAAGGTGCGTGCACAGTTCGACTCGACGTATACACGCACCTCCTACTATTCCATTAGGTTAGGTAATAACCATGTATTATATATTATTAGTTGTTCAACAGTATCCTAGTAAATATCCATTTTATAATCTACATGTGCATTAATTATAGTGCATAAAGTTAACATAAATAAACTTAATGAAACAATCAAAATTGTATATAAAGATAAAATCACATGTGTCCCTCCATCAACGTTCTCCATAGAAGTAGGTTTACTTGTTGTTTACCAATAACCGTTTTGCTCATTGCTTAATTTAGTAGTGATTAAAAAATTCATTTAAACATACCAATTAGTTGATAAAATTATGGAGATTATTCAGAAATACTTACTTTATTAATATTATTAGTTGTAGAAAACTTTAACAATTTAAACTTAATTTTAAAAAGCAGACGCTAGTACCATTCAGAAAGTTTATTATTATGAAAATCTTAATAATTTAAAGTAATGGTACATATTTTTTTATCAGGAATGAAGGGTACTAAAACTCTACAAAGTATATGAGTTAAACGGCGGTAATGAAAATTGAACTGGATTAAAAATTTAATTATATACAATAATAGATCATTTTTTAAGTTTATTGAAAATTATAATGTACGTAACACTGATAAGAAAATTGTAATTTTAGTAGATGAATATGCGTAACTTTTGTTATAATTAATTATAAATCAAAATTTACAATTAAATTGCAATACAAATCAAAGTGAAAATTGAAAAGTACAATACCGACTGGACATTTGGTTACCATAAGGTGTACGTGCAGTACACGTTACCATAAAGTGTACGTATAGTACACGTTACCATAAAGTGTACGTACAGTACACGTTACCATAAAGTGTACGTACAGTACACGTTACCATAAAGTATACGTATAGTACACGGTACCATATAAAGTGTACGTACAGTACACAATTCATAAAGTGTACGTACAGTACACGTTACCATAAAGTACAATACAGTAATACAGTACAAATAAAGTGTACGCAAAGTGCAGAGTTATTACATACATGCTGTTACTTTAATTTTTAGAATTAATATTACACATGTATAATATAAAATAATTTTTAAATATAATTTGCCATTTCTCCAGTCCATTCCAATCGGATAAACCAATTAGATACGTTTATAAGTTTTGCAGTATACTATTCATTTACTTTTACAGTAATTTTTATTTTTTTTACAATCAATTTTGTAATTACTTTTACTAGCGTTGTGTTCTATATCTTATATTACGCGCTTGTTAGCGCCATCTGTGGGCATTCAACTACATATGTATTAGTATATAATACAGAGGCGCCACATATGATTTCTGTTAAGTTAGTTTTATATAGGGTATCGATAAAACAGAAAGCGCGGACCTGCACAACAATTTTTTGTCGGGTACGACATCCCCTTAAAGAATAATCGTGAAATCGATGCGTTGACGAAATATGACGCAGCGCGTAAAATAATATAGATAACAATGTCCGCGTAGAAAAATTTCTGCGATTACCTCATCCGATTCTGATCAGATGTCTAGAATTGAACGTTACTTAAGGGATTCTCATCGCATATTTTGATAGGGTTTCATTGATTTAAACATAAAATTATAATTAGTTTTGAACATTTTGTAATACAAATTTTTCTTTACTAACAGCAATACGCCTTTAAATTAATGATTCTCAAGTACGATTCTAGCTGAAACTTCCTAACTTAACCTTCATTAAAATTAACATTTTTTAATTCATATACACTCGGATTAACCTATTATAATTGTTACATTTTATATTTTAGATGATCCGAGTGTATATTCACGTTATCACAACAATATTTAATTAAATCGAGTAACCCCCGCGAACTGTCGCATTTTACATACTAGTGTAGACTATACATTAAACGGTGTTTAATAGACTAGAATAATATAGTATTTAACTAGGGTAAGATAAAATAATATTATGCAACAGTGATAAATTAAATAAAGTAGAAATTCTCAGCAACCATGGGGGATAAAGAAAGATTCAAAGAGCTTTCTTTAAGGGGGTGACAAAAAAAAGATAATTATTATAATTTATTTTAAAAAATACGCAATTTTGTGCGAAATTCGAATACAAAAGCACTATATAATGATGTAATATGCATTTATATATAGTTTAACGTCAATACAAGAAGGACAGCTTACAAAATTTCTGCACCGAAAATTTACGATTTTCCATGATTTTTCGGTGAAGAAATATTTTAGGGTGTCTGTCGTACTGGCCTAATGCTTTGTAGAATGACTTATTGTTTATTTATCTACTGCCATTTTGTATTCGGGTTTCGCATAAAATTGCGTATTTTTTTAATAAATATAATAAATATACTATAATTAATAAATTATATAATAAATAATTAATATAAATATAGTATAATAGGTATACATGATACAATACGTAAGTTAAATAATAAAATTATCAAGGAGGCATATCATACATTAGAGGTCCATGAGGATGTTAATGTCTTACTTGATAAAATAATAATAGATATTAGAACTCTTACATGCGCAAAGGGAAATTGTATACTTCATTATAAACGATCGTATCGACGTATATCGGAATATAACTGGAAAAAAAAGAAAAACTTACCGACAAAAATCAAACTGATAATTACTCATTTTGCAAATGTATTAATAAAGCAAAGCAAAATGAAAAATCATATATTACACCTGGTATATTTGTAGGAAAAAATATAAATCTGCACGAAATTGTAACGAATTGTGATTATTGTGTTAATGCGCGACTAAAAGGGCTCAAACACACACATTTTGTAAAAGGGAATAGTAATACACTGGAACATAAGAGTGAACCTGTAAAAAACAAATATGCACCGATTGAGACTGTTTTCTCTAGGATTGATAACATGGCTGAAAAGAATAATATTAAAGCAATGAATAGTAAAATAGTGGAAAATCCAAGAAGCGCAATAATGCAATCAAACAGTTACCGTATGACATATGGAGATCTTATTTATCTTGGATCGAATAAGGCAATATTTTATTTTTATAGAGGTATTCGTGGCACTCAAACTTTTACTAGTTCCATGTACCCGTTGAAACAACAACCCAAACATAAGGACCTAGTAGCCATAGATGATATTGTCTTCACATCCTCGTGTAAATGTGATTCATCGAACCAGCATAAAGAAATGTTCCCACACTATAGAGTCACGTGCGCAGTTGGATTAACTTGCCCAGCCAGATTGAACAATATGGAAAGATTATTATACGCGAGAGACAGAAATGCGAATACACAGACCTTCACTACGGCAAGATCAATGCTTGTTAGATATTGGTAGAAATTTTAAAGTTATACAATTCATATTTCAAATAAATGTAGTAAATTAAGGACTTGATCCTGTTATTTTAGTAACAGACTGATACAAGTCTAATTGAATTTATATACTTTATTGTATTAAATATATACAGTTGTAAAATTTAAATTCTATAGATGGTTATTTATTTTCATAATTTAGGTTAAGTTAGTTTATGGTAAAGAGTTGGTTTTTGATTGTCTCATTGACCAACTCTAACTTAGCTTTAGTTACTTTAGTTTTAAGTCCGGATCAGCGTACAGAAAAACATTTTTTTTCTGCTGGATAATTGCGTACAGTTCATTGTATAAAATTATGTAATGTATATGTTACTCTGGATGAATAAATAATAAATAATAAATAAATATCATTTTTGGCTCAGTCGGTAGTCTACCGGGTATGCCATCTTCTTAATTTAGAAATTCGATTTTAGTTCGGAAAACCCGAGGAGCTACGCATTCCGAAATCTCGTAAAAGATTTCTAAAGACTTCCAAAGACTTCTAGAAACTTCAGAAGTCTTTAGAAGTCTTTATAGAAGTCTCTAGAAATCTTTATAGAAGTCTTTGAAATTCTTTAGAAGTATTTGAAGTCTTCACATTTCAAATTGAGATCAACAAATTTTTCTGTAGTAAAATTTCAATAAGAATCTTAATAAAGACTTCTTAAGACTTCTTAACTAATCTAATATTTGTAATAAAACTAAAGTTTATAAAGAAGATGGAGAATTTTGAGCGAAATGTATTGCAGTGTAAATGAAATTATATCATTAATACCGAATACGTACCCATTCGATGTAATGATTTATGTATTTATATTAATTTAATTACTATTATCTAATTTATTTCCTTAGATATCTGTAATTTTTCTCATCGAAACATCCTAACAAAAAATGAGATTATGTCTATACCTTCAGATATGCAGAGAATGCAGATAAGGTTTCTTAATCCGAATCTAATTTGAAGGGGTGTTGATAGTTTTAAACATAAGGGTGGGTTTAACGTAATTATTTTTAAAGAAATAGTATATTACGATACATGGCCAGAAAGTTGGATTTCCTGGCCTGCGTGATATGACGGCCGAGGCGAAGCCTCGGCCGTCATATCACGCAGGCCAGGGCATCCAAAATTCTGGCCAAGTGTCGTATACTATTTTTCTTCATCCCAGTCCGAAAGTATACAATAATATAATTAATATTAATTATTAAATAATCATTTACGACGAACAGAAAATACCACCCGATCTTACAGTATTTGTCTGCTACGTTTTCCGTAGCCAATTTCAGAGCAAGCTTCGGGTAACCTCGCATTACGCGACACGTGAGACGTTATATTCGATTCATGCTGTATTTTTGATGCCCGCCCGACATTTGCACAACCGAGGCGAAGCCGAGGTTTTTGCTGGTCGGGGGCGGGCATCAAAAATATAACAAACATACACATAAGTATGTATAAATTTATTGTAAAATAGTATTACTTTAGCAGCGGTTTTAATGCAAAGTTGCGATAAACAGCGTGCATAGAAGAAGTCGACTTTACATTAATAAAATTTACATTTGTAGTTGAATATCAATTGCACTGTTAAAATTTGAACATAAAAAAATGAAATATATTTCTTTCACATGTATTTACATCACCGATATTAAATCAATATTAAATTGATAGAGTGGAATTTAAAAATGACACGAAATAGATAGAATGAACACAGTCAACATAAGTATTCTACATATACTCTCGTTCTCTCTTCCTATCTATCGTTTTATTAAACAAAACAATTATACAAGATATTTTATAAGGCAACATTAAAATACAATTTACATTTGAAAACCATAAGTGCTTGTAGTAAATCGATTAATAAATTTTAAATAATTTAGTAATATGTTTACTTGAGAGGTTAAGCACTGTACATGTTATATTGGGAACTTTGCGGCCGTTGCTACAGCCGTTGCTATGCATCGAGGCTGCGAAAATCTGTGAGCCAATCAGAGCGCGCGAGACTCCGGCCGGCCGCAAAAGTCGCTCTTCCCGTATCCATATATATGCGGCCGGGAAACACGTACTTTCGGCGGGGGGATGAAGAAATAGTATATTACATACCATGGCCAGTAAAATAAGAAATGTCTCAGATCACATGTAATTGTCGGCCGAGGCGAAGCCGAGGTTGACGAACATGTGATCCGAGGCTTTCTTTTTTACTGGCAAAGGTGTGTATACTATTTTTCTGCTCGACGTAGCCGGAAAACGGCAACTTCAATTCGCGCAGCGGCCGGAAAGTTGCCGCTTTCCGGCCGGAGGGCAGAAAAAGTCATTTTTATAGTACTAATTGAATAAAAAATTGAAACAATTTTTGGTAGATATAATTATCAATAATAAAAGACATAAACTTTCAACCCAAAGATTATCGATGTATAAAAATCTGCAAAAATTTGGGTAGATAGTTTAAAATATGTCCACGGGTCTGACGTTTACGATTTTATTAAAAACTCTTTCTTTTATTTATAAAAAAACGACCATTTTCCGTATTTGCCTCGTGTCCTGTGTAATTGTATTTTGACTGTATGTAACGAAATCCTGGAAATCATTAATATAATTTTTTTTCACCTTGAATATTTAAAAACTCTACTTTATTGACCTCTACTAGTGGAGTAAAATTGCATTTCATTCCTTCGATCATTTTATTCCCCGTAGACCCATTTTATTCATCGTAGACTTACTTTTTTGTTTTGAACACTTAGTTTAGCCTTTTTACATAAATACAACATTAAATTTATTATTTTAAATTTAAAATATCAAAAAATTTTACAATATTGAACAATAGTATAGTATGACACTGTTGTGGGGAATGGTTTTCTACCTATCCCGAGGTTGTTCGCACGAATGAAGCGAGTGAGAACATCGAGAAAGATAAAAAACATCTTACACAATAGTTTCATACGATATTTTATAGCATTAGAACCTCAAAATCTGAAATGAAATTGGGATTCTGATGTTAAAATGTTATAAAACTTAGAAATTAAAAGATATTAATTATTATTGCAAAAAGTGACTTTTTAAATGATCAGAGTGAAAAATTTTATTCGCACTTCGGGAGTAAAAGACGTTTATTCCCTTGGATGAATTACTGCTAAAAGCAGCAACTTTTATCCCGGGGATAAATGCCTATGTTACTCCCTATAAGTGCATAAATAACTATTATTGAAGTATACTTTACAAAATAGATTAAATTGTAAATGTCTAATAAATTTGTGAGAAAAAATTTTTTTAATAAAAAAAGTATCAAATGAACCACGATAAATAATATCTAAAAATTGAACAAGCGGAAGATTGCGTATATAAATATTGTATATATATATATTTCACAAAACAATTCCCAAAATTATCGCCATGAATAATTGGTGTAAGGGAATTTTAGGAAAATGTACTCGAGCACTTTCCTTGTATAACGAATCAAACGATTTAGTCGATTCAGCCAAAATAATATAAGTATAAGCGAGTAACATTTACTCAAATGTTCAATAATTTTGTACTCTATCCCCTTCACATCCGTATTGGAAATTTAGATGGAAATTTCTCGTAGATATTCGATCGATAATTGATTAAAATGAAAATGGAAAAAAGATTTTGGCATTGGCGAGGCGTCTCGCTTAATTATAAAATACAGCCCGCGTTATCCGCGACGCAATTTGTATACGCGTGTACACGCACAAAGGTGAAAAATGTGTTGTCGCCTCGAAAAGACGTTCCTATACGTATTTAAATAACGCATATTACGTGTATGTAAGTAGACGCGTGTATATGAAATCCCGCGAGAGAAAAGAAGCGATTTAGAGACTCGAGCCTGCAATTGAAATAAAACGGTCGAGTGCAGTATATTACGTATATGCACATGGGTGTATATATATATATACATAATTATATATAGATATATACGTACAAATACGTATAAATTTAATGTAAATAATTATACAACGTCGTTTGGATTAATAGTCGAAACCTTTAAGTGCGAAGCATAGAAATATACGTTATTACTATAGAACGCGAATTTAAACGATCGGTGTATGTGTATAATGGACGCCGGACGGGAGTCGAGAGAGTATCGGCTAAGTGAAAACCAATGATGCCACACCAAACTAATAATAAGGTATACGTGTGTATAACATACATATATATACACCTGACCATCCGAGGAGGCTTCGGTAATGGAGAACGGACGTATCTACCTGTCGTTCTCTGATACTTACAACCTTTTAAGACCTCTCTTGTAATCAGTTATCCTATAACTGTATATATATAACTTGCGCGGTGTAATACTTTGTATGCGGAGATATATATATACGTCTATGCATTTCAATTCATTTCAATTCATTTCAATTCCCAATGACATTTTCTATCGTTGACATGTAAATCTTTCTATATATTACACTTGTTTACGTGTTTACACGGCTTCTTACATATATAGCTACAACTATGTACACGAGGAATTCGATTATATTAGATTTTCGTGACGCGTCAAAATTACCACTTCTAATTCTTCTGTCGAAAAATATTCGTGTGATTTTTTTTATATTAAAAGGGTTACATTTTACTCGACGAAATTTACTGACAAGGAGAGTGTCACATCTCCGCGACATGTGGAGTCAGGATATGTTTGCTACTGCGAAAATATCAAGAAACTTGCGGAATTTGAGACTCCAACGTTCTTTTTACGGTAGATACAACCCAACAACAAAAAATTTCGTCAAAAAACTCTTGACTTTGATCACTCGTAACACAAAAACAAATAGAGATAGTTAATCAAAGTTTAAAAGAAAGCTGAGATCAAGTAGATTAGATTTAAAAAAAAGAAAGTCAAATATTTTGAATTGGTCTAAAGTTATATGAAAGAGAAAAGAATTTAACGATATTTTGATGACTACTTTAAATTAAAAAATTTACTGATTCTTTATACGCCAAATTGTTTTCTTATTCTTCTTTTTTCTATAATTTTTTACCAAATAAAGATATCACAGCTTCTTTTTTTCAAAATGTATCTATTCAATCTCAGTTTTCTTCTGAACTTAGGTTTGAGTATCTGTTTTTATTTGTTCTCGAGTTATAAGAGTCACCGGTTTTGTCAATGGGTTTCTTTATATTTTTGTATAGTAGAAAAATTATCCTAGAGTTTAGTAAAGATCTGTTTCCTGGAGTTGGGATACACTTCTTGTAGTAGGTTTCGAGTAATTCATAATTCTAACAAAAACGATTTTCACTTGTTTTGAAGGAATCGATCAAAATCACTCTAATCGCGTGATTATTTGAATGTAAAATTAGAATAAATTTTAACTTTAAGAAAAGTAAAGGAGACAGATAAGAGGTAAGGAATTATAACCTCAAATTTAATAATAAACGTAATTTTATTACAAACCTATATAAAAATATATTATTATATCTTTTATCGGATCATTGAAAAAATGAGCGCGTCATAGTCATCTAATGTTTTCTGTAAAAAAAAACAATACAAATCGTAACGTATGAAAAGAAGAGAAGCGGGAAATAAAAAAGTGGACTGCGGGATTCAACCCCGGGACCTACTTATCATACTTTTGAAGTCGCGCGGCGATACCCGTTACTAAATGTACATAAATAATTTACTAGAATTGTAATTACGTAAATAGTGATGATGTTATCTCTGAACTCATTGTCGACCTAATTTTTATTCCGCAGACATATACGCTAAGTGAGGTTATGTTGTACACACAATGACCTGTACGAACGGTGTGTTGATAAAATATTTGACGTCAAAGGTTTTGTACTTACCTTATAGGTAAGATTATTTTCATATAATTTATTTATCTTTCACCTTTAATTTATTTAACGAAGCCCTCCAAAGTCGTCATCACTGCGATTTTAACGCGAATTTACTTTTTTTGGTAAAATAATTGACCGATCGTGTATCAAATGTACGCGCGAAACGGAGCGCTCGGATGAAGTCATTAAAGCAAGATAAACAAATTGCACTGAATCGTTAATGAATCACGCCAGTATACGAAATCTCCTCGAGTCGGTTTCCTGGGTCTTAAGGTGATACTCTCTACATGTATATATAACATATATTCTCATTTTTATTTTTATTTTTATTTTTATTGTATTAATTGCTTCGTTAATTGCCTTCCCGGGCTTTTACGCTCGATTTTGTTCATGACGGCTATGATGTACATATATATAGCATTACAAACCAATATTTTTTAATTTTTATGTCCTGGCTAAAAGCTGTCATTAATTTTCGATTGATAGACCTGTATAATTTATATAATCCTCGGGTTTATTATTTTAGTCGGATCGCGTTTGTAGACGTGAACGAGGTGTGCGTGTGTGCGCGCGTGTGTGTGTGTGTCATGTATATATTGAAAGAGCAAAGTGGAAAAGAATATATAAATTTATAATGACAAATTTGTGTCATGGTGTAATTAAGAATCTTTTATTTAAGTTATATATTATAATGACTGTGTATAACGGTTGGCGTCGCGGTCGTCGTCGTCGTTCTTTATATCCGCGTACACGAAAGTTTGTAATATTTTTCGCCCTTGCGAAAAAATTTGTTTTTTTTGCGAAATTAATGATTTTTATAAACATTTAATAGGTTTAATCAGTTTTATGTTCTATTCGATATTTATACTCTAAAAGTATTTCAGGGATTTTTCACTCGTAATATAGGGTTATTTAGTAAATTAACCGTTTTCAAGTAAAAATTTGTAATTATCACTTTTTTTGAAAAACTTAACTTAAACTGACTCGTATAGACTGTCAATTGGTGTCGAATTGCATTTGACGACGAATTCGGAAGAATCCTTAAGTTAAATAAAATTCGAAAGACAAATAAATGATATAAAAACCTCCCCTGAAGTAAGTACAAAAACCTTTGTTGTCAAATATTTTATAAAGACAACGATTGTACAATGTCATTCTTTATATTTGTATTTGTATCACTTTCTTACAGAAAGCATTACATACTCTGATGCGCTCAGTGAATTTTTTTCCGTGACCCGATAGAAGAATGTATACATAATTAGTAAAATATATAATATAATATTTTAATGTAGTTTTATAATAAAAATACGTTTATTATTATTATTGAATTTGAGATTATAGTTTCTCTTCTCTCGTCACTTCCCTTCGCTTTAACTGTATATATGGAGTCATATTTCACTCTAATTTTACACTCATATATAGTCACTTAATTAGTGTCATTTTGATTGACTGCTTCAAAATGTGTGAAAATTTTACTCTTTGTTAGAATTATGAATCGCTCGAAGCTTATGTATAGTTGCTCAATTTTAGCGAATCGTCTCGACTGCAATTTAATCCTTTTAGAGTGGAAAACCACTCGAATATTCTCTTAGAGAGTAAGTGCGCGAATTCGATGGTATACATATAGTAAAATGTAAATATTACTATAAATGCAATTTCAAAATTTTAGCTTCGGTATAAATTTAGTAAATATAACTAAATATTATATAATCTTACATATAAGGATATACCTGGTGAATTAATGGTATATAATCAGAAAATTAATTCAAAAAGATAATTAAGTGTAAATTTTACCTGACTTCTTTTTCCGTTCCATCCATTTTTAGTAAATTTTTCATTCTAAATTAGTTGTACCTATACTGATGCAATGGCATCTTCGAATTTTATAAGGTCGCACAATGCAAATGTTAATATATATATATATACTTTATCTTTTTTCTTTTGAATGCATTCACTTTTTTTACACTGCGACTATGTGGAAAAGAAAACGCACTTTCCCGCTGCGACTCGATGATTTTTCTCGTTCGGCGATATAACTGCTCCTATAAGGATCATTTAAAAATCGATGCACGAGTCCTTGAAATTTTTAGAGTAAAAGTATATAAATTCGCGTAACGATATACTTACCGCAAGCATCGGATCTCGGTTCAAAAGCGATAAAAAAAAAACCTCCGAGTTATTAAAATTTGAGGCGAGCGCATAAAGTATCCAAGACTCGAGGCGCCCCTTTTTTGCCGGAGCATCGTGTTTTAACGACAGAGATGAAGACGAGTGTCCTCAAAATGCAGATCGGATATCAACGTTCCTCGCGACGCTTTTCCATCCTTTATGTATACTGCACACACTTACAATTCTCGATGTTCGTTTGTTAATTCGATTCTCTTCGATTTTCGGTTTCAAGCGCTTATCGCTATACATTATACAGCTACTTATACCCACCTACACATCGCGGACGGATTTAAGATCGATTTAACCTTTCGTATATATTTTTCATAAATCTCCGTATATACACTCGAAGGACAAATATTATTCATGAGCACACACACACACATATATATGTGGTATATTTTTTCTTATTGCGATTTTGATTTATATATCGTGCGCGCGCGCGCGCGCGTAGGAAAAGTATGCATGTACCCGCGTGTATTAAAAGGATACAAATATAATGTAAGTGGATTTTTCGTAACGCGAATATATGTATATTTTTACACGAGAGAATCAAGGTCGGACCTTTTTCTTAATAAGAGCATTAGAGGTTAATTCGGAAAGACCGCGTATAAACCACTAGACTGATTTACGGGACTGTAATTTTTCGATATTCTGGTAAATAAGTCGGTAAATTATTTTCTTGTGTATTCGATTCGAGAGGCATCTCACGTTCCGATTGTTATTCTTTACCGTATCACGTAGATTTATGTACTTTTACGAAATTTAACGCGTTTATGTTTATATACGTCGTTTCATATAAAATGAACGTGATATGTATGGGTAACAAGTGAAGTTTCACCGCATGTTTATAACTAAATGTTTTTTATAACAAATACTATTAAACCAATCGTTTTCAATGGTTTTTTTAATTGACAAGTTTATATTTTTGAGTATATGTGTTACGTATACGATAAATTGTATTATTGTAAAAACGTCAATGCAGCTCTATAAAATTTTAATAAATGATATATTATATGTCGGTAGTGTAAAGATTTACAAATCTTACTTTTCCATAAAATTTCTCTTTTAAGTCAATTTAGAATTTATATTCAGTACAATATATTGGAGTGTGCGTCACGGACAGTGATCAACCTAATTTATCTAAAAAATTGGCACATAGATAAAATAACAACTATGATTTATGAAAAAAAAGTGTCGATTTTTTGTACCGTACACTGAGATAAAGTTTACATTAATTTAATTACAATATAGTTTCTATGTAAACAAGTCACATACTGACAAACTGACGATAATTACTGTAGTTTATAATAAAATTAACATTAAATTTTATAATATTTATCATTAGTATTGTAAATTTTAATATAAACTTATTTTTAATTAAACTATTGTAATTTTTAATACAAATAATATAATAAAAAAATAAAAGATAATATCCTAATATATAAATACTCGAAGTAAAAATGTCAATATTCAACTGTCTTCACGTTTACAGCAAAATAGTTGAACATTTCCTATATACTTAACTACATTTATATTTAATACAGTAAATGTAAATAAAGAAATAATAAATATGGTAATGTTGTGGTCTTGGATAAATTTCCAAGCCGAGATCGTATATTTTTTTTCATAGATGTTTGGATCATTTTCGTTTGTTTATTTTATTAAATAGAAAAAATATGGACTGCACGAATTACAAGCCGTATATTTCCTAACAATTTAAACTATATATATACCTACACTTAACGTCAACGTAATCCGTATACAAGCGTCCATTAAAAACCAAACTTTCGCGATCAAAGGGTATTTATCGGTCGAGGTACTTTATAAAAACGAAATTAATCGTTCGCGATTAAAAAGTGACTACCTTTTTATATTAAACCGTTCGATCATCGGTGAATTCAGGAGGTATATAAGAGTAAAAGTCCATCGTAATACGGCTTCATCCGATTGTAAATATAATATATTTATGTATTAAATATAAATTCGTATATTATATTATAACAGACAAAGAATCGTAAAAATACGCTATATTTTTTAAAAATATAAAATGTCAATCTACATGTGTAAGGAAAAAGGGAATGATCAATTTATACAGGGATCCATTCCAATTCCATTTCCCAAAAAAAAAAAAAAAAAGAAAATATCGGCACACCGCGAGACGCTTACTCGTAATTCACGCAATATACGTATAATACGGGTAATATACAAAAATCTCGATATATACATATAAATCAAGAAAAATCGGTCGTTTACGAGGGCAATTAAGATCGAAACGAGAGGTGGTAACTCGTGCCGGCGCGATTGACTAAAGGACAACCGGAAAGAATTTATCGATTTCCGCGATCGGTTCTTCGGCGGGGTTCGACCAACCTCCTCTCAGATAAACGGATGATTTATAAACTCGCAAGTGGATAGCGCGCGAACCGTCCGGTCTTTTTTTATATTTATGAAGTGCGAGCGGCTTTCTTCTGTGTATTTTCGTTTCTCTTGTTTCAACGCGTCTTTCTCTCTCTCTCTCTCTCTTCGTATAATTCATTGCCGCCCTCTGCCTCTCTGTCTTTTCCTCTTTCGTCCGGTTCGTTGAGTCCGTGCGAATTAAAGCATTTAAACTCGTTAACGATTTTTACGGGGAAATTTGTAATTTTGTATTATTTATATGCAGCATTTTACGCGATCACATGGAAACGAATTCCAAAATTCTAAACCCTGATAAATATGAGATAATCCCGTACACACACACACACACACATATATATATATATTTTGAGTAGAAGAGTTTGAGTAGAATTTAAGTTATTAAAACCGTTTCGTAAATTTGGTATAGAATAATTAATTTCATAAATTATCAAGAGGCGCGTGTCGCGCACCCGCGAGGCAAGTATGGGTACGCGGTATCTATTATATACCCAAACAACTTTTGATCTATATATAATTTTTATGTTTATCTGTATTATATATATTAATATATTGAAATATTCGCAAATGTCACACATTTCCTTAAAGGGGGGGGGGGGGGGGGTGGCATACAGGGTGGTTTACCGACCGATCAAAAAATAATTACTACATTTATGTAATATAACAATGTGCTATTCTATGCAAAAACCGACAACTGCACAACTGCACTAGATAATTAAATAATAAATTAATTAATAAGACAAAGACACCTTAAAAAATATTAGCACCGAAAAATCATGGAATAACGTGCATTTTGTGCGCCCTTCTTGCATTAACTTGGAACTTTATAGACTTTATTAACGTATTATATAAATATATAATGTTTCTGTATTTGTGTTTATATATACAAATATGTGTGTGTGTGTGTGTGTGTTTATTTAAATCAAAAGTCAATTTCATACTAAAAATTCCTCAGTACATCGCATTACTGAAAAATCACGAGATAATTAAGCTATGGAAATTCTAGTACGATTATTTAACTGATTACTTATATACATTTACCGAAAAAATTTTCCCTGTTTTAATTAAAACAATATACATGAATATCCCGTTTAGATTTTAGATTGAAATTATATGTTATAGTTAAAAAACAGAGGTGAATGAATTATTTTTCATTATACGTTCATTGCAGATAAAAATTTTAATTTATTATCCAAAATGAATTAACGATCGATCGAAGATAAAATAAAAGATAAATTTATATTTATATACTTTATAATGATCGAGTAATACAGATTATGTTTGTTATCGACATATATCAATGATGCACGATGTGTCAACAAAATATTTGAGATTCTTATATATCTGAATTATGTAGATTGTTTATTAGAAATAAAAATTCAAAAAAGTTGCACTTGATCGCGTGGAAAACGTATTTTATAAGTATCGAGAGAGAAAGCGCACGATAGAAATATATCATTTTCAAAAAAGAACTATTGATCATTTGGTTACATTAGAAAATAAATAAAAACTGAACTCTAACACTAGAAATTTAAAAAATAATCGACTCGCGTAAACGAGTATTTATATATTGTTACGTGGAATAAATTCCTCGTAAGGTAAAGTACCCAAATGCGGGACAAAATTTAAATGGGCGTCGGCTGAAA
This sequence comes from Theocolax elegans, assembly GCA_026168455.1. Lineage (NCBI taxonomy): Eukaryota > Metazoa > Arthropoda > Insecta > Hymenoptera > Cerocephalidae > Theocolax > Theocolax elegans. The sequence continues at coordinate 524,719 of CM047428.1, read as the reverse complement.
CATTGTTTTTAAAGCCGCTACTGCAAAAGATAGACGAACACCCCGTCAAAACACGAGTTCGGTATTAGATTTACTTAATTATGCAGATAAAATGGCATTTGTTAACTTTTTTATTAAAAATATCTATGTTCGAAAAATAGAGTACGGGGAGCTAAGATTGGACAGCCATAAGCGAAGGTCGACCCTTATGGCCGCGGGACATAAAAATGCACGTAATGTTGGACAAATAAAAACTTATGTGTCCAACATCAGAGTTATGAGAACTGAAGGTGCAGGTAATGATGGACAGACCCTAGCTCGCCCGAGCCTAACCTCCAAAAATTTGAATATTAATTTTTCGATATTTATAACTATATTTAGTGCAATTAATGTTTATTTAGACTTATTTAACTATGAATTGTTAACATCAATTGTTATGTCTATCACATTTATTAATTTATGTAATAGACACGTGTGTCCCAACATTAAGGTCCAGTTTTGAGTTTGTCCCACGATTGGGTACTTTACCTTAACTCCTCTCGTTCTTTCTCATCGACATCGGATCCTTTACATCCGTTGCCAGTGGAAAAGCTCGAGAGGAGAACTACTCCGAGTTGTACCTAAGGAGACCCTCACTTGTTAAAGCGATAACGTTAATGCACACCCTAGTATTAACGTTCTTTGTGCAAGGGTCTCGCACGCTTGGGTCAGTCAGTCAGTCTCGATAGTTCGCTCTGAGGAGTAGTCAATGTAAGTTGCATAGAGGACCACCCGGGTCCTAATTGATATTTGGAACAATATTATAAATCATAAATTATTATTATATATATATAGTTTCTGAGAAGTTAATTAAATTGAACAATAAAATTAATAATAGTTAAACGTAAAATAAAATTTAAAAAATTACAAACATAAATAAAATCATTCGATATAACTGAAAATTTTAACAAAAAATTTAAGTATAAATATTTAAACACTTGTTTATGGCTTTATTCTGTTTTTTATTTTTTCCACTTCAAAACATGTATGTAGGAAAAAAAGAAACGTTAATTACAAATTAATAAAAGCGGTAATAGAATAAAAAATTTATAAATTATTTAAGAAGGAAACATATCTAGTTATAACAATCTTATTCGCATTATCAAAAAACATATTTTATTACATCTAATTTTGTCCGAATTCATTCACGCATAATTAAGAAAAGTCGCGATAAAGAAATTGGATGTCGATTTCCGTTACTCGATTTTTGTCTTCTCCGTTTTTATATATATAATCAACTCGAAACAAAAAGACATAGCAATAGTATGGAAAATCCATAAGATAGAAAGAGATACAATGCTTTCCAGTCCGTGAGAGAACGCGTACAGAAGTAAAAACATCTAGAAGTAGTTGACACGTGGCCGTGAGAGGGAGCTAGTTTCAGGTGAACACTTTCGTCACAGCTGAATCGTCCGGCAGATTTTGTGTGAAAAGTTATGAATTACAATTATTTATTTGCGTAATTATTTCCAATACCTCACATTATTCCGTTTCGGCAATTTTTATTGTACTCCAATGCAGATACTATTGCAAGATAAGTTCATAGATAGATAAGACTTCATAGTCGCCAGTATACCAGCATGTCAACCTTTGACTTCTCGACGAAAGAAAAAGAGAGAGAGAGAGAGAGAGGAGAGAGAGAGAGAGAGAGAGAGAGAGAGAGAGAGAGAGAGAGAGAGAGAGAGAGAGAGAGAGAGAGAGAGAGAGAGAGACAAACATTGATAAAATTCTAACCATGAAAACAATGTTTTCGTTTTCATGCAAGTGATGGTATAACTTTTTTAATCTTAAAGTATAATGTTATAAAAATTGTACAAAAATAAATGTATATTATTACATTATTTTAATTATATTTATTATATTATTATTTCATTTTATTTACATAATTTTATCAATAAATTGAAATGCATCAACTATATTGTCAAAGCAGGGAATAGATAAATTACCAAATTAAACACAAAATTTTAACAAATATTATAAATTAAATTAAAAAATTTTTTCTGTAATTAACAAAACATTTTTTGTAATAAATAGTATTTTAAATTATAGAATTTATATAATATAAATTTAAATAAATCTGTTCCCTAATCAGGCTTAGCCCTATCCTCTTTGCTAATAATGTAGCTAGAGATATTACTATTTTAAAATAACATAATATAATAAATCATATTCTATATTTTTGGTGCTCGCAATCATCGCAAGACCATGACTGAGCAATAATAAAAATATATGCAATGAATATAAAGGAATCTTGCTTTAGAACTAAAAATCATTGAACGGTTTAAAAACTGTCAAAAATTGTATAAAGGCAAACATTTGTTTACGTTATAAATGTACATATAACATTCAATTAATTTTAATAGTTGACATTATACCTATTTTAATTTTTTTTATAATTTTTATCACTGAAAATGTAATTTTAAAGACTTATTTATGAAGGTTGTTTTTAAGTTGTTTTAGTAAGTATAAATAATTGTTATTTGTACGGATCTTAAATTTAAGTAAAATAATGTGAATTATATGTATTAGAAAAATAACCTTAGATCTTCCAGTTCGCAGTTCCTAAATCAAAATGAAGTACGAGCATAGCTTTGACAACAAAGAAGCTGTCAAATTATATATTTTCATAAATTACTTTATGTATATTGGTAAATTTAATTTTGTAATTATTCTAAATTACAAAATAAAATGTGTAAAATGAGCATAAATTAATTATAATGATTCATTAAAAATTGAAATATGAGTTTAATTCGCACACTCGTACACATTCGTACACACTCTTCGTAAACATTATAAGCGCGTGATTGTATAAGACGAGTTAGAAGTGCTAAGTGCCAAGTATGGCAATTTATCATAAACATTTCAATTTTAAAATTTAATCTATATCTAATTAAAGTGATCTCGCTGAGTCTCTGACTACAGACACTCGCGTACATAATTACTAACGTTAAAAAATGGCAAGTAGTCAAGTAGACCCAATGCAATCGTTTGCATCTATAGCTCAGTATGAAAAAGTACTAACTAGGGAACATGCTATCGTAGTGGATTCAGTCGAAGGTTTTTCAGTGCAAGATTATGCAATTGCTCTTACAAATGTTGTTAATCCAAAGAATATCCTGTATGCTTCTCGCATAAATCAAGGAAGAGTGTGTTTTTATTTAAGTGGCAGAGAACTGGCAGAAAAACTCGTTAATGATAAAAGTGCGATAACCGTAGGTAAAAATGTTTTATCCATTAGACCCTTGGTATCAAAGGCAAGAAGAGTCCTAATCTCTAACGTTCAACCCTGCATACCCACGGTAGTTATTCTTCAAGAATTGAAAAAACTAGACATAACACCGATCTCTAACATAACTACGATCAAGTCAAGCACACAACACCCATCTCTAAGTCATTTACTAAGTTTTAGAAAGCAAATGTTTATAAAACCTGAGGACATTTCAAAAATACCTGGAAATATAAAAATTACGTTAGACGAGGATGTACTTCTCGACAGAAAAACCAACATGTTTTATATGCAAAGAAGAGGGGCATCTTACGAGATTCTGCAAAAACATAGATAATCCTACCCAGCCACTCTATGAAAATACAAATTCAACTACAAACAACAATATATCTCAACCTATGAAATTGTCAACAAATCAAGAAATAGAAAAATCGTTGGAATTCCCTCCTATTCAGAAAAATTCAGGTTTCAAACGTCCTCCATCTCCAAGCACGATATCATCAGTATCGGCTTCGAAGCACCAGTTCATAGTCAAGAAAAAAAGATAAGTAGTAAAAAAGTACCTCGTCAAAGAACGAAAACAAATAACGAATTAAAAAAAATGACTTTGCAAAAAATTTGGAAATATCTAAAGAAATGATAAACTTAAATAATGAAAAATACTCGATAAATTATGATAGCTTAATCTCGTTATTAGAAAATATTAAAGATAATAGTAATGTCATAAATATAGTGAAATTGTACACAGATAACATTGATGCGCTTGTCAATTTGCTTACGGATGTTTATATTCAAGATAGAGGTACGAAAACCAGAATCACACGTATTAGAAATATACTTAAATTCTCCGATATAAACAAAGCAGTCTTCGTAAGCGAAGACTGTAGTTTGTCGGAATTTGAAAACTAATAAATACAATATGTATAATAACAACTCGCAACCAAATAGTTCTAAATTAAATATTGTATATTGGAACGCGAGGAGTATATTACAAAGAAAGCATGAACTACCGAGTTTACTTGATAATGTACATGTCTTTATTTGTGTAGAATCGTGGCTAAAGTCAAGCGATAAATTTAACATAAGCGGATTTAATACTGTCAGGTTTGACAGAATTAACAAGCAAAGAGGTGGAATAATGTTTTTAATAAGAAAAAATCTATCATATAAATGCCTTAATCAAGTTATTAACCAATCGGAGGAAATAGAAATTCGTTTAGAAAACATTATTCCAGCTATCGACATTATCACCTGCTACAACATTCCAAACTGCGACATAGAACAAAAAAAATGGAACGAAATATTTGAACACTTCGTAAATAATAAAAATACAATTATATTGGGTGATTTTAACGCATAAAATGTTAAGTGGAATTGCACGAAAACGAACACATACGGCAAGAAATTAGATCAAAGCCTTGATTTATACAACCTATTTGTCCATCACACAAATACGCATACACACATTGATATACGCAGTGGTAAGAAATCTAACATAGATCTTGTTTTTTCTAATATGGCTATAGCCGATATAATCACAACTAAAGTGCATGACGAACTGTATGGTTCAGACCATTTTCCAATATATGTAGAAATAGATGCAAGCCCGCAATTATACCAACCAAAAAACTTTAAGATAAGAACATTAAAAACTAAATGGACAGTATTTGAAAAACAAAAAATTTGGTTGTTCTTGCGCGTGAGAAGTGAGAACATCAAGTAAGGTATATAAAACCATCCCGCAATAGTGTCATTATATTCATTCTATCACTATTCTGGCTTGTCCATAATCTCCGGTAACTACCATATGAATCTTTTTCATTAAAGAAATATATAAGTAAGTACTTAAACTTATGCTTCTGTTTTTATAATGAATCCCTCATGATATCTCAATGTTTTCCACATTGACCAAAATAATTTAAAAAACAATATATTATAATTAAGTGGATGCTTTATCGTTCTCTATCGTAATTAAAATTACTAAATAATCATTTTATTTTCTATATAAAGCCAATATATGTGTTCGATACTTTGCCAAGTACATAATATTTAATAATTATATGGACTATAACACATGTAGGATGGTATTCTTTCCAACGTTAACTGAATGATTGCTTAATAGTTATATATACTGACTTAAATAATTTAAAAGAATGTTGATAAGTTATTGTTCTCTTTACTTATATATTTATTGAATCCCTTTTTTAATATTTAAATAAAATCAATGTGTCAGTTATTTGGTAAGTGTAAAAACCATTTAATAGTTTTGTAACTTTCACATACCTATAATGATTCTTATTCTAGTGCCGTGTGACTTGAATGTTTGATAGTGACACTGACTAACATATACAATTAAAAAGAAACATAATGTTACATTTAAGTGGATGCTCTATCATCCTCTATCTTAATTAAAGTTACTGAATAATCATTTTATTTTCTATAAGGCCAATACATCTGCTCGATACTTTGGCAAGTACATAATATTTAATAATTATATGAACTATAACATATGTATAGGATTATTTTTATTCCAATGCTGTGTAATATGAATGATAGTCACATTGACTAACATAATTTATAAAATATAGTATAATCAAGTGGATGCCTTATCATTCTCCATCCTTATTATAGCTACTTTAAAACAATTTTTTATTATTTTCTATATAAACCCAACATATGTGTTTGATGCATTGGCAATTGGGAAAGTCATTAATAATTTTGTAACTTTTATAACTTTTATAGTGGTAACTATATTATTCTCCATCCGTATTAAAGTTACTGAATAACCATATTTATTTTCTATAAAGGCAATATGTGTTTGATTCTTTGGCAACTGTATAATATTTAATAATTATATGAACTAATGGGTATAGGATTTTTTTATTTCAAGGTTAGGTGAAACAAATATCACGTATAATATTTTTCAGATTTTTATTTCCGTATTTACAAAAAATTTTTAGATTTTTAAAAGTAGATCCCTGTAATTTAGCTATCACATCTTAAAATAAAAATATTAACGTAAAAATAAAAATTATGTGACTTAAAATCGTTCAAGGCACTAACTAAAGTGTATTATAGATGAATGTACGTAATAACTCGGCCAAATTTGTATCGATTTTACTGAAATTTATGGGGTTATTCTTATTATAATATAGAAAGTATATGATTCTATTTCTGTCTATACCACTAAAAAGACTATTAATTGTTAAATCGTATTATGTGGATTATTTCGAAAAGTGACGGTAAACACTAATTATGGACGAAATGTTCGTCTCAAAATTACAAAACGTTTACGTATTAGGTTCTTTGTGTTTAGAACAGTTTTCTTTCAAAAATAAACACACAAAAACGAAATGCAATGAGCATAATGAAAAGACGACTAAAACACGTTTTTTCATAATAGATTCAAATGTATCGGTTATACATGAAACATTTTAATTTATAAAATATTCGTTTTAAAATTACAACCAAAAATTCCTTTACGAGGAAGCTGTAAAATAGTATAATTTTTCGATTTGTTAAAAACATGTTAGATAATGTGGTTAGACAAGTAGTTTCCTTTCATTTATCCGAATCCGTAAAAAATGATTTTTCGATCTATAGATTTAATTTTGAAGTAATTTTCGATTTTAACCATAAAAAGTTTCTGCAATTGAAACTACTGAAATCAAAATAGCAACGGCAAGTATTTTGTAGATGTCAATAGAAATTTTTTATATATTTATTAGAGTTTCACTTTCAGTAATTTTATTATTCATTATTAAATATTCCACATAGAATTTGTGCCTCTAGTAATAAATAGATAAAAAATCATTAAATCTTGCTCGCATCCTATTTCTACTTATATTTTGCAATAGAAAATCAACCTTCGTTACCAACATTCAAATTCCAATAGTGAATACCAATATTGGTCCAACGTTGGGTACCAATATTGATTCAACATTGGGTACAAATATTGATTCAACGTTGGGTACCAATGTTGATTCAACATTGAGTACCAATATTGATTTAACGTTGGGTACCAACATAGGTTCAACGTTGGGTACCAACAATGGTCCAACGTTGGGTATCAATATTGGTCCAACGTTGGGTACCAACATTGGTTCAACGTTGGGTACCAACATTGGTCCAACGTTGAGTACCAACATTGGTCCAACGTTGGGTACCATCATTGGTCCAACGTTGGGTACCAATATTGATTCAACGTTGGGTACCAACATTGGTCCAACGTTGGGTACCAACATTGGTTCAACGTTGGGTACCAACATTGGTCCAACGTTGGGTAGCAACATTGGTCCAATGTTGGATACCAATATTGGTCCAACGTTGGGTACCAACATTGGTCCAACGTTGGGTACCAACATTGGTTCAACGTTGGGTACCAACATTGGTCCAACGTTGGGTAGCAACATTGGTCCAATGTTGGATACCAATATTGGTCCAACGTTGGGTATCAATATTGGTCCAACGTTGGGTACCAACATTGGTTCAACGTTGGGTACCAACATTGGTCCAACGTTGGGTACCAATATTGATTCAACTTTGGGAACCAACATTGGTCCAACGTTGGGTATCAACATCTGTCCAACGTTGAGTACCAACATTGGTCCAACGTTGAGTACCAACATTCCAAACCAACTATGGCACAGGGATGAGCGATTCTAATCGATTCTCTAAAATTTATCCAATTTTTTTTTAAAAGTATCGATTATTGATTCGATTCTTGAAGAGTCGATACTCCAGAAACAAAGAATCGATACTCCAGAAACGAAGAATCGATACGACTATGCGACAGCACTTATATGAATTACGAAAATATTCTGTATTAAGTGGTTTACAAAACTTAAAACACGATAAGTGGGTTACAATACTTAGAACACGAAAAACGGCAAAGAAGCATTGAGCAGAGCAGGATGATGTAAAAACCATGCGGTGCCCGACCGTATTCCAATCTACGACGTTGAAAAATGTATAAGAATCAAAGACTGAGTACTGATAATATGATAATATAAAAATAGTAATAGTGAATTAGTGTCTATAAGTAGAGGCTATTAGTATGTACAGCATAGCTATTACATTACAGCATAGATTAACGAAAAACTAATTTTGAAAACTTAATCTCCAAGTATTTTCAATTTCAAATTTTCAACCCAATTTTTTGTATAAGATTATATAAATGTGTATTTAATACAACGGCAAGTATTTTGTACATGCCAATAGAAATTTTTTATATATTTATTAGAGTTTCACTTTCAGTAATTTTATTATTCATTATTCAATATTCCACATAGAATTTGTGCCTCTAGACAGTACTTTATATAAAACACCTTCCACGAAGGTCTCAACATTCGCAAGTATGGTTTCCAATCACATTTTTAAAAATGTTATCTGATAAAAAAATCTTTAATTCTTACTCGCATCCTATTTCTACTTATATTTTGCTTAAACTTCATACAGTTTCTGCAATATAAAATACTGAAATCAAATCGACATAAGCAACAAGTATCTTTAATTAAATATATGTATATATTTTTTTTGCTTAAACTGCATAAAGTTTCTGCAATAGAAAGTACTGAACTCAAAGCGGAATAATCGACAAGTATTTTTTACCATGTAATACATTGTTTTTTTTTTAATTACACTTTTATATATTTTGCTTTAAAACTCCATTAAAAGTTTTTATTAATTTCCACAAAACTGATAAAAAAGAAACTTCTTTTTTTTTCTCTTTAAATAAACATTGTCTATCCTTTCCGTGCTTTACGTCAGTAGATAAAAAATTTTATAGAATAATAATAATTCATTTGTGCAAAATTAATTTCTGCATAACTAATAAAAATGTAATTTCTCTCTTTTTTATGCTCTTTAAATAAAATAATACTTGCACCACACGTTGGATTGCCATCTTACTTTTGAATAATACGTCTGTTTTGAATTAAATAGCGAATTGCATATGCACGTTTATCTCGTTTATGCACGTTCTGCTTTTGTCGAATTGCCGAACCAAGCGCAAAGACAAAATTTCGAAAGATTGTATAACAATAAAACTGATCAACATACTTTTACAAACAAAAAACCGACGTACTCGGGTAATTATCTTACTGGCGATCCTACGCCTTTTATTTCGGCTAAAAACGCGGCCGAAACCTTAGATTTTACATTAGTACCGAAATCCTTACCAACGCATAACTATCAGGCATACAATGAACGAAGCCTATCGCGTCAAAACGAATATAATTTTCCTGAAAATAGACAACCAGATATGTGGCAGGAGCATCAAGCTCCCGAAATATCTAGGCGTCCAGAATTACCGCTCTATCAAGCTTTTCAGTGTATTCCGAATTTTGACAGATCACCTAATGCATTTTTAACATTTTATGACTACACTACAACCACCGAATTATTAAACGATTTAAACGCGCATTACAACAAATTTAATACTACGGAAGACGTGATGCCCAAACTTAGAAATATTGCTCAAAAATCATCCGATTCGGTGAGCGACTACGGATCTCGCGTCCAAATATTACTAAGTTCTTTAATCGCCGCTATAAATAACAAATATAGACTTAAACCTGATATGGCAGTGGAACACAAGGCATCTGCCGAGGACGATGCTTTAGATTATTTTATGATAGGTTTTAGACCACCTTTAGTTCACCAAGTTAGGTGCAGTGCCCCTATCGATTTGAAAGATGCTATTAAAAAAGCCAATAAAATTTGAGAATAGAATGGCAGGGCGAAAACACCTCTAATTCGGAGATACAAATGAGATACAAGAACATACCACGCTACGGAGACTCACCTCTAATTCACCAACTAATTACAATAAAGATTATAGACCGAATAGGGCCTATAGTCCATCTGACCGTGACGGCTACAATCGTGACAGCTCACCATACAATTATAGAAACGATAATCCTTGTCGTAATAATTTTAATAATGATTATAATAGATATAATAATAAAGGGTATAATAATGGTAATAATTATAATAATGGTTATAGAAATGAATTTAACCGTACTGATAAAAGATATAACCGCCCAAGCAGAGCAGACTTCCCTAGTAATAATTATAATAATAATAATAACCAATCTCGTGACAGTAGTGTCAACCGAGATAGTAATTATAACCGTTCTCGTGACAGTAGCTCCAACAGAGGAAATAATTACAACCAATCTCGTGACAGTAGCGTCAACCGAGGTAATAATTACAACCGTTCACGTGACAGTAGCTTCATCACAGGTAATACTTATAATCGATCTCGCGATAGTAGTGCCAATCGAAGTAATAACTACAATCGATCTCGTGACAGTAGTGTCAATCGAGAGTATAAATACGATAACTATAATCGGTCCGGTAACAACGGTCAAAATAATAATAGTTATAGGAACAACAATAACAGAAATCAAAACACTGCCAATCATGAGTCAAATACAAATTCGAATAATTACAACAGTGATAACGAATCTCAAAATGAAAATAAAACCGAAACTCGTCTAGAAAATACCTCTAACACTAATTCGAAACAGCATTTAAACTAAAAACTTGCTCGCCACAATTCTCAGGTGCCGAGCACTTATATTCATCATCTTCCAAAATTAATAAAAATAAAATCGTTTCGCATACGACAACCAACTTACGATTATTATCGATAGGTCAAAACCCACCAGTAGTTGAATTAAAAAGTGATAGCTTAATAAAAAATTCGGGTAAATTTTACGTAGATTCTGGAGCTGACATCTCAATTATTAAAGAAAGTTCCTTACGGAAAAATACTAACATAAATTCAAATGAAACGGTGCGTATTAATGGTGTTATAAAAGGAGAATGTCGAACTCTCGGCACAATAATTATAAAGCTAGAAAGCTTTTCGCGTATATTAAATGTTGTACCCAATGATTTCCCGATAGACACAGATGGTCTCATGGGTTGGGATATTATAAGAAAGTACAATGGACAAATATTAGCAAAAAATAATTGTTTAATCCTAAACGACACCAAAATCCCCTTCAGTAAAAATGAGTGTTTTGTAATACCTCCTAGCGTTCATCGCGTAATTTATGCGAAAATACTTAATAACGATGTCAGAACGGTTTGGGTCCCGCTTCAGAATATTAACCCACATATTTTATTCGGGAATCTTATAAGTAACAACGAAAATGGAAAAGTATTTGCGATCTGCGTAAATACACATTTTGAACCTATAGAATTACCTGTACCAGAAATCGAATTAATCGATTGCGAAGTGACAATACCGGATAATGCTAGTTTAGTCGGTGAGGACGACAATTTTAATGAGCATAATATTTTTAGACTTTTTGAAAGTAATAGTAATAGTAGAGAAAGCAGAATTGAAACTATAATGTTTCTTATAGACACGAAGGATTGTAATGAACTTGAACTTAAAGACGTTAGATCTTTAATCGAATTCGATCCCTATATTTTCGGTTTAGGCGGAGAACCGTAATTAAAACAGATTCTCAAAAAATAGCCGCAGTTAAAAATTATCCGATCCCAACAAATGCAAAAAAAGTAAAACAATTTCTAGGCTTTGTAGGCTACTATCGCCGTTTTATTAAAAACTTTGCAAAAATAGCGAAACCACTAACTAGCTTACTTTAAAGCAATACTAAATTTGAATGGAATGAGCCACAAGCCGAAGCTTTCGAGACTCTGCGTAATGAATTGCGTAAAGAGCCGGTTTTAATTGCACCTAATTTAAATGAACCTTTTATTATTACTACTATTACGCGCTATTTTAAGCCAAGGGAAAATCGGTCACGACAAACCCTGTGCTTATGCTTCTTGCTGTTTAAAAGGCGGTGAACTTTTATATCCGACCTACGACAAAGAATTATTAGCGGTGGTTTTCGCAAAAGAACAGTTCGCTCCTTAATCTACGGAAAAAAATTTATGGTTGTGACCGACCACAAACCTCTCAAGCATTTTCACACAAGTGATAAGACTGATTTGCGATTTACAATATTAGACCAGGCGATAAAAACCCTCACGCTGACGCGCTTTCTCGTAACCCAGTCTTACAGGAAAATGAAGAAAACCCAGAACGACCTCGTGTAGATCTCTACTCTTTAGCTGAAAAACAAGCAAATGTTGACATACAAAACGGAGAAAACGACTCCCCTCCAGCGAGGATATTAGTCACCCGCGCAACTAGAAAAAAGCGCATTCAGGGCAAGTCGGTAAAAATTAGAATTTCTGACGAAAGGGAGGAAGAAATCTTAGACTCGCAAGCCACACAACGAAAAAGAGCAAAAATTATTGAATATACAGAAATTCATAACAACTTACCGAAAATCATATATTTCAAAAACTAAAATTTAGCCATTAGAAACGCAGATACTTCCTTTTATTTATGCAGAAACTTACAAGATGTTTATAAAGATCAAGAAAATATACCTATTCAATGGTTGACCTTAAATGAAGAAGAAAATTTATATTTTACCGATTTTTGTGATTCAATATCATATAACACTCTCCTATCTAACGTATCTCTTCTTGAAGTAGGTAATATGTACAAATTATTGGACGAAAACAAAGAGCAAACAGAAAATATTCTCAAGCTTTTCTTGGAAGCCGAACGCAAAGAGACGCAAATAAATGCTGATTGTACCAAAATAGATAGTTCACCTATTTTAAGTAGGCCTGCTAATAAACAAAAATTGGATCGCATGAGGAAAGAAGAAAACCTACATAAAGACACGAAAGCCGCTAGTTCACCTAAGATTTTACCGCAAGTACAACCGAAAACGATCCAACATCCAGCACATAACGAAGTAAATACACCAAAAATAAAAATCATTTCGGACAGAACTTCCTGCGAGACTCAAATCAGCAAAATTTCGATATAAAGAAAGATCAAGAAGCTTTAATAGTTAAAAAGAACAACACGACGCTTTTAGATAATATTCTGGGAGACGAAAGATTAGAATTTATTATTGATGTGAAACGCGACACCTCAAAAAGCGAAAAAGGTGTTCAAATCAATATTTGGAAACGTCCTAAGTACACAAAATTACCGATAGAAATCCCAGTGTATCATTCAGGTATCAAGAAAACTTAGCCTGTGTGTGCACAACGGACTTAAAGTTTAATTCAGAAATTATGAAAGCCCTCATCGAACGTCAGTTTATATTATCTAACGAATTGTCTTTCGAACAATATAATATAGGGCAAATTAAAGTATTACAGGAGGTCATAGAGGTATAAACTCTACTTATAACAAAATCGCAAACGATTTCTACTGGCGCAATATGCGCGCAGATGTACATCAATTCGTTGCGGGCTGCGAAGGTTGTAAAAAAAAATTAGTGCGCGTAAAAATAAAATTACCTCTCATTATCACTGATACCCCCAGTCGCGCATTTGATAAAATATCCATAGATTTGTGACGTGCCAACCTTTCTTTGGGTTTTACCGTTACTATAGATTTTTGCTGCTTGCTATTAGATTTGATGTAAGTTAGGTACGAAACCATCTATGCATCTATATCTTGTTGCAGACTTATTAATCTTGGTTTTATGTGTAAATTGAGACACATTATATTAGCACACATTGGCCATTATAACTGGAGTGTGTATTTGAGTGTATTAGTTAGTGTATCTTTTGTACGTATTATACACATTTCTATCACCACGTATTGGGCCATAGAAAGGGTAGTGTGTAATTTAATATTACTTAAATGAATAACTATAAATTTTGCATATATATTTACAATATTTATTTATTTAATTTCAGTACAAATCCTTATAATAAAAGGATTTGTACTAATAAAACTATGAAATCTAATGTTAATGCTACGAAGGCTTATATATCAAATGAATGCTTGTATATAAATTTCCGTCCTTTATATACTATTTTTACCTCATTAGTACAAATCCTTTTTAACCATTTTTCCTTATAATATACATCAACTTCGTATTTCAATTTTTATTTTAACTCATATTTTCTTTCTTGTTTTTATATACATATAATATTATCTAAATTTCTAATTATTTACAAGAAATAATTGCTTATTTATTTTTATATCGTATGCATTTCTGTAATTACTTTTATTTCTATAATTTTTTACTAATTCTATACACTCACTTATTTCTACATTTAAAAATAATCGTAAATTCATTTTTTCTATTTGCAATCATTTTTTATTCTACTTATAAATTTCAATTTGTTTTTTACACAATTACAAAATTAAATATATTATAATTTCTATTATTTTTAAATGTACAAATATCTTCGTACAAATATCTTTCGTATTAAATGTACAAATATCTTCCTATCTCTCATACTAATTTTGCATAAACATATAATTTTTATAATTATTTTATGATTTGCTGTAAAATTAAAAATTAAATTCTTTTTTATACTTCTTAAATTGAATATTTGTATTAATTTTATTATGTAGCTAGAATTAATCATGCGCGCTCCGCGCGCTCTTGTGTTTTTTAACAGTCATTATTTAAAATATTACGTTGTCTCATTTACTTAAAACAACAATTTTTAATAATATATTTATTCGTGATTTATTGTACTCCGATTTTGTCAAAAAAATTCAAACATTACGTTTTTCCCGCGCTGTCAAATCCAACCTACAATGTTTTAGACGCATGCGCAAAACGTAATCCAATCACATAGCCGTTTCACTTGGCTTCACAACATCCGGCAATCACTTTTTTATATAAGGATAATATTCTATTTACAATTTTATTATTTATTTAATTATAAACTATTTATTTTTAGTATAATTGCAATTGCATTTTTATATTTCTAAATTTGCGCTTTAAATCGTAACGCACTATAATTCTAGGAATTTACATGTTAGTCAATTTCAGCTGACAGTATTCTTGTGGATATTTACATTTATATACAGTTCATTGGTCTTTCTAAGAAATCTATTTTGATGCCCTATATCCTCTTTATATAAAATTAAGTACTTATTAAATAATTTAATTATATGTCGTTATATACGTCACATTACCCCCCCTTAAATAATATTTAAATTTAACTAAATTTCAATATTATTTAATATATCTTTTCAACCATTATTTTTTTTTTAATTACTTCACACAATTTATAAATATTATGTTGATCATTTGACAGTTATCATACAATAGACAGCTGTCTCAACCATACATAATTACTTACAGGTGGTTTCTATTACTAGTAAATAATAACAGATTTTTCTTTATTTTCACTTTAGTTTTATTTATTACTGTATATTTTTTTTTATAAGTTTTATTTCTTTTTTCTTTTTTTCTATCTCTCCTTCTGCCTCGTCTATTAATTTGTTGAATTTTTCTTGGAGTAGCATCCAATCTCCTTTCCTCTTTTTTGCTAAAAAAATATTTTTTATTTTATTCTCACTTTAGATAACTTGATAGACATCATTTATTAGACCTCTATCTCAATCTATATATATATATATATATATATATATATATATATATATATATCTAAAGGTTCCGGCACATATTCCTCCACCGCTGGTTTGGTGGAACGAGTTGTTTTCACCGGAAGACGAGCTATGATAGTTCTTAATTTAGAGTCCGTTCTGTCCTTAGGTTTTGTTTGTGTCCATTTATTTAGTTTTTTTATCTTTAGAGTTTGGGTATATACCCCTGGACGGTAGAATGACCCCTCATCCTCTCGGTGAAAGCCTTCCTCGCTGGCCGTCTTTTTTCCTACCCAGTGTAATCGGGGTGGAAAATGACTGGCCTTTTCGCCAGTTTGCACTTGCGTACAACATGTACCGAAATTTTGTACTTGGGTTGATTTGTCCATGATTACTAGTTAAACTTTGAGTTTTGAGTCTTATTTATACTCGTTTTGCAAAACTTTGCACCTTTTTCTTTTGAACAATATTCTTAGAAATTATTTGTTTTGATATCCAATTTCTAGAAATCTTCGTTATTTAGTTTTGATTTAACTTAAAATAATGGTTACATATATTAAATTGTCTTGGAATATATATTTCAAAAATCCTAAGTTTATACAAAAATGTTTCAATTTTAATTCTATTTTATTTATTTTTATTTTATCTGAAAAAAATTTTGTTTTCTTTTCTTTATCCACAAAAATACTGTTAACTTTACAAAAAAAATTAATCTTCTTTTCTATAATATGCTTTCATATTTGATACATGAAATTTTCCTCTTTCAATTTTTGTTGTGGGATCTACTAATAAATATGTATCATATCCTTATTTTTTCGCTATAATATACGGACCCTGCGCAACAGGCATAAATTTTGCAGTAATTTTATTTTCATTTTCCTATATATTTAATGCTTTAATTAATACATGATCATTTATTTTGAATTCATATTGTTTCTTATTTTTATTCTTATTTTTTGCTCTATTAATTAAAAAATTATGCATATGTTTTCTTGCATTATTTAATTTTTCTTCATATGTTAGTTCATTATTTTGTAAGTTTACATATTTATCCCATACACGAATTGGCTTCTTATTTAAAAATAATTCTATCGGCGTATAACCAGTTGTCTCATGTATTGTTTCATTTATTATTTTTTGTACATAATCTATTTTTTTTTGCCCATCCAGTGTGTTTTTTCAAAATGGTACGGTGAATTCTCCCTATCTCACGATGGACTCTTTCAATAATATTACTTTCAGGGTGTCTTATTGAAGAAAACATAGGTTTTATATCATTTTTTGTTAAATAATCTATCCATTTATTACTTGTAAATTGAGTACCATGATCTGATAAAATAGCCTTAGGTTTCATAAATTTTTCAATATATTAATCTATTTTTCTAGTTACGGATAACGTATTTGCTTTTTTCAACGGATATAATACAACATATTTACTAAATACATCTATCGTTGATAAAATATATTTTACCCTTCCCCCCCTATAGAAGTAAGTAAAGGTCCGTAAAAATCAATCGATAATATTTCACCAGGATTTTCAACAAGAATTGGTTGAAATTTAGAGTGATACTTAATCGTAGAATATTTACTTTTTTGACAAGCAGCAAAAATCTATAGTAACGGTAAAACCCAAAGAAAGGTTGGCACGTCACAGATTTTTATGGACCTCTAAAACCAACCTATAACGGCAATAGGTACATATTAGCCGCTCAATGTTGGCTTACCAAATTCATAATTCTGGCTCCAGTCAAGACGGCTAGTGCTCGAGAAGTAGCTCAAGCATTAGTTGATAAATTTATAGCTTATTTAGGCCCACCATCAGTTTTAATTTCAGACCAAGGGTCACATTTCCAAAAAAGGTTATTAAACGAATTCGCTAAAATATTTAAAATAAAAAATACGCATCGACAACGTATCACCCGCAGAGCCAAGGCTCTATCGAGAGAATGAATAAAACAATCACGGAATACCTTAAATAATACGTCGAAAATATGAACAAATGGGATCGGTGGATAACCATTTGCCAACATGCATATAATTGTACGCAACACGAAGCAACCGGCTTCACTCCGCATGAATTGGTTTTCGGTGAGAGAGCTCGCACCCCATCGAGCTTTCCACCAAAAGAATCATTAAGGGGAGGTCGTATAAAACTGGTTGATGAGTTGACAGATTGGGCAGATTTGACAATTTAAGGTTATAAAAAAATAATTATAGAATCGTATAATACGTAGTAACATACAGAACAATAGATAAGGCACACCGCATGTACGTCTCGGTAAGCACTCAACACTAATAGCTGATAGGTCGATTCAACAGATCGAAGCCTATAGGAATATTACACAGCGCCACCTTTAGGCAAAATAAAAAAACTTATGTTTTTCGCAGATAACCTGCAAAACTGTTTATTGTTTGCAAACTAATTTTAGAACATTTGCATCATTTTTTGTACAAAATGTTATCAGAGCGACATTCTCTACTGTATTTTGTTTGTTCTGTTAAAGTTTTGTATTATAATATAGCATAGAAGCAAAAATTAGTGAAGAACCGTAATAAAACTGCATTTCATACAATGGTCAGATAAATTAGGACAAATAATAATAATACGAAATTTTTCAACTACATTAAGACCAGAGCGCTATTCTATAGACCAAGTAAATCATTGCAAAATTTGGAGTAATTTGATCCATTAAAAGAGAAGAATAGTGCAGAATACAAATTTAATTTTATGAACTGTCATATTCGATTGACAGTTTTTCTGTTGCGACCTCCTCTTAAGAGATTTTGGCGATCACTTAGCAGACCTATCTTCAACTATATCCCAAAACCAACAATTGGCAGCCATGAATTTAGTCCAGGGTAAATACCGATCAAAATTTTACTATGATAAAAAATTAAATGTCCAATACTTCAGAGAAGGAGAATCTGTCCTTCTCCTCTAGGAACCACAAATAGGAAAATTCCCGACTCAATATAGCGGACCTTACGAAATTGTAAATATCGATTATAACACTCACAACGTTACATTGCAAAACGATTCCGGTATTAAAATCGCTCACATTGACAAGATTAAACGCAAAACTACAGTGAAAGCTCCTCCCCCCTTTTCCCCTTAGAAATCACTATATTATCGTTATTCGAACATTAATTCTTTTAAGAATAGTATAAACCTTTTTTTGCGACCCCGGACGGAACGCGTCTGTGGTCTGTTGCTAAAAAGGAGTCAATCTCACGGAAATTTGATAAGAGTTTAGTTATTATATCACCCAAGTATAATTCCAACGTAAACTATTATCTTATTCTATTAAAAAAATAATGACAAGGCGTTATTAAATTAAAGTATACCTAGATTTTTTTTTCTTCCACTATCCCATGTATGAACAAATTTATCTATAAGCATATCGTACTACAATCGTTTTCTTCTAATTTCTTTTACTGTATATTTGATTCCCTTTTAGATCCACCTCATAGGAACAAGTTTACGAAACCCTTTCTTAAAAGGATCAAAAGTATAGATTTGTTACCTCGCTACTAGTCGCTACAACGTAGAAAGTGAATAAAAAAAATTTTTTTTTCCACCCCTAAGGAGTAGGTGGCACAGACAAACGACTATTGTACCGAGATTACTCTTTTAACCAACAACAAAAGTAAGTCATGCTCAATTTTACTTCAAAGACTTATAAAATAATAAGTAAATAAACAAATAAATAAATATAAGTATAAATATACTTACAACATAGATACGAAAATCCCCGAAGGGACTTAGACCGTCATATCATTCAGTTAACACAGACTTATTTCGAAGACTACTATACGGAGGTTTCCATATCTTAGAAAGCCAGTCAATAAGAAAAAAAATGCATATGATTAGAGAAAACATCCGTGGAGAATCGACTCACCACGATCGAAACATACCGGTTTTATTTTTAGACAATGTTCCAATCACAAAATTATTGTTATATAATTTTAAATCAAATATCACTATTCCAGGTTTAACTAAATGCTTAAACGACCACGAAATTTATAACTTTACCATAGACTCGATTACTAATATCTTTAAATCTACAAGAGCGAACATTACTTGTAAAGACTTATCAGTTTCGTGCCAAATTCAATCGCTCACGTGTAGGTATAAAATTATATATAATCACAATAATGGTATAACCTCAAAAATTCGTTCGCAACCACAGAAGTACGCAGTTTTCAGAGAGGAGGTACCCCTTATAGAATACAAACCTCACAATATCCCAGAACACATACAAAGATTCTTTCATTGCACTCCAGTAGTGGGGACGCTAACAGAATTTATGAGTTTTTATGAGGCGTGCTTCCGACCGCCTGCATTCCAGTTTTATAGGTTAAATTTAATTTCAAGCGACCCCAGGTATGATTGCAAAGAAGGACTCTACAACATGTTTAGCGATGCCGATATATTTGATTTTAAAACTTTTATTTTCTCGGGTAACAGATTTATTATTACACCGGTAACAATAGTAGAATTTTTCAATAAATTACTAGAGAATCAGCAAGTAAACGCTCTAAATACCAAATTACTTGACCTCTCCGACGTTCAAGTCTCGGTTTCGTTAGTCAAACTAATTTCGAACCACATACGTGCTAAAAAACTAGTTCTAAGTAAAACCATAGGTCATGCGGAAAGCGGATTAAGCTTAAAGTACATTAAAGAATTAATAATTAAAAATTGTAACGAATTCAAATTCAAAGATTTCTCAGTTTCAAATTTATCACAATTATCAGAATTAACCATTGAAAATTGTAAGTCGATTAAAATTGGTACAATACTAGAGATGCTAAAATCTCCGAACCATCCTATAAAAATCTTTCGTTTTAATAATAACGACACATACGACGGTCTAGCACTAAAATTATTTAATATAGTTTATTCAGCTAACAATAAAATAGAAGTATTCTCGTTTTCTTACGTTCAAGACAAAACTATCGAACTAAATCAGACACAAATTTTTATTAACGCAACTACATCGTTGGTCGCACTAGACATTAGTTATAACACTAACATAAACTCAATAACGAGAAGGTTAATAGTAAGCGTGTTGAATTTGAGGAAAATAAATTTATTAGGAGTTCAAATTTCGGTAGATATAATTTTTCCAAATTCTGTAACAGATATAAAATTAAACTATTTTCCGAAAATCAATCAATTATTCACTAATTTTAGTTCGTTAAGATTACAGAACCTCTACGTACTTAACACTAGGAAAAAAGAAAACGCTGGCCATCGACCCTAATTTTATATTTGCCCAATGCGGCCCAAACCGAAAGTTTCGCTTCATTTTTATTAACTGTAAATTCTTAGCATACCATAGTTATATACGGAAATGCGAATACTATAGAACCCAGATAAAACATTTTCAGAACGGAATAGAAATTATGTTTAATTGGTCGCAAAATTAGGCAGGAAACGTGCCAGAAACTTGGAAAGGTTATATTAATGTACTTTTCTACTGTTAAATCAGTACAAATAAATTGTTATTACATAACCTAAATAATGGTTCATTGTATGATTAACCTTCCACCAACACAAAAATAACCCTAACGAACCATATCCCTTTATCTGTTATTAATTTTTCCTTTTTTTTTACTCATTTTATTTATTTTATTTTATTTCGTCAAATTTCCCCCTTCTAATCCTTATTATAAATTCACATTGATATATCATCTCAGTTGACATAGATAAATTAAAACAATTAAACAAGGAAATAATTAAAATGTCAATGAACTTAATTAGCATGTACAGTTGCGAGTTTAACAAAAAATATAGATTATCTTGTTTCAAAAAAAAAGGAGAAAAGAAAGTAAAGGTGTCTCTTCCTTAATAATACTAAATTTACACTTAATGTCTCATTTACTCGTTGCCTAATAAAAAAAAACGATAATCCACTCCTTCCAAACCACTCACTAGATATTAAGAAAATAATATTGTAAACGGAGAAGGTCCCGATGAAACTGTGATTGTTACTGCTAATTTCCTTGCGTACATAGCTCAGCTTGTCAATTTCAAACAAAAAGAAAGAAACTTACACATACTTTTTTTTGGTTATATTTTCTTTACAGAAACATGTCTACTTTGATTATTCCTTAATCGCCATCATCCTAGTCGCAGGAAATGATGCAAATCTAACCGTATACCAATGCGGAAATTCGCATAAATAACATAAATAATATATGGCATAAATTTCCACCAACTTCGGCCGAGATTCGAGAACTTAAAGTAATTCATCCAATTACTAAACCAACTTGGCATTACGAGCAAATCAAAATTTAATCAATAGCGGAATATATTCAGAATCGGATTTAAACAGAATGCAAGAACATATATTGTTTCCTATGGAACAGCGAGCTTTCACTTACGATGTTTCTAGGAAGCTTGCAAACAAGACCAACATGTTGACACAAGGACACTTCGTGAATCTCATAGATGAAGAATATTTACTAAATAGATCTAAATCCATATTTCAATCATTAACATTAAAATTATTCACTTTTAGCACTTATTGTGCTGCCCTTATTGGAATAATCACGATTTGTGAATTTATCCGAACTCTTGTTAGCATTGGAATAAGATCATACACACTACACAGAGCCTATGGGTGCAGCAGACACTTACATGCAGCCATATTTAGCTCTTTGACTCAGTTATTTATGCACCTTGCTCAACAGGCAGCAACGTCGAAGAATGATAACGCTAGCAGTAATATTGATAGCGACAGCGACGATCCAACAATTGATAACATATGACATAAATCCAATCATAGAGACAGTTTTGCCTTACGAGTTCCTAGACTAAACCGACCATCTCAAATCCATACTACTTCCCCAAGACGAGTGTCACTCTCCTAATGATGTCCAAATTGATCCCCCAGCCCAACATGACCAATAGTCATTTATACCTGTATGGAAATTAAAAAAAAATAATAATAATAAATTAGAAAATAATAATGACAAAATAATTTTTATGTTTCTCATTTCTTTTTATGATTACAATCCCAATACATCGCAACCTTATCTCGTAAATAGTCACTAACAATAGATACTAAAGTAAACAACCGTAGTTCAGATAAATTCACACGTAAATAAATTATCTACGTCACTTACAATATAATATAAGTCAAAAAAAGGAATAGGAAAGTAAATAAAGAATATTATAATAATAAATTATACTGTTATTGTTTACACATATATACAACTGGAAAATTTTCTTTTGATTAAACAATAGGCATATATTATATAATAAAATTTTTTGCTAACCAATCAAACAAAGAAAATCATGTACAGGGAAGAGAAAACTTAAATCTCATTGGACACACAGTAAGTCAATAATAATTCGAATGGTTACATGAATTTCACAATATTATGCTCGCAACACTAGCCTTGTATGCAATTAATCAGTGACAACAAAGATACCTTCTCCTCCCCCCCCCCCCTTGAAATTAATGAATTTAGTTTTGATTTCAGATAATCTTAACAAAATCCAGCCCATAGTCTACCAAATGACAAATGAATGTCGAACGAGAACCCTGACAAAACGAGTTATTAATCATTTGATGACATCGGAAAATAAAAAACAAACTTTCATAAATATGGAATTATTTAACAGAAATATTGGAGACATCGAAATAAAATGCTTTTCGAATTAATATGAGAATATACAACGAATCAAACAATAACGACACATGAAATCTTCATTGTATTACAATCCATTTAAGGCGAACATCTAACGCACTTATATACACTTATTCAAACTATGATAAATCTACATTATACCTATCACTCCACATCCAGACAGAAGAAAGAAGATACGTGAATTCACGTCAATCAACGAAGAACAAGAAATTAATTGCATTTAATTACATACATATTTTTTTTACACTAACATAGAGTTAAGTTAAGTGAATATGTAATAATAATTATTAATAAATATCCTGTGTTTCAATCCCATCACCCCAAGAACCTATTAAAGGAGGGGCTGCTTGTTCTTCTCACTTTTTGGAAAAAACCAGGGAGAGAAAACCAAGCTAGGTTAGTCTTGGAAGAGCCTCACTCGAGTGTTGGCGGTGCTCTTCTCTACCTCTCCCACACATCCCTTTTCCATATTCACACATTCCTTCCATATGTAAATCAAATATTTTTTTTAGTAGGAAGAAGTATGCACGTATGAACACACCTCTAACAAACAACACAAGTATGGATGAATGATAAGAATGCCTCAAACAACGATTAATGCAGTGATCTCAGAAATACGAACATTCAAACAATACTAATATACAGCGATTTAGATTAGTCTTATTATACATTACATATTGTATGTGTAATTTCTTCATGTATTACATACCATATCATACTGTAAAAAAAAATCATCATATAATTTGTGTAAGAAATGGCTGTCCCCAAATGGAACGAAAATTGTATAGATAAGTACACTTACACACATACATACACTACACTAACTAACCCTTATTGTTAACACACCGTATGATGGCTTCATCGAGGACGATTAAGTTGCGACCCTGGACGTGTTACGTGGAATAAATTCCTCGTAACTCCTCTCGTTCTTTCTCATCGACATCGGATCCTTTACATCCGTTGCCAGTGGAAAAGCCCGAGAGAACTACTCCGAGTTGTACCTAAAGAGACCCCCACTAGTTAAAGCGATAACGTTAATGCACACCCTAGTATTAACGTTCTTTGTGCAAGGGTCTCGCACGTTTGGGTCAGTCAGTCAGTCTCGATAGTTCGCTTTGAGGAGTAGTCAATGTAAGTTGCATAGAGGACCACCCGAGTCCTAATTTTAAATAAAGCACTATCGTTTCGCCATACGTAGTCTCTCATTAATCTCCCGGTACCGATCATCCCACGTAACAATATATTTATATACAAAGTTACTTATTTTAATTAACAACACTCTTATTAAAGATGAGAATTCTCAAAAAATATTAAATAACTTTTGTCCAGTAACCACAAAATTACTAAAGTTAGTTTTTTTCGCATTTTTCATTTAAATCACATTTTTTTATTATTTGTCAATGAAAGACAAATATTAAAAGGTTAAAGGATAATAACCTACGACACTTCTGTTTACAAGCAAAATTAAACAGATTTTTGTTACGAAAAAATTAATTAAAAAATTTAAAAAAAAAGAGATCAATAAATTATATGAATTTTTTATATTCGAAAAATTATAAAATTATTTTTTAAATTTAGGTAGATTTACAGATAGATTCATTTTCCCCGATGGTACTTGAAAGAATGTACTCCAAAATTATGTAGAAAAAAAATCGGCATTATGATTTATACATCAAATGACAACAACGAAAGTCGAACAAAAATTTTTTGTCCATTTGGGCACTAATATAAATTAATAATGATAATTTGTTCAAATAACGTTGTGGTTTTAAAGATGTGCGAATTCTCGAAAATTCGAGTTATTTGGTTGAAAAGTTGACTCGACGATCTCGAATCGATAAAATCTTTAAACCCATATCGTGAATTATATTGTATTGACGACTCTGAAATCGGTCATTAAATTCTACCGATTTTTATTAAGTAACAATCTGTACACTGAGAGAAAGGAATATTTGTGAGAAAGAAATTGTGCATTTGTTACTAAAAATTTACATTAACTTGTAACAAAACATATATTTCTTTGATATTAACACGAAGTAACAGTTAATGAATGCAATCTTGTATATAAAACGTTACGATAATATTTAATATTAAGGGGGTTTCATACTCAATTTTTGATGATTAATTAATAAAAAAGTAGAACCGTATGTGAACAAATAAGAGAAGAAGCACCTTCGTTTATTGACAATCTAACTGTGTGCTGAATTTTAGATTAAAATATTATTGCATTTTCGAGAAAAGTCTTACTAAAAATATCAAATTTTTTCACCTCGTTGAGGTTAGGTTCACTTTTTTGGTAAGACTTATCTCAAAAACGCAATATAATTTTAATCTGAATTTCGGCACACAGTTATATTATCAATAAATGAAGGCGCCTCTTCTCTTACTTTTTCACATACTGTTTTATTTACAAATTTATTACTAATAATCGCGATTGCCGATAAGGTAGGGAGGATAAATATTGACTATGGCACCCCGTTAACTCAATGTGCATATTATGTACATAAATATTATTGTACAAAAGAAAATTGTACATAAATAAAATTACATCAGATTAAATAAATATTATTAAGTAACGAAATAATGTGTATTAATAATTACATCTCAGGCATTAACAGTTAATACTTGACTTTTGTAATTTTGAACACAAAATAGAAATGAATGAAAGTTTAACTGTAAAGAACTGTCTCAAATAATACTCAACTGCAAAGAAATATTAATTTGCTCCTATTTAAGTCATCAGATCTTAACTGTTAAGAAACGTCAATTGACTCAAATATTCCTTTCTCTCAGTGTACAAATAGACGAATATTGACGCAACTTTTAGGCCCATAGCCTACACTAAATCTATACTACCCGTGTAAAAAAAAAAAGTATGGGAAACGTCTGGGAAAAGTCTGGCTTTTAAAGTCTTGGCAAAGTCTAGCTGGTGAGACTATCCCATACTTTTTGCCAGACTTAATATATTTTAAATCAACCAGACTTTCTCCCGCACATTTTGCCAGACTTTATAATTATTTTGAAAGTCTGGGATAAATAAGCCATACTTTCTCCCATACATATTACTAGACTTTATAATTATTTTGAAAGTCTGGGAGAATTCAACCAGATTTTCTCCCCCACATTTTGTCAGACTATATAATAATTTTTAAAAGTCTGGGGAATTCAACCAGACTTTCTCCAGACTTCCCCCTCGTCGAATCTTCGTCGCATTGCATCTTTCAAACATAAAATTTAAATTATTTCTAATTAATAAAAACAATACATCCTCGACATGTTTTGAGCTATCGAACTCTCAAAACCACCAGATATTTATCTATCACATATAAAAAAAGTCACCAATGTGTTTCATGTATCTCGCGACAACAAACTGATGAAATGGTTAGGGTACAAAACGATATGAAAACCAACTTCAATTTGATGATTGTGTTTTTATAATTGTAACCTAACCGTTTCATCAGTTTGTTGTAGCGAGATACACGAAAATATTGGTGGCTTTTTCATATGTTAGATATGATAGATAAGTATCTGGTGGTTTTATGAGTTCGATAGCTCAAAACATGTCGAGAGGATGTATTGTTTTTATTAATTAGAAATATTATAAATTTTATGTTTGAATAATGCAATTCGACGGAGATTCGACGAGGCGGAAGTCTGGGGAAGTGCGGTTGCATTATTCAAGACTTAAAAATGATTATAAAGTCTGACAAAATGTGGGGGAGAAAGTATGGCTTATTTATCCCAGACTTTCAAAATAATTATAAAATCTGGCAAAATGTGCGGGAGAAAGTCTGGTTGATTTAAAATATATTAAGTCTGGCAAAAAGTATGGGATAGTCTCACCAGCTAGACTTTGCCAAGACTTTAAAAGCCAGACTTTTCCCAGACGTTTCCCATACTTTTTTTTACACGGGTGTAGAAATCTGTACAATACATAATTCCATTTGTTCAATTTTTCGGGAAAGGCACGAACGTCAATCTCACATAGACTATTGAATTAATTAATCGATCAACTGAATGTTAAAATATAATCCGATTTATGCTTGTACATATAATCCACCACTAATTTAAAATTAAAGGTTTTCTTTTAAATATATATAATTTACTAATCCATACATCACCGAACGATTAAACACAGGTAAGTATATACTCTTATATAATCCGACAGTTACGATGTTTGCACAAAACGTAAAGAATTTCAATCTCAACATTGGGATTAACAAAGCAAACGTCGTTTGATTAACTGCCGCCTTCTTCCACGCGTATATAAAATTTCGAAATTTTCTTTTCTCTGCTTAAGGAGATATGGGACTCAGAAAATTAGAATCCTTATTGATTTTTGTAATTAATAATGGATGGTCTTTTTCCATAAAATCTCTCTGTAACGATCTTCTTTTTGCTCTGAATAGTACGTATGATTTAAAAAAAAAAAAATTTATCACTAAATAATTGAGATTTTCGTGCAGCCGCAAGGATCAATTTAATTATTTAAAAAAGTCTCTCTGCCAGCTTTTTTTATATTAGTCAAGATTTAAGTATGAATTTTTTCAGATTTTCAGTTCCGTATATTAAAAAGATCCCTGTAATCTGACTATCACACCTCCTGAATCATCACAAACTTTCGTTGACAAGTATAGATAGAGATGTATGTATATATGTACATGTATACTCGCGTTTGAACAACGTGAATGTTGACATTTGAAAACGAAGCGCCACCGACGGCTTGGAAAGCTTATATAGATATAGATCGAATAAGTGTAAGGAAACGCGTAAAAAAGAGATCAAAGTAACTTACGTGAGTGAATATATATAGGTATATAACGGAGGTCGATCGGAGCGACCGATTGAAATGAACTCTGACTCACCTGAAACAAATATATATGAAAATCAAATTTTATGACCGCACACATACATATAAATGTCCATATACAAATGTATACACATACAAACTGTATATCTCTACACTCGATTATATTAAACAGAGTGTGCAGAACGATCGATTATGTGCAAATTAACGCGCCGGCACTTAAAAATTCCTTTATTTTTCTTTTATTTCACTTAATCGAGACATCTTCTACATCTTCGGAGCTGCAAGAAAAAACGATTGTTTTCTTTTGTTTTGTTATGTTTTTTTTTGAGGTTAGATCAGTAAAAAAAAGTGTATGTATAGGGATGGTTAACCGTCACCGAGAGGGAAAATAATAATAAAACGAACGTACTGATTTTCACACTATATGCGGAAGAGTTACATATTTTCTTTACTTCTTCCGTAGAAGATCGTGAAGGCTCCTGTGTCAAAATTTGGGTTGTAAAATGTGTGTATACATCGATCCGGTACGTCCCGTCCACTATTTCTCAGATATATTCGTTTTTCTATGCCGCGTATTTCTTTCTTCGTTTTTTTTACGTAACCGCCGGATAATAATATGGGAGTTTCGATCGTGTGAGTGACCGTGCGCGCGTACATGCGTATCGATCTAATCGATTGATAGATTGATGATTATTCGAGTCGATATACTTACATGTATAGGTGTATGTGTATGCAAGCGCGCCGCGTTCGAAAACGTTAGACGCGATGATCGTCGGTATTAAAATATTAATCGCGTTGCACGCAATACGTAAATATGTATATATATATATATATATATATATATATATATATAGATATCTACAGCTTTAGTTATTGAAATGCATATAATGTATTGAAGAAAACGATAAAAGATAATTCAAATTACACAGTACGAAGAAAAAGCGTGTATGAAAAAGACGGATAATGAAATCGTACGTATAGGAGATAAAGACGGGGGGGTTGAACGCGATGACGACAAATTGCAACGACCGGATTAGCGGTATGTTCGTGTGTAAATGCGTACACGCGCGGTATCAGGAAATACAAGGGTTATAGTAGACATCGTTATCCTCGCGCGTATCTTCCACCAGAGACGGCAGTTTGCAAACTCGTTTTCTTTTCTTTTACATCGTCCGACGAATGTAGCGATACACCTTCGCGGCCTCTTTGTGTACCTCTCTCTATCTCTTTCTCTATCCTCTTCATCGTCGCGATATACTGACACTTTCTTCTATATATATATATATATCTCACCAAGCTTTCGGGATCGATTTGACTACTCGTAATTTCGCGTTTACGTATTGCCACTGATCAACACTTTCTTCTTTTTAAGCAAATTTAAACAAACTTCTCTTTTTTTTTATATAAATACATACAAATATATAATGACAGGTGCATATGTGCGATGTTTTTTCTTTTGTAAATCTTGAAATATATATAAAAATATGAAAAGTTATTACGTTCCGATTACCATATTTTGACGAATAAATTGTACGGTACTTAACAATAATTACAATACCGACTTACAGATGCCAATACCCTTTTTTACGAAAGTTATGAAAACAATAAGAAATAAGAAAAGGTAGAATTAAAAATTTATTGATTTATTGGCCAAAATTCATTTCATTTTTTTTATCGAATATTTAGTAATTTTCATTGATTTTACTATTAAATGTTGTACAACTTTCATGAATAATTTTCATACTTTTTTATAATACAAAACGTATTCAAAAGTTTGGATAAAATCCGAGCTTCGGTAATCCCAAATATTCCCCTTGTTAGTGTATTTCAGGGCTGTATAATTTGAAAAACGACCGATTTGATATGTAATTACCGAAATTCACACGTAATCGGGCATTTGCTAACCTTACCTGCAGGTATACTAGTGATAAAAAATTATTCGACTTTTTGACTAATTTCATTGCGATTGGCTAGGCTGTATAAAAATGATACTTATCTTTATCTTTTTTATCCAAAATTATATCAAAAGATTCGTGAACATTGCTATACGCATGCGCAATGGGCAACATCTCGGGTTGTGTCATTCGTAATCGAATCAACTGTAGTTGCTGGGGAGTATTAAGTATATTATAAAGTTAATGACTTTTTATCAAACAATTGAGTTTTATAGTCAAAAGAAGTTTTATATTACTATTAAAACTCCTTGATGATTTTTTAGAGGTTACGTGTGTCCTTGCTTCTGCGAGAATTCGGTGGTATTTTAACTTTCCGGGCGTAT
Source organism: Theocolax elegans (assembly GCA_026168455.1). Taxonomy (NCBI): domain Eukaryota; kingdom Metazoa; phylum Arthropoda; class Insecta; order Hymenoptera; family Cerocephalidae; genus Theocolax; species Theocolax elegans. The sequence goes on along the minus strand of CM047428.1, from coordinate 494,313 downwards.
GCTGTAATGATCAGAAGTGAAAATATTTTTGACAAATGTCGATTAATTGTGAAAAAAAAAAACAGTAAAAATCCAAATGGAAGATTTCTGGATGCATTATAATCTAAATCATTTGTTTCCATTTAATTGCCCGTGATTATTAAACTAAATTTTTATGGGAGATCCTGAGAAAATCTGTACTTATCTCACTTGTAGAAATCTTGACCAATTCCTGGCCAGTTGGTAGCTAATTTTAAGGAGAACAGAGTTAAATTCCATTGAAAATAGTTGATAGTTGATGCAGCTTGTTTAATGAAAGAGATGTTGATTGCAGGATTGAACACTGCTCCATCCTCATCAGTTTATAAATTATCTATCTGTCTATACCTTTTAAATTATTTATTAATCATTATTAATAAAAATATATAGACTGGTGTTTATTTCTTTGTATATACGAGACATTCCGCGTGAAGTAGTCCGATCAAAATTTTAAAATGCACCAAATTTTGGGTACACACTGGAAATTAGTAAACAAAAAAAAATTTTTAGATACTGGAACCTATTTGTTCAAAAGCTATTCTAACCTCAAAAAGTGAGTTATTTCAAGTTTTTTTCAACACCAGCTGTGTTTACCGTTATTTAACTTAATAGCTATCAACTTTTACTATAAATAATATTATATGTAACATTGATCAAAAAATGTCTTTGAAGTAAAAGTGAAAATGTTCTGTACTGTGATAGTTGGCGCCTTTCAGTGTCCGTGATATTGACAGCTTTTTGCTAACAATGTGTTAATTTATTTTGTGTGTTAAGTGTTTATTTAAAGAGTTTTATTTCTTTCTTATGGACAATTGGGAAGAAATGTTATAATTTTATAATCTCAACCTTTGTCCAACAATTAAACGCACTATATATCCATTTTTTGACAAACAATTGGATTATAATAAATAATAAATAATAAATAATAAATAATAAATAATAAATAATAAATAATAATAATGAGGATAGGTCACCAATTAAATCCATTGTGTTTATTTCATCAAAGTCAACATCAACATCCTTTCTATTGAAATTAACATCCGTAAAAAATCAAAAGTTTTTCATTTAAATATATTAGCTAATCAATTTGCCTAACGAATAGTTAAAATAATAAAGTGATTAGTCTAAATCGACAATTCTCTATCATTTCCAATCTTCGCGTACCAAATTTACAGATCAGTACTTCATCATCGACGTTTCGTCATATAGAACAATTAATAATACAACAAATTGCTATCACAGAATATTGTTATAAAACCAAACACCAAAAAAAAGCATGTGAACTTTATTTATATTTACACAGAATTCGAGTATTCGCCAACTATTCGAAAGTAAAATCTGCGATTTTCGTTTGATTTACAACGTGAAATTCAACGCGTAACCCAAGATTTATATCCCTCGGTCGTGTATATATACATATAGTAAAAAAAAAGTGGCAGTAAGAGTATCCTAATCGAATGATAAATTACCGTAAAATTCAATCTATTTTTTTTTTTACTTTTCTTCCTCGTCGAAGGAAAGACGCATCGAAGAGTCCAAACACACGGAAAATTACCATATACGATCGTGTTTTACGTCCAAGTGGTCATGCGGACTACTCGTTTTTCCGCGCGGCGCATACCTTAGAGACGCGAATCAATTTTATAGCCACTTCTATTTCCTTGTTGCGGCGATAAAACCGAGTTTACGCGTTTTATTTGAACTCGCTATTTCAAAAACGACTCGATAACAACGCGCGCTCGCAACACCAACTATAACATGTGCATGATACTCACCGATGTCTCTATGTAATCTCGTAGGAAAATTAACTTTAACTGGCAATATTAAAGTATAAAGACCCTAAAAATTATCCAATTATCGAATGATTAATTAATTTTTATTGAACAACAGCTAAAAATTATGTATATCATTTTAATGTAAGTACAATCATTAGATTTTCCGTTTTTTTTTTGTAAATCGTTTAAAAAAACGTCAATGTACGGAATGTAAATAAATATACGTAAAGTTGGAAATACTTTTTATTAATGATATTTATTATACGAATTTAATTTCGTTTCTTTTATCACTAACAAAATGACGATTGTTATAAAAGTAAACCAACAGCCATTACCTTCCTCGATCTAGCCAAAGCTTTTGACACTGTCAATCATTCAATCCTATTAAACAAATTATATAACTATGGTATACGTGGTAAGGCGCATATTTTTTGTATCAAATTATTTAAATAATAGAAGGCAAAACGTAAGGATAGGAACGACTGAAAGTTGCTTTGAAACAATAACTACAGGAGTACCTCAAGGTACTATACTGGGACCACTCTTATTCATAATTTATGTTAATGATTTATTAACTGGTCGAAAAGATAATACTATCTCTTATGCAGACGATACTGCAATTATTGTAACTGATGATACTTGGGAGAGGGTTGAAAGTAAAAATGAATGAGTATTTGGAAGCCATAACTAACTGGTTAGAACTTAATAAATTATCCCTAAACATAACGAAAACCGTATATATAACATTTGGGAATTACAGAGATATAGTGTTCCTATTGATATGAATATTTACATACAGGGTAATAAATTAAGCAGGGTTGAATCTTGTAAATACTTAGGTATTATATTTGATTTCAATTTGAGATGGGATAAACATATTAATTATCTGATCAAGAAAACCAAATATATAATATATATAATGTATAAAATGTCGAAATATATGCAATCAGACACTCTTAGATTGATATATTATGCATTTTTCCACAGTATAGCTATGGTGGAGCTTATAAAAATAAGCTTGACTTATTACAAAAGGTACAGAAAAGAATTTTAAGAATTGTGAACAAAAATAACTTTGATCAAGACAGTCCTTTGAATTTAAAACAAATTTTTGCTTATGAGTGTGTAATATACCAATATGATGATCTCAAAAGTATATATGCAATGTCTAGAAGTGTAACTAGAAATAAACTAATAATTCCACCAAAGTGCACGAAAGCTGTTAGTGATAAAAATAACTTTGTTAGAGCGATACAAATTTTCAATTGTTTGCCTAATACTAACATTAATCTTAAAAATTTAGACATAAATAAAAAATACAATAAGAAAAAGATTAAGAAATGGATTGGAACAAATATATTATAGAAAATGTTTATAGAAAAATAATATATATATGCAATACTATAATTGAATTATAGCTTTTTTGTTTTGGGTACTGTGATTAATATTCCAGATCATTTGAAGATCTTGGAATTGTAGTTTTAAGTAGTTTGTAAGTGTTAGATAAACTGGACCTATGTACAGGTAGCTGTGTCTACCTGTATAGGATGTTTTTGGCTGCCTCGGACATATTATGTATGTTTAGAGGTTAGCAAACATGTATGTACTTTGTGTATATTACTCTGGTAAATAAATAAAATAAAATAAATAAATTACCAAATAAGTTGTTTAAATTACTTATTTTTTAATAATTAATTTGAAATTAAATTGAACTGATTAACACCAAATTGTTTTCCAATACTTTATTATAATATATTAAGGTAGTTCTTGCCTTATATATAGACGTTTTTAAAAGTAATTATTATTTTTAGTTGTATCAACATTATATATCAAATAGAGATTATACAAATAGGAAAATCAAGGGTTTAAAAATGAGTAATAATTTTTTATAAATAAATTCGTATCGCGGTTGCGCTGATATCACTACCGGATCAAAAGTTCATAACAAAGTAGTGGAATTATTTTTGTTTCTTCACCAAATCGAACGTATTTTCTTCCTTAATAAATTTCATGTGAGTTACCGATACGACCCGAGTCATTGGAATTACTGATAAAGCGTAAATTACAATTGTTTACTAAAATAATTTAAATAGCATATTTTATAAAAATTTTTTTGAGTAAACAATACTAATTTACGGTTTATCAGTATTTCCAATTACTCTGGTCGTATTGGCAACTCCCCATGAAATTTATTAGGAAAAAAAGGAGCCTAATTACGTCCGATTTGGTTAAGAAACAAAAAACAACGTACAACCTTTATAAAACACCTATATCGTTACCCTACGGTAGAAATTTGTCCATTTTCGTTATAATCATTTGAAATTAAAAATTGCTACGTAATCGTTTGTAAATAGGCATTTTTTGCTCATTTTTTTTAAAATATCTAGTTAACACCTTTTAAAGATAAATTCAATTTCTACTAGGGATATACAGAGGTTGTTGCATTTGGGATTTCACGTGCGGCTTAAACAAAAGATGTGCCATTGAAAAAAAAGAATTCTCGTTGATAATTTAAGATATGGTTGAGTTATTGTCGGTGTGTACCATACTGAATATATGAATAGAAATTTTATCGTCGCGTTTAAATGCCTTTTCCGCTTAACCCGCGAGTTGTACATATATCGTTGCGTATACACGTATACACGCGAGGATTCCCCTTTAACTTATTCAAATTCATAGACGATCTTTAATGGCCTATTAAACTTTTGTTTTTTATCATTCCTACATTAATATTTACTCCGCGCGTCAATCTCTCGATACAGAAATTCATTTTACGCGACAAAATAAAATAGAAATACACACGTATAAAATGTAACCGATAAGAGAGAAAAAGTATTAATATAGTATTCAGATAATTACTAGATTTTCTATAAAGGGAAGTCTGTACAGATACCTTCAGAAATCCACGACCCAAAAATTTACGAGCAGTGGCGCTTTCGTCAGATAGACTGAGTTCATATTCGACATTAAAGAAAATAGAGTTTCTACCGCACAAAATCAAAGTCGAGCGCCAGACGAATAGTGATAAGTACGAAGTGGCTTCGGCATCTGTTCTGCGCATTGATTCGTACGCATAACTATTCGTCGAAAATATTGACTTTTTGAGGATCAGCAAATAGTCCGGGCGCACCCAATGGTGACCGTAGGCCTCCGAGCTCCCCGGGTCCACCAAGGTTTTCTAGACGTATTTTGGCCTCCTGAATCCGAATCTGGAGGACATTTTGCGCTAAAGTTGTGCAAAAATTGTTAACTTTATTTCTCTTATTCGCGTATTTTTTGTTCAATATTTATGAAAATTTGTATACAAGGGTTTTTTGGGTCGCTGATTAAGAATTTATTATTAGATTTTCAAAATTCAAAATGGCGGACTCAAAATATTAGTATATTTTCGAAAATAGATGTATATAGGTTTTTTTTGGGTCGATGAATAAAAATTTGATACTAGATTTTCGACAGTCAGAAGCGGTTACGTTCGCCATTTTGAATTTTGAAAATTTAATATCAAATTCGTAATCAGCGACCCAAAAAATCCTTATATACAACCATTTTCGGGAAAATGCATAAGTTTTTAAAATGTACATCCGCCATTTTGAGTCCGCAATTTGAATTTTGAAAATCTAATAACAAATTCTTAATCCAGCGACCCAAGAAACCCCTGCATATAAATTTTCATACATATTGTCACGTGAGTTCCGAGAACTCGCGCAACTTAGTGTTCACATGCTGAGTCGGCACTCAGCATGTAAGACAAGCACCTGGGAACATTTTTACCCCCACTGTGCGACTTACTGATAGGGATTTTGATGGTCCATCTTCAATGGACACGCGGACTAGCGGAACACTCGCTTTCCACCTTTTGTACTAAGTAGACGTGTCCCTCGGGACGATTAAATAAACGATTTATACCTCTACTCTCGTATTGACTTATTAATCCGTGATACTATCCCGAAGGTCAAGAGCGACCAACCCCACGTAACAGATATAAACTCTTTAATTTGGCGACAGCGGTACTCTTGATCCTAGTACGGCTAGTGTCACATCTGGGTTAATTTTTGAATAAATTCACTTTACTCGTTTTTCAAAATTTCATCAAAAATTAGAAATTTTTTTGTACTCTCAATCGCGAGTCCCAGTGTTTTATTTTCAATATCGTTACAATTTAAACAAGTAAATTCAGTGCGCGTTTTCGTATAAGAAATACCTTTGTTTGACAAAACAAGCAAGTTTTTTTTTCTGTTTTGTTTCCTTTTCGAACATGACTCTTTGGCGCAACAACCTCACCACCAGCATTCAGGTAAGCAACATAATTATCATTATTAAGTAAATTTTAATTTAGCGTGTTTTTTTTCACGGTTTGCTTGTCGTTATTAATTAAAATCATTTTATATTTACACAGAAGCATGCACAAAATGCCACCACGAAAAGCTAACAATTTTACTATTTTTATAGAAACTATAAAAACGCGGAAAACTCACAAAAAAAAAGAATGACAACAAAATATAAAATTTGATACCTTTACGTGATTTCTCTTCTTCAATTTGTCTTTTCTACTTTTTTAATAAGAAACAAGTAACCGAGCTTCTACACACATAGATCAATAACAAATCACTATTATCCGCTTTTTCAATAATTTAGTATTTATATTATCCATATAATATTGCAAAATTATGAATCTCAATGGACATTCTAGGTACAGTTGACAAATACTAGCTTCAATTATCCCTTTTTTATTATTCTATCATGACAACCGTAACGAAAACTACAAGGCAAATATAAATTAACCAAGAATTTTTATAAATTTTTAGACAAGATTCGAATTTCAAACATTACTTTAATAATTTAGATAAACTTTTAGGATTAGGAACAATTTACAATTTTTATCAAAATATATCATTAAAATCAATCAAAAACAATAATAAACAGAAAGTACGCGCAATTGCACTAATAAAATAAATTTCAGATTCGAAAATTAATATAATTTCAAATCTGAATAATAAGCACGTCATCAAGAAAATGCAAACCGATGCACTACTCTCCTCTCCTCTCGTTGTCTCTCAACCATTACTATATACACATAGAAGTCTCTAACAATATACATTGTACCAAGAAAATATCTCTTCTCTATACTCGTGTCTCTCGCACGCATAGTCGTAATACTTATAATACGTTATTAATTTATCACCTCATCCGTAAGTTGACCCTCTACGCTCCCTTATCTCAAACGCCGAGAAGAAAAAGCACATCACCGTGCATCCGAGTGTCGCATATTAGTCAGTTAGGCGAGAGCCGTCATCGCAATCAGATTGTTCTGTAACGGGGATACTCGCCAAAATTTTTTTTTCTCTCAACCTGATACGCGCGAAAGTTTTCGACGGATAAACGCGGGTTCGGCATAAAATTAACCTTTGGTGAAATCCTAAACTTATCCCATTTTCCCAAGTTAACCAGCTAAAATCAATTTTTTATATTTTTTTATTGAATAAACAGAAACCGGATGTTTCATTAATACTTTATCCTTCATGAAAACGGAGTTTACCGGGGTTTTCCTCAGTTCCATTCACCTGGATTGATAGGTTAAAGTAACAAAATGAAATTCACCGGTTACAAAGCATATAGCTTACAAGAATTGGAAAAATAAACACAAATCACCCTTTTTCCCCATTTTTCTTCAATTAAAAAAAGAATAGAATCAAGCGCACTATTAGTGAATTTTTGATTGTCAAAAGTTAAGCATTTTTACTTGCATCGCGATTCGTGGAAACCGTTACAATAGAAATTCAAGTTAAAATAAACAATAATTTTAGTACAAAACAAAAGAAAATAATAATAATATAACAAATACATATAACAGTGTCAAATTATGATTAATAACAATAATAATAAATAGTGATTCGTGCAAGCAGTTCATATTTAGTTTCAAACATACGTCTATCGTGCAAGTTTTCATATAACAGTATAACACTATGAGTAAATCACACGAAAATAGGTCAGATGCAACAATTTAATTAATTCAGTCAAGTGTCATTACGTGGCAATAGGTAATAAACAAAAAAACAATATTAACAGATTATCCAGATATCTGTTTACACGACAATATGACTGTTTCAGCATTTAATCCTATTTGCACTTAGTCACACTCGCTAGTTGAATTCGGTGTAGTCGGGTCGACCGTCCGTAGAGCTCTGCTTCTCGGCGTGCTCGAGAGCTCCGTGTTCGTACCGCGCGCCTGTGCAGTACTTACTCGTGCGCGATACCTCGATCTCGCGTCTCGCGAGCGGGTCGAGTGCCGCTGTGTTCAGGCTGTATCGGTACAAATCGGCTGTATGGTGATGATGACCTGGTGCTGCTTCCGTCTCAGAGATGCGGTACAACCTCTTCCCAGGTAACTAATAATTCGTTCCTTATTATCTGTAGTCAACTAATTGGTACGGCATGAGTTTCAGGTACGAAGCTCACCCGCCGCCGCTTGCTGCTCAAAGCCGAGTCACCCCTCTCTCCTCGACGACGTTGACCTCGGTTATGGATAGCCGCTCCGTCTACGGCTCCAGGTAAATACTTGGTCGTGAGGTTTACGCAAATATGCGTATCTGTTTGAGTGCTTAAGCAAGAGGTCGGCTGTGCACGTTGTTTATGTAGAGCGACCTAACCTCAATTTGTCCTATGGTGTTCCTTGTACAGCAGTAATGATTATACACAGCTGTACATGTATTTCCTTGTCTTTGTCTTCTGCCTATGGCAGCTTATCCTCTTCCTTGCTCCTTACCCTCTTAATGCGTATTTGCTCTCATTTAGTAACTTATTTACAGCTGTATTTTGTTGGCGTTGGAGGTTCTCCTGCTTCCTGCCTAGATACTACCTCATCGCCTTGACTGCTGTACTGTGAGGCTTCGGAGAGTCCTGGAGGCTTCCTGGTAATCGCCTCCCTTTGAGTATCTTACTTGCGGTGTCAGACTCGGAGGAGCCCACCTGAGGTTCTGAGCTCGCCCTGGCCTTCAACGTCAAGGCCAAGTGTTTTATGTATGCTGCGCTTGGGATGGGTTTATTAGACTGTGAGGGTAGGTAGGATTTAGCTGATATGCGGGTAGGTAGCTAGGGAAAAGTATATGGGTAGGTAGGTGTAGCTAGGAACATAATATGGAGCATTTAATTTAAGGTAAAAAAATGTAAAAAGAGTGATGCACTAAACAGTATACTAGTTATATTGATTAAAGTTGCAAAACTCTTATTTAAATATAGTATTAGGTTATTTAAGTATTCGGATATAGTGTTAAGTTCTCCCGGCTCCTATGTACAGGTGCAGTGTGCACCTCTATAGGATACATTTTTTATTGTAAAATATTGTAATGTCTGGAGTTAATAAATAAAAAATATATATATATATATAGATATATAGATATCACAATTCCTGAAACAACTAAGAAGGTAAGAGTTATTTATATTTTCTTTTCTTCACATTGATAAAGTTTGATTATTATTATAAGATCACCATTTTTAGAATTTTTTGCTTTTCCCTGTACATTCATCTGTTACATATCGCTCAATGCACATTATTCACGTCAAAAATTTTTTATATTATTTCACTGTTAATAATTTAAAACATAGAATCTACAGAAATCAAAACAGTTAGCATAGGTCAATTAATCTTTATCAAAAATATTAATATTGAAATTGAAATTACACATCTGAATAATTAAGTCTTTTTCTAAAATAAGAAATATGCAGCAGTGAATCGTAGTCGATTATGGTTGAAAAAGCATAAAGTTCCCTTTTCTTGCCCACTTAACAAATATCATTAATAATTTCTCGCACAATTAAAAGTTTTTAAAATAAAACTCCTTAAAACTATTTTATACCATATATTAGTAGATAAAAATCGCGAGCAAGACAATAAAACCTTTTGCAAATATTTAACGTTTTAAAATTAATGATAAATAATTATTAACGTTCAGTTAAAATATTATTTAATATGTAGCAGTTTTCAATAAATTTTGATGAAACTTGGAGTTATAAGTAATTTACCAGCATTTCACAAAAAAAGAACTGCTCTTCCGACGACATCTTGCACATTCAGCATTTTTTTTATAAGTAACTCACGCAACAGGCTGCAGATTCATGCGCAAAAGGCAAATACGAGATAATCAACATAGACTATAATTCTCACAACATAACCCTTAAACGCGGAAAAGAAATAAGAGTGACATGTATTGACAAAATTAAAAGAGTTTCATCCGTCCGCGCACCCCCGCCCAAATCTTAACACACACGTGGATCAAGTGCGTACACTAAAGCAATCACAACCCTACCCTCTTCCCCTCCCCTTTTATAAATAACAAAACTCTTACAGACACGCATTCGTATATTAGTACACGCAAAAAAAGAAAATACAATTCGATAAATCGAATTATATCTTTCGCGGCTCCGGACACCACCACCGAAGATAACCTCCTGTAATACATACTAACACTACATTCAGCAACAGCATCCTAATCATGAACAACTCCCTCATCAAATAGAATCGTAACCGGTTTAAAAGGTTTAGTTCGGATTAAGAACAAAGTGCGAATTCTGCCTTTCAAGTCACGAGCAATCTATACACACTTACATCTCACCGCTTACACCTATCCCACATCTGTTTACCATACCACAAGTACGATACCTTAGTATCATAAGTCACGATCATAAGTTCAATTTAGTGAAATACGAATAATTCAAATACATGGGCCAAATAATAGACAACTTGGTCAAAAAACAGATAAAGTCAATTTAGTTATCTCAGGTTCCCTGGACGATCAAGGCAAATGTCAAGGAGCCATATTTAGCCACCGAAACCATGATTACACAAATGTTGTAGTCACCGATAACCTAGAAATACAATTTTCAGAAATTTCAGCAACAGCTAAAAAATTACAAGACAAAATAATAATGGAAAATGGTCTATCATGCACTTATTCAGACGAAAAATGTGCCAACTCAGATGGTACACACTATTTCTGGAGTCATGCCGCAAGATCGATTTGCAAGTTCGAAGATGATTTATCAGTTTGTGGTTTCACACTTTTAAAAACTGAGCATCCTATATTAGTCGTAGAAAAACATTGAATATCCACGAGATATTAAACAATACTTTATTCAACGCCAAGATATCATACTTCTCAAAACACGTGAAAACCCAATTTACATCACTATCCAAAGACATTTTACATAATAGATGCCAAATAGAAAGACAAATCATGTCCACAGCGATGTCCCTTATTTATCAGCACCCGGATCTATTCGCGTTAGCGATTATGCGCAAAGAAGAATATATGGCTTATGCAGCAGGGGAAGCTGCGTACATCTTTGAATGACAACAAGTAATTTGCACATTCCGGAAAACTGAAGAATGCTTTGAAGATCTTCCAGTATCGTGTAACAATGCATCCACGTTCCTGAAACCAAGGTCAAGAATTATAGTTAAAGACAGTATAACAAGAGACATTGCAACCCATTACTTCCAACATATTTATTTTAGATGGATTCTGGCACAGAAACCCAGCCACATCTATAGAAGTCCGAACTCCTCAGACGATCAATCCAAAAACCACGCCAACATGGTATTACGAATCAATAACCAATATCATAAACAGTGGAATCTATTCACAATCAAATATCGAACGAGCACAAAACCATGTACTTTTTCCAATAGAACACCAAGCCTTTATGTTCGACATCACACGTAAATTAGCTAATAAATCAGACGTATTATCTCACAGCCAGTTTTCCAATATCATAGATGAAGAATACATAGAAATTAAAGCAAGATCAGTATTTACATCATTGACATCAGAACTCATCACGTTCGGCACTTACTGTGCAGCCATAATAGGCCTTATCTCAGCTTATCAATTCATCAAAGCTATAATTAACGTCTTAATTCGTACTTATACACTACACACGGCTTACGGCTGCAGTAGGCACCTTTTAGCTGCCTGTTTCAGCTCACTCACACATTTATTTATGTAATTGTCAACACATACACAAATCCCAACAACCACACATAACTCAGAAGAAATAGAGGATTCAGACGATAACGACGATCCATCCAGCGAAAATCCAGTAAAACAATTCACTAACAGGAACATTATTGCCTTTCGATCATATAAACCCAAAGAACCTATCCTATTAGAAACAATCACTAAATCCCTGGAAAAGAGAGTAAGCTTTATTAAAACTACAGAATCAATCCTTTAAATCATGAGTTACGCAAAATTTAGATTACAACAAAAAATTCATGTTACATACTTATAGAATCTTCCGTAAATTAATTTGGTGCTAGCATAAGATCACTAACATTTTAGTAGACTAAGAACACAAACTACACCACCCAAATCACGAAGTTATGTTCACACTCACATACTCACATGCAATTCGTTCTCTTTCATGTAAAAGACAATATTCATAAGAAGCATAATAAAAAAAAGTACAGTGCCTTAACACACGCACAAATAAAATAATCATCGAAATACATACTCGCATTCACTAAGAATTATTCTCTCCAGGTACCACCCCCCCTTTTTGCTAATCAATTTTAAGTGATTTTAGATGAACTTAGTTCAACACCAATTTGGTTTACTAACGCAGACATAACCCGTAACATATAGAGTAACATATAAAATCATCAAACACGATTACTTTATTGGCCCAATTCTACCCAAAATCTAACACATTACCTACATCAACAGGCGAATAATGCTACAAAGTTGTTAAGTTTTGGAGTCACTCACAATAAGAAGAATGAAAATGCATAGACAACAGTAATACCAATAATACGTTGATATGGGTTATGAATGTTTTACACAATAACACACACACACGCGCACACACACACACACAAAATTGTATACACTTAAATTAAACACATTGAATGGACGAATGAAAAAAAAAAGAAAAAAAAAAGAATATTTCTTTATATGAACTCAACGTAAAGACGAAATGTAGTCATATATAAAATCACCACAACTATTTAGATACCAAGATTAAAAAAAAAACCCGCATCGAAAGAATGGTTTATTAAGAAAAATGTCTTAATGTACCGATACCAATAACATGTAAAGTCAAAAACACATACACATATGTGTATGTAATCATACAATAACACATTACTAGATTTTTTCTCTCAATTTCTCTTTTTTTTCTTTTTTTTTCCTTAATATACTAACATCATTGTAATCTCTTATATTCGAATATTAAATGTAACTTCATCGAGGCCGATGAAGGTCGCGGCCTAGGACGTGTCACGTGAGTTCCGAGAACTCGCGCAACTTAGTGTTCACATGCTGAGTCGGCACTCAGCATGTAAGACAAGCACCTGGGAACATTTTTACTCCCACTGTGCGACTTACTGATAGGGATTTTGATGGTCCATCTTCAATGGATACGCGGACTAGCGGAACACTCGCTTTCCACCTTTTGTACTAAGTAGACGTGTCTCTCGGGACGATTAAATAAACGATTTATACCTCTACTCTCGTATTGACTTATTAACTCGTGATACTATCCCGAAGGTCAAAAGCGACCAACCCCACGTAACAATATTGAGTACAAAATACACGAATAAGAGAAATAAAGTCCCCGATTTGTGATAATTATTGCTAAAAATGGTTAATAAACAATTTTTGCACAACTTTAGCGCAAAACACCCTTCAGATTCGGATTAAGGAGGCCAAAATTCGTCTAGAAAACCTTGGTGGACCCGGGGAGCTCGGAGGCCTACGGTACCATAAGCTTGCGTCCGGGATAAAAGTAATATGTAATTAATCATTACATCAATAGCTATGGCGCTCAACTTTGATTTTGTGCGGTAAAAACTCTATTTTCTTTAATTGCCCATAATTATTGTCGAATACGAACTCAGCCTACCTGACGGCAGCGCCACTTCTGCTCGCAAATTTTCGGGTGGTGGATTTGTGAAGCTGTCAATACGGACTCCCCTCAAGTCTAACATATATCACATGTATAGGTATACCTCAAATATTTAACTACGTCGTAGTATAAGAAATTTTCTGTTCATCATGAATATCGTTTTGTGCCGAAGGACTTTTAAATTTTCAACAATTTCTGCATTAAAAATGAATTTATGGAGACATGCTACACGCTACCTGTTAGTTTGTTTGTATATAATTTGTTGATACACTTTGATCTACTTTAATATTTTAAAAATACAAATGACCTTCAGACCGAGTAATTAATTCACCTAGTTTCATTATATTAATATTATACTTTTTCTCTCACGCATTATTTCATAAAATGTTTGGAATCATTGGTATTACTTCCAATAATTATAAGTATGTAATTATCTACGTCGATACAATCGCCGATAAAGTATTTCTTTCAGATTTATTAACATTTTCTGAATTATCGACGCAATCGTTGCGTATATATATATATATATATGCGAAAAGAAACGACCGATTATAAAAACTGCTACGTATAAGTATTTAGCTAAATGGAATAATACTTGACTTAATCAACTCGTTAAACGAGGAATTTAAAAAGCCAAGGAGGAATTGGATTCGCGGAAATTGGATTGTCGAAATGCGGGCCCCTATGCGAGGGTAGGTATATACATAGAACAATCGAGACTCCGTCGGTCTCCGATCAAACGGTTTCCTTCAATTACATACATTCAGCTTCTTCTAAATATTTTTTAAGCGGAGCTGGTATATATACACAAAAAGAAAAAAGTTATTAATAATTCGATCCCTAAAGGATTTGGTAAACTGCAGCCAATAAAATTCGTTTAGATACATTCCCACAATTTTTAGGAACGTGTTATCCTATTTTTTTCAGGTAATGAGTTATCTTTTCAACTGATGGTACGTATAAAGACTGTTTACTATATGTATAAGCAATATTGAGTGTTCGTTGACAATTCTTAGAATTAAATAAATATGATTTAAGTAAATTTACAAACTGATCTGTTTTACCGATATTTAAAGAAAATCGTAGTTTAACGTTTTAATCGACTGAATCGTCTGAAATTTTCGCGACTAATTGAAAATATAAAAATGAAGGAGGGATAACCTAATAAATTAGTAATAAAGACCTGAAAATTAAGGAATAATTCAAATATTCGAATATTTTTAAATTATTAAGCTTTTGTTAATTAAAATGTATTATTTATAAAAATGTTGACAGCTTTTATTCTCTTTAATGCCCTTTTCGAGTTATACCCCTTCATTTTTGTGTTTTTAATTAGTCTCCAAAATTTTCGACGAATCAGTCTGTAAAATAGATCAGTGTGCCGTATTCTTATAGGTTCTTAATTTTTCCGGTTTTTACTGCTTTTAGGAATGAAAATAGTTTTAACCTAGAAAGATCGTTTCGATATATACTAGAATTCATGAGCTGTCGATGGAATACCCATATACAACATTTGATATATTGAACGACATTCTGAAATAGTGCGAATGATCATTAATCAAAATTTTTTCAGTTCAATTCTAAACACAATTTCCATAATCAATTTAAATGAGTAGACTTATCCAAATAAATAATATTCCAACTTTCTTTTACCATAGTTAAGGAGGTTCGTACAAATTTTTTGTATTTAATTTTTCTAATAAACTTTTTAATTTTTCTGTTTTCATTTTTTGACTTCACGCCTTATAACTCAAACATTAGAAAAAATATGGAAATCAAAAAATAAATTTGAAAAATCGTGAAGCTGAGTGCCTCCCCTTAAGGATTAAAATATGTTTGAATTATTAAACATCAATACGGTTTCAAGATTTTAGTGACACTATCCCACTTATACTTATTATAATGCTGATTATAAAAAATGAAGGTAATCGAGGTATCGAAAAATCCGTCTTATACTGAGAAAAAATTTTTTTTCAATCAAAAGCTGCATTTACAAACAAAAAATGACGATGATAAGCAAAGAGAGCATCGCCCTTAAATAATATCTTATAAAGATTGACGAAGTCACTTGAGTTCCAGTATGTACCAAAGTCGTGTGCACCTCACTCGACATAAGAAGATTCTCCTTGTAAATTACATAAGATGACCGAGCGTATTTTCGCGCCTTGATTCGTGCGACTCCTCGATTATATATCGTTGACAACGTGTTTCTCACATGTTTATATATCTTTTCCGTTTATTATACATATATATATAAGTTAGAATAATGTGATTATTTTAAAATTTCGATACATACGCCCCCGCGTCGTGTAGATATATTTTATCGGATTGATTACCCGAGGCGTAATCGGCAAGTTTATTACCGATATGTATCGGTTAAGTAAATTAAGATTATCGGTTTGGGAGAAAAAGAGGCGCGCGTAGGTTTAAACTGGCATAGGCGCGTATATATACATATTATGTAGGAAAGGAGGAGTGATTCACGTTCGACAATAAGGAAATCAATCGATTATCATTCCGGCGAATCGATATTGATTTTACGACTTATATGTTTTATCGTAATTAATAATATATACCGTTATATTTATTGACGATTTTTCTATTTCTTTAAAAAGACAGGCTCGCTTTGCGAATCGATGTGGGAAAACTCGTGTTAAACTTTCGAAAACTTAATATTTTTTTTATTCGTTGGGATCGGTAAGCCGCGGACGAGTTTACGTTAAAAATGGAAAGGTTTGTATACATCAACTAAACGTTAAATGTTTGGCGACTGCTGCTGTTTGTGTAATCGAATGCGTAACGTCATGTTCTCAAAAACTATTTAAATTAATTTTTAAAAAAATCTATCAATTTTAAGAGTGATGAACTTAATGCCATAGAATATATTATAATTATCTTCTAAAGGAGTTCAGAACATTAAATTTAAGGGGATGTCGTACCCAAATTACAGGGACCTACACCTCTCAACCCCAACATTTTATCGAAAATATTAAATTTAAAACTATAAGTAATAATTATTACGATTCATATAATTATTAATATTCTTAGTGCAACTGTACACGAATATAAATAATAACATAATTATTTACATGCATTACACTCCATTAATTACAAAAAAAAAAAAAAAAATATTAGTAATAAGAAAGTAAAAATAATAAACAAATAAAAAAATAAATAAAAATAAAACAATAATTTCTTAACCTTTAGAGGGCCGGAATACGCCTCTAGGCGTAAGGGGTCTGACTCACCAACATCGCAACTTAGTTTGGCTCTAACTCGGGGACCTTTAGACCACATTCCTATAGAAAAATGCGATTTTCAAATTTTTCAAAACCCCGGCCCTCTGAAGGTTAACGTAAAATTATGGCTCTAAGAAAGTCTCATTTTTTCCATTATTTAAATAACAATCGGACGTCTTTAGGAACTTAAACTAGTTGTTACAACCTTTTCTTACATTATGTTTCTATGGAAATTGATCGAGTTGAACTGCGACGATCAAGATAATATATTGAGTATTCGCTGTACTACGTACAACTGAAATAAGAAATTAATATTTTTTTGGTCTGACCAGACTTAAATTACTGACTTTTTAGAACAAACTCATATGACTGATAATATAAAAAAAAATTAATTTTAACAAATTCTATGAACAGAACATTAATTTGTTTTAATTGGTTTTAACACTGGGTTTCCTTAAATATATATTTCCAAGTTTGGGAAAGTCTCATTGCGTATGTGTTGTTAAAAAAAAATCAACTGTAACATAACATTTAGATAAATAAATACATATTTTACATAAGCATTTACTGTAATACATAATTATATAATAAAAAAAGTACGGATACACACAGTGATATATAATTAATAAGAAACGACCGACTCGAAAAGTTTAAAAGGTGCACACTTCCCATTATACGATTTCGATAAGCCGTATCTCGTGAGCGTTCGGTCCATATACCTATATATATATATATAGAAAACGCGTCGACGAATGCAGTATATACAGGTAAATCTGAACTCGAAAGTGTTCATATATATATATATATATATGAAGAAGCGAGAGCGAGACGTCGCGTTAAAAAGTTTTATTACGCGTCAAAAATTGCCGGGTGTATAGGTATATATACGGTGGGTTAGACAGGTAAGAAAATAAACGACGCTCGTGCACCGTCGATTTGCATAAGGGCGAAACCGTGTCTCCGTCAAAAGGGTCGAACCGATACGATATATGTATACACATACATATAACATATATACGCGAATAAACCTCCTTGCAGGTGCACTTTCCGACGGCCGTGAAATTTCCAAAAGAAATAAAAAAATTCTCTTATGAAAAATAAAAATGTTGAAGAAAAAGGAAAGGAACGAGAGGAGAGAGAATTCATCAAGATTACAAGGGAACACGCGCGAAATGCATTTTAAAGGCCTTTCACCGAGAGCCACGCGTTTCTTTCCTCTTCTCTCGTTACGATTCTCGTATGCGTGATATATAGATTATATCAATCGAAAACTAATGCTCGATATTGCACGGCGTTTCCTTTGAAAAACATAGTCGATCGAAATACAGTTGGAACATTTTACGAGAAAGTGGCGATAGCTTCTTCGGCACATCGATCAAATTTTGAATATCTTAGGGGTTGTATAAAATGTTGATGATAAATGATAAATGTTATTGATAAAAATTGTGTCAACGTGGGCGAAGTACTAATAAGGAATAACACTGTACATCTATTATTTATTTTTTCTATACATTCCATACTATTACGGAACCATAATGTCACACAACTACAAGTTTAATAGATTGATCGTGAATATCATTTTTACTCAGGCATTAAATAAATTCGGAAGATATCTAAGCCAACATTTAATTCTGATGATCAAAGGTTGAGTTATTTTTAACTAAATATTTATTCTCTTGAGATTATAACGAATCGATCGTTCGTGAATCGGTTGCATAAAACTCGACGTTCAATTTCATCGATTATCGAGATGTGTCGGACGTATTTCAATTGCACGAACGAGTACACGCACAGAAATGTAAATTGTACACTAGTATAGAACAACGGTCGGCTTGAAACGGATTATACATTGATTAAGTATCCCTCGTGGAAATGTTATCTAGCTTCATGGATAAGCGATCGACGCCTTTATGGAGAACGTTATAATACTAGACTAGACGAAAACTAGGAAAATTTATATAA
The DNA here is from genome assembly GCA_026168455.1 of Theocolax elegans. Lineage (NCBI taxonomy): Eukaryota > Metazoa > Arthropoda > Insecta > Hymenoptera > Cerocephalidae > Theocolax > Theocolax elegans. Next base: position 475,418 of record CM047428.1, on the reverse strand, counting down.
ATAACTCTGTAATTCTAGATAAAATTATGCGGTCTAATGATATCACGTACATCACGTATAAAACTGTATAACTGGAACTGCAAAACTATATTAAACTATATATTATAGATTTCTGTACAAATTATGTATAAAACTGCGTAAACGTCTACAATGACTAATTTATTTTATGGGGTTATGATAAAAGTCATTGTAAACGATAAGAGTGATACAAATGTAAAATAAATGTAAATGATTCGTTATTATTTCTATTATTAGTTTAATTAATTCTAGCAGATTCACAAGTTCGTATTTTAGTTTTTTTAATATTTTAGTTATTTTGATTATCTCTATTATACAGTATTTATGTTTTAATTAATTTTGTATTTATATATTAAAATAAATAAAATATATAGTTGAAGAGTATATGCTTCGTGAGGTTAAGCTTTTGCGAAAAAATATATTTTGCGGTGCTAAATTACAGCTCCAAGAAGACTCTAGTAGGTATAACGACTCTGATAATCTAGTGATTTTGAAAATAATTATGCACACATGATCAAGATATTTATTCATAATACATAGGTTAGAAATATTCGATTTAAAATAATACTACACAAAACTATGAAGGCCACTTATCTACATAAAACTATAACGTTAATTACATTATATATATATATATATATATTATTTTATCAATGGAACTATATAGTCCGAGCGTTACAAAACAATGATATTAAACTACGTATGTCCTATGTAGTTAACGATATAATTTTCTACCAGGGATATAAAATAAGGATATTAAATAGAAATAGTCAGTGAAAAATACACTACCGTCCATAAGTTTTGGGATCATTTGGATCTTTTCTATTTTTATTTAAATGTATATAGTTTATCTGATATTTAACAATCCATTACATTCAAACTAAATAACCAACATTATTTTTTTTAAAATACAGATGTTTTCTTAATCTTTGAGTTGATGTCACTTTGAATTACCTGAACTTATTTTTTAACAAAATTGAAACATAATAAACAATACTTTTATATTTTATAAACAAACATTTGCATTATCTTAAATGGGAAGATTTTTTTATATTTTGTTCAAAAATCGTCCCATCAGCTTTCTTTTTTTTTTAATAATTATTACTATAGTCATTTTGAGTAATATCAGTTGGAAGATCAGGAAATATTTTGTAAATTATTGTACGATATTTTTTTCGAAAGTAGTGAATTGTTAAACATTAGATAAAATAATATACACATTTAAATGGAAAATATGCAAATGATCCTATAAACTTATTAATCTACGTTCTTTTGATTGTTTTGAACATGTTATACTTGCCATATTTTATTTTTGTGGATGTTGGATCTATGCATTGTACGTATATGTATACACATTTTCATCTTCAGCTGCGGCTACATAATACACCACCGAAATCTTCAAAATTGAATATTCCACTTTGGTTTGCGTAAGCCTGGCCGTCTCTCCAAGTGTATATACATATAATTTACTCGTCGGATTATCGTTACGCCATATAGAAATCGCGTCTCTTCCTTTTTGTTAAAACCGACAAAACACGACATGTGGAATGTCAAAGTCCACTATTTATTAGAATATACGCACTGTCCTCTTTAGACATATATATATATACATATATACATATATATATATATATATACGTCTTTCTTCATTTTCGTTTATACATATACACATGCACGCGTGTTCGCCTTTTTGGTTTAATCGCATAATCCACCGTGATTTACGCGTAAAATATATCTATATATACAATTTAGATTTTTGAGTTAATTGTCGTGGCACGTCACGCACACACACACACACACACACACACACACACAACACGATGACACATTAGTCGAATTAAAATATTTGGGCCGTTGTCTGCAGCTTAGTTTATTTCCCACCTTCGTGTGTGTGTATATATATTTATAAATAATTATTTATTCATATTTTCCTGGTGCGGCGGTTTGCAATTCACTTTCTTTTGCGGCGTGTAGAGTGATATGTGTATTTCGAAAAATATTGGCATTAATAATAATGTACCTATAGATTTTACTGGTATACGATTCAATAGAGAGGTTATTTTATTATTGTATTATATTTTGTTGAATATTATACATATGTAAGTTTAACGATTTTTTTATTTTTTATTTTTTTTAACAATTACTAGAGAAAAGTATTTTAGTTGGTTTTTAAGCGAAACGGGAGTTTCATTGTGTGTATATACCTATATACATAGAATGAGAAAAATCATTTATTGATTCATTAAAATATTTCAATTAATGTTGCAAGTAATTTGTGAAAAAAATCGTGATCGATACTTCTGATTCTAATTTAGCGTTTTTAGGTTACGTTATAGCATAATCGTATATTCTATATTATTACTTGAAGTTTGATGGATTATTTGTAAGACTATATACACATTTAGGCTTTGATGACAATATAATCCTCGAAAATATTTTTAATTATATCGATAACAAATTTATGAGAATAACGATCTAATCACTTTATGTCTCGGTAGAAATGCTATAGGTAAATAAATTCGACGTTCACCTGATGTTTTTCTTTATATTTGTTAAGATTCGAGTTAACACCGAGTGACTTTTCATGTTTCTTCACTCGAACGAAATTAGAATACTGGAAACCCCGTTAAAATCATTCTAGCTGATTTTTACGCAATTATAAACTATTAAATTTTGAACAAGTTCGTTAATTCTGAATATCAGGTAGTAAACGTTAGGATATTTTTAACTAACAAATTAGGTAATTGTTGGTTTTAAAAATTATATATAGTTATCTGTGTTACGTAATAATTATATTTTATATACGTATTTTTATAGGTTCTATTGTTAGTATTAAAATGAAGCGGTACGGAGAACTTGTTAATTAATCCAGTGAAAAATATTTCAATAATTCTTTATCGATTTTGTATTAATTTCGTAGACACAAAAATTAGCTAAAAAATAAGGTAAAATCGTTAAACCTATTCGAAGTAAATAATTTTAATCCAATTAGTCGATGAATTTCAGCTAAAAATTAACTAACCGTATTTAAATATACCTAATTCTTAAATAAAAATTGTTTGTTAAATTTCTAGCAGTAGGAACGACCGTACATTTTCGACAATGTAAATTTTGGAATATGCGGCGCACGTTTGCACGAAAAGTAATACGAAGACGAGTGCAATATATGCCACACGATCGAGTATTTTATGCGAAAATACCGAGGAAACTTTTAGCGCATTGAAATCGATCGAACCTTACATATATACGGTATATTGCCAGGCCACCCGCGCCTACATAAAAATTCTCCGCGGGCGCATTACAAACGACGTAGACAAAATATCAGCAGCCCGGATGATACTCGAAACGGGTCGATTGGGTATATATGTATATACTCTCGATAATGCATATGTATGCGACTTGCGAAATTCGAGATCGGTATATAGGCGCCAAAAAATTTTTTTAAGTTCAAGACGTATACGTTACATATAACTTCCTATACCTCTTCAATTATCACGTAAAAAAATAGATTTTTTATGTTAGTGGAATTGTTGTTAAATATATATATATATACATCAGGGTTGGGTAAATAGTCGTGAACCACCCATTTTCCAATACTTTTTCATTATTTGAGTTTAGTCTATATGTTTTTGTAAGTTTTAAACTTAAATAATGAAAAAGTGGTGGTTGACGACTATACTTACCCAACTCTGATACTTATATAGAGCCATTAAAAAGAAAATTACTGGTTAATTGCTTCAATGACATTATTCTGTAACTGTAATCAAGCGGAATTTCCGTGATTTTGAAACATTCGTTTTTCTGATTCACGTATAGTTCATTATTATTATTATTATTTTTTTTTTACATAAAGAACATTCCACTTAATTATAGAAGAATCTTAGTAATACAACAAGATTTTCTTTCATAAACTAAGATAACCCTTAAAAGGGCTGGAATACGTTTCTAGGCGTAAAGTCAGTTAACTCTTAAACATTCACTCTTGTAAGGGGGGTGGGGGTACCAAAGTCAAGTTTTATCCTCCCTACCTTACCGACCTAAAAATCACATAAAATTAGTTATAGTTAAAAAGGAAAGTTAATTTACGTAAATCTAGGAGAGGAGTTCTATTTATTAATAATTTATCTGCCTTTAACAATTGAAGCAAAAAAAATTGGTTTTCAAAAAATCTCTTACCAAAATTTACAATAAGTTCGTGTAATTTGAGGTTATACGTTCGTCTAATTAAGAATTTTGGTAAGGGATTTCTCGATAAATAGTTAATATATTTGCTTCAAATTTTAAAGACAAATATATTATTAATAGAGGAAGGGAATATTTTCTTAGATTTACGTAAATTAACTTTCTTTTTTAACTATAACTAATTTTATGTGATTTTTGAGGTCGGTAAGGTAAGGAGGATAAAACTTGGTTTTGGTACCCCGTTAACTTGAGGACGTTAGAATATTATTGTGTAGAAATAATGCAGCATGTTTAACAATAATTACCTGGTAGAAAAATGCCTAGTATTCACTGCAGGTCAACGTATTAAATCATATATCCATTGAAAAAAATGTCCATTAATCAAACGGAAACATTTTTATACTTGATATTTATATATAAATACTACGGGGAATTTCGCCCCCTGAGCGCTTCGTGCTACAACCCCTCTATTTTTGGATTATTAAATTAAAAATAAAAAAAATGCGATAAATATTTATAAACAAATAAATAATTATATTTTTCTCCTTAAAATTGGTTATGTACTGGCTAGAAATAGGTAAAAAATTTTACCAATGAATTGATACATCGATTTTTTTCAGTGTTATTCAGCGATATGTTTTCAATTTCGAAGAAACTTTTCTTATTATATATACATATGTATATTTAAATACACACGAAGCTTTGTTGTTTATATAAACAAAAATAAAGTAGACAACGTCGTTGAGCAATGTGACGGTATAGTTACGTAAAAAAGGCGCGTATATATTCTTATTATCTCGAGACACGGGATTTTATGACTTTTCGAAATCCCTAATTGATATTTTGCAACCTCGTACATTTTCAATTTTGTATATAGGCGCAGGTATGTGCGTGTACAACAGAAAGTAACGAAATTTCAAAGTGAAAAAAGATCATGAAGAAAAATAGGCAAATGTGTTTATAAAACAATCGAAAAGCGTGATATAAACTTTGCAAACGGCATTTTCACGCGATGATGATGCGACAAAACAATTTTGAATCGCTCGTTTTCGAAAGGTGCGTTCTTTTTTTTTATTTGCATATTATTTTAATCTAACTGCGCGTGCATGCACATTCTCGTATACATTCTCGTATACATATACGAGTGACGAAATTAATGTATACACGAACAATTTATATTTTATCTACTTTTTAGATCCTCGTCCTCGTCACTACATTGCCATTGTATATTTGACGAAATATTCAATTGAAATAAAAAAAACGTAAGTGTATATGTGTATATACTTACTGTTTGCGTATATTAAAATAAATATATCGTTAGGTATTCTTCGAATTCTCTAAATTGGTTTGGCTGAAGAGTATGTGCAGATGAAATATTGTATACGTCAACGTGATTTAATATGCTTAGACATGTATATACAAGTGTACCTATATACAATCGACTATTTGTTAATTTTTAAATATTTTATTCTAAGTCGCGTAATATACGTCGTGACTCGCATGACAATGGGAACTATGTTATATTTCATTATGAGGATTCGGACAATTTATAGGGAAACAATATGTCGGTACGTTTGGAAGATTTTTTTTTAATTTACGCTAAGTTTTCGATGCGCGCTAATGTTCTTATAAGAGGATATTCATGTGAATTATTAGAACTTTATATATATATATATATATATATATGGGATATTCCACGTGAAGTGGTCCGATGAAAATTTTAAAATGCACCAAATTTTGGGTACACATTACAAATGTTTTTCAGAATACAGAAAAAAATTTTTAGGTACTGGAATTTATTAGCTCAAAAGTTATTCTAACCTCAAAAAGTGAACTTTTTCCAGTTTTTTTCAACACCAGCTGGGTTTATTGCTATTTAACTTAAAATCTATCAACTTTTACTATACAACATTATATGTAACATTCGTTGCTAATTATGTCTAGAATTTATTCTTCTGGGTTAGAATTTCTAATCTCAAGGTCAATGTTACATAACCTACATGTCAATATTCAACTTGAAAAAAGTGTAAGTGCGCCACAATTGATTTTTTTATCCAAAAGTCTAAAAAAAAGCTTGAAGCAATACCTTTCAAATGGTCTGTAGCATTTTTGGGGCCTTCAATTCTGTAAAAAGTTATAATATTTTAAAAAAACTCGAAATTTTTTTAAAAATTTAAATGGGAATTCCCATGTTAATTTTTGTGAATTTTTTGTCTTTCTTTAAATTATACATTTGTTTATATAAATTTACATTTGTTCTTATTTGGCACAGAGTGAAATCGAGGTTTAAAAAAAAATAACAAATTTTTTTATTAAATTCGTATGGCGTAAGTGATTGATAGATAGTGTATATCATACGGATTCTTTGTAGTCAACCGAATCGAAAACATTTGACAGTCGTTTCGATAAAAAAATACTTTAATTGTTTCAAGAAAATATTAAAAGTTTTCTCATTACATTATTTCCTTGAATACTCAATGTCTCAATGAAAGTACAAGGTACATTCGCCAGTAATTATCTAAAAATTATTATAAAATAAATGTTTTACACAACGATTATAAGGTTATGGCGTTATATTATAAGGTTATATTACAATATAAATATTACATTATATTATTATTCGTATACCGAGCAAATGCACAGTTAATAGCAAAATTAGAGATATTTACTTAACCATTAAATGTTACATTTCCACTATAGAAATACCATCTCACCTTATACTTCGTTATTTACTTTAGTTTTTGATTACGGAGCAACGTGCCAGAAATATGTCGTTAATCAAATATTGTTTTTACCATTAATCGAGATAGTCTAAATTGTAAGTTTAGCGTTTATCCAAAATAATCATTAAATTATGGTATTATTCTGAAAAAATCAACGTTCTACTATATCCTTCTCTTTTAAAAACGATACGAAACGAAATTGGGTTAACGCACTTTTCTACCCAAAGGTATAAATAAGACATCTATTTCGACACGATCGCGATCAATATCACGGGAAAGTTTGACCCATATATCGATCATCAGTTAATATTTTATTTGGTCATACTCACTGTCGTATCTGTATGTATACATCAAAATCACGTACGTATCACAAATCGTTGACGGATGATATTTTAAATATTAATTATTTTTCCATCGATCTATATTGTATAGGTTACGTTTCGCGTAGAAAAAATTTCACGAGAAAATCATTAAAAAATATATTTACTTGTAAAACCGTGGCTATAATGACCGAAAACCACGATTATACTAGTTTTTTCCCCCATATAACAATTATTTGAATTGTAATTTAACACAATTGTTACTATTCGTTGGAAAAATATGGTATTCAATTTTATCACTAATTATTAAAACAAAAAATAATCATGATTTGAACTTTTGATCATTTACACCGTGTACTTCCCGAAGTATATCTTTCTCTACCAACTGCCCTATTTTACTGTTTATTTGAATATATTGTATAAATCACATGGTTATATTGTAACATTTCTAAAGTTTAGTAGAAATACCAATATAATGAATGACAGTATAATGAATACTAATGATCAATTGCAACTCTCGTTTATTATATATTTTACAAGAGATCTGATGGCGACAATAAATAGAATATGACGCAATACTTAGCTAAACGTTACCGCTCGGATATTCGTTGGCTCTGCCAACCGCCCGGTAGCGTCGTGGCTTCAATGATCGGAGCCCTTCGATCCGCTCAAGGTGTAGACTCGTCGGCGGGTGGCAGACAAGAGAGAGCACGGCTCGTTTCGCGATCGCTCGTGATCGTTGAATTCGCAAATTTTCACGTCCATTACATAGGCGTCAAAATTACGCTATATGCGTCTAAAACGCTAATTAATTACATTATAAAATAACGTTACAATATAATAAATTGAAGTTCACTGCAACTATTTTTTTTTGGTACTGCACTCAACCTGGCTTTTACCATATAATATCGAGAGTAAAATAGCTGAGTCGTTAGAGAAATTGAATTATGACATTTTTGCAACGAATATTAAAAAGCTTCTTATTATTACAATACAAGTAATTATTACAGCAAAAAAAACCGTTCAAAAATCGTTGGTTCATCGTAAATTGATTAACCAACGATCCTGTCAGATAGTAAATATATGGAATTTTTTTGATATGAAATTTGTTCGAATCTGCATCGAATCAACAACAACGTAAAAATTGGTAAATTTACGATATAACCAATTTAATTAGTTGGTAAACAAAAGAAAGAGAGATATAAGATATAAGATGTCATCGAACGGTTAAACCGCGGCTCGAGTTCTAGAAGAAAGATCTAGGAATATATTTAAAATCCGAAGGACTCGCCGTGTCTCGGTACTTGCATGGCATCGTATACACGTACTAATTGCACTAATGCGCTTCGGTGTTTGCGCTCGGTTCGACTTCCCGAGAACGCTCGGGCATCGGTTTCAAGCCTCCCGCGGGTACATTTGCGTTTCTGCACACGAGTGCCCTTTCTACATATACGCGCATTCGGTCTTTGACGGCAAATCCATTTTCTTCTTTTCGATTCGATTATTATAACGCTCACAAAAATGGTTTCTTAATGCAAGCGGAATTCTTCTCAAATATCTGCCAAAATGAAATCCACTTAATGTTAAATGATTCTTCTGTTATTAACATGAATTTTCTCTTGCGTTTATTAAGTTTGGGATTATTTCGTGAAACAAAAAGCATTATCTGAAAATTTGAAAAATGAATCTATCGTTCGTAAATGTCTATATGTATGTATTATCGGTTACACCGAACTAAATAATTTACTTTTAGAACAAAATAGGCTCATTGTACTCTTTGTCCACTATGGTTGGTGGAATTTCCCAGAGCACGGCCTTTATTAAAAACAATTAAAGGCGTTTCGTCCTCGATCTCCAGTTCCTTACTGAGGAGTCCAAGCTGGAGATCGAGGACGAAACGCCTTTAATTGTTTTTAATAAAGGCCGTGCTCTGGGAAATTCCGCCAACCATAGTGGACAAAGAGTACAATGAGCCTACTTTATTCTAAAAGTAAATTATTTAGTTCGGTGTGACCGATAATACATACATATAAAAAGCATTATCATTTAAATTTTAGAAGAATCATTTAACATTAAGTGGATATTACTTTGGGAGATATTTGAGAAGAATTCCGCTTGCATTAAGAAACCATTTTTGTGAGTGAACTTTAAAGTAAAACTGTACAGTATTATCAATTAATTATTTTGTCATATTGTTTTTATTTATTTATTTATACTAAAGTTACATATAATAACATTTGAAAAGTTGATAGAGAGAAATATATTATTACATAATAGCCCACTATAACACCTCAAAACCCTTCTGCAGAGGAAAGTGAAATTTCCTGTGCGCAATACTGGATAATAAAAATTAACGTAAACCTTAAAGTAAAATGTCGCTTATTTATAGTTTTGCTGAGAATACTACAGCATAAAACTCCGACAACTCGATATTATTACAATAAAAAATAGAAGTTAACAAAATATCATTTATTTATATGAGGATATGACACAAAATGCATGATTAAAAGTATTCCTTATTTTTTTACACTAATTTTATTATTATTAACTTATAATACACTTAACGCAGTTCATCTCCCGGGTACCACTGCATAGAATGCGCTGAAATTTCAACGGTAATAACAAAACATGATTTAAATCCACTTGATTCGGTCTATCATGCATCATTCTACAACATTTCTCTTAAACTGTTTTTCTACGATTTCATCTTAAAGAAAATTTGGGAAATTTGGAGCTCTTCGAAAAATCCTGCATATAATATCATTTAATATTATCATATTTTAAAACTAAAACGGTAACTTATTTTATAAAGAACTTAACATTTTAACCGTGACTTTTACATATGATTTTAATCCACTTGAATGCAAGGGTCTGTGTTAACATTTGCTATAAAAAAATTACACCTGTCAAATTGTTGCAAAAAATATAGAAAAAATTGTGTAAAAAAGCAAGCAAATAAAAATTAGCTCTCTTTTTGCAATTTTGTCTTATTCAAGTGTAGGATTAAAATCGTATTCAAATTTTACTGTTAAAATTTCAACCCAGTCGATACAAAGTCTCATACTTAATTAAAATATTTAAAAATATGTTAAATAAATGTTAAAAATAATACAATTTATAAAATTAAGAATTATTTTTAATTATTGCGGTAAAAAATAATTGAAACGTATAAAGAAATTATTCTATTAAAAATAAATAAAAGTAAAAACCGGAAGTTTGTTTTAGCTCTATATAAGGCTTGTGCCGCGTACCCATTCTTGCCTCGGGTGCGCGACACGCGTCCCTTGATTAATTGCTAATATTGAATAGTTTTTTTTTATAAATTTAACCCAGACTTTTACCCTTAAACCAACGTTCCCGTATGAAATAATGTATTATATACTTTCGCGACCGTAAAATTCTGACGAACCAAGTATCTTTTCACATCCGCGTTTATTTTGTGTATAAATCGTCTTAAACGAAGAAAGTGAACACGCGCGTAAACAGTAGTTGATCGGTAATCTAAATCTAAATGATCGTGATCGACGCGGTAAAAATTGCGACGATTTCATTATACAAATGTAATGACGTTTTTTAAGTTAATTCGTGTATTGTGCAACACGCGACAACACGTACATATTTTTCTATTGTAATCGCACGAGAAAAACAGTTGTCTTCTCGATTAGAAAAGTCAAAAGAAATAGAGAAGATTCCATTAAAGTTAGCAAACAAGTTTAATTTAAGCACTCGGTAATTAGCAAACGTCACACGTATAACTGTAACCCAAGACGACAGTTATTTCTTTTGTATCCACGCGCGCGCTAATCCCTATACTTATTTGTCTCACACTTTTCAAAATACATACCTGCTAAATTATAACAAATGCAGCCCGCATATATGTCTAACCCTATAATATCTATAGATACGCGTCGAACCAATCGATCGAATGGATTTTAGGCGGAAAATATATAATATTTACACGAGTATAAAGACAGATAGTGAGTGAGTGAGAGAGAGAGAGAGAGAGAGAGAGAGAGAGAGAGAGAGAGAGAGAGAAGAAGGTATGATGTGAATATATATATACTGTGTCTCGACGAGAAAATTTTTTGGCACACCGGCGAGGATGCTTTATATTTGTGTACTGTTCTCGGGGTATTGTTGTTGGAACTCGATGCGCTTATTGTCAACTGGGTTATATACCATTCTGTTTTTTTACAAGAAAAACATAACGAGTTCCGGTTGACGCGTCGTCAAATTTTTTTTTATATACCTAAACGTGACTTTCTTCGTTTTTAATTTCCACCCTTTGGGAATTTAGTGTGCACACCTATATACTTATATATCTAGGCGATCGTTAACATTTATTCGCATTTATTCTTCTTTATTTGGAAACTTTTTATTTCTTTTAGAACGCGTCAGTTATCAATTATCTTGAATAAATAACTTAATTACCTTTTTAATAAGGTATAAATACTTAAATATTTACGGTACGTTTTCCCAATTATTTATGTTATTGACGATACAATATTTCGAAATTTTTACATTTCATTTAACCTTTTTTTATTGAGGTATATATATATAGGCAATATAAAGGTACTTTTTTCATTCGCATACTTTTTGAAACTATTTATTTATTTGATTATTATTTTATTTACTTTTTTGTTTATTTATTTGTTTACCAGAATACATTATATATATACTGATGAATTATGAACATAATAATTTATATCCAAATAATAATTAATGCAGAGTATCTCTTCATATATGTGTAATTGCTGCACAAAAGGAAGCTTTATACATAAGTAACTTAGAATATGATAAAACTTATTATTAACGGGGTGTCGGAGCCAAGTTACAGGGATTCACACATTTCGTTAAGTAATATCTTTTTTTCATTTATTTGGCAATTAATAATTAGAAACGTAGAGTGAATTAAAAAGAATATAGTCGTATAAAATTAAGTGTATTAGAAGCTTAGTAAAGTCAAGACATAATACTGCCAAAAGGAATGCATAACATCAGCATTTCGGCAGGAGGAGAGAACAATTCTCCTCCTGTATTCATAGTTAAGACCAAAGGAAGGAAGAAGTAATAAGGAGAGGGAAGCATTTTCCCCTGGTTCCTCCCTTTGCTCTTAATCAGACCACGTTTAGTACATTGTTCACCGCTCCACTAGATTGTCAACCTTTTTTGTATTCAATTAGTTGACCGCTCCAATAGATAGTCAGCTCTTTTCTTTTTTTTTTGTATTTCTGTATTTTGACCAGTAAACCAATTTATTAATTGTGTATTAAAGAGATACCGTGTTTGTAATAAATAAACAAAAATATATCTTGTATATTAAATTGCAACTATAACTAATCGCGTTAGTCATTTCAATATTCCTACATCTACCTGCCTCTCGAAGAGAAAAAGGTAAGTCTATTTAAAAACAATAATAAAATAAACGGAAAGTTAATTTATAATAATAAAAGAATAATCGAGTGCATAACCGGGTCAGGTACCTCACTCTCCGCAATTTTTTCCTCAAATTATTAATTTGAGTTATTTTTATTATTTAAAAGATCGGTAATATCGATTTTTTTTTAATAGTTATTGATTAAAGAAATATTATATATACTATAAAACTTAAAACCTTTCAACATAAGAATTATGTTACAAATATTGAATTAAAAATCTGAACAAAATTCATATGGGTAGTTTATAAAACAAAAACGAGGGCATGGTGTTTAGATTTTTTAAGATCTCTAGTGTATGAATTTTGAATATACAGTTGTGATTATAAAAAAAAATCGTTTCAAATGGTAGAAGAGAGGGAAATTTGTGCACTCAATAACTTGCAGAATATAGAGTGTCGGTCATAAGTTTCTGGACAAAAAAAATTTAGTAAAAATTCGAAGTTTTATAATAAATGTATCTTCGAAATTTCAACGCGGTTTTAAAGTGTAACGTAAAACCTTTTAAATTATCGCCGGGTTTTACTATAAAAAAAGATTAAAAATCGCGTTTTTGACGTTAAAAACAAATCATCTTTTTTTTAATTTTTTTACCAATAATAAATTGCTTATAATTTTTTATGCATTATATGGATTTACAAAGAACTCAAATGGAAAAGATGTGTATTTGTACTCACTAAAAGTTATTACGTTTTATGTTAAAAATAATGCTATTTTTTAAGTTTAATTATCTCGGAATCTAGGCACTGTAGGAAAAAAACTCTAAAGAAAAAATACGTTTGTTTTTATAAGTAAAATATTGTTACGAATGGTAATACATTGATTAATAAATCGGTAAAATAATTAGTTTTATAACTATGCAAATATAAAATAGAATAAGAAAGTATTTTGGAGTTAAGACGCGATGTATAATATGATCGGCTACGTTCGTTCACGCCAAATCTCGAACGTTCTCGTGAAGAAAAGGCTGACTCTGGGCATCAGCATCCGTGAAAATCATTTACCTACACATTCACACAATTCACGTAGGCACTAGGCGCGATACGTGGAAATTAACCTCCCTCGTATAATTATCGAAAGAGGGGATGTTATTGCACGAGGCCATAAAAAGCTTTTTCTCAGCCAGACGAAGAGCCAGAAGGAACGATTCCACCCTTGTTTTGGGATAAAGTCCCATAGGTACTCATTAATACGGAAGCTCCAGCGTAACCGATGATCCTCGACAATTATCGTCCAGCCATAAACCAATCAATCCATTGAGAGTTTACAGGACGATTAAAGAGTAATCTGAACACACCTTCGTAGTCGCACCTAGTAACCTAACATATCTTTTTCGTGCCTAAACTACCGATTAATCCTGCCGATATCCATGTTGTAGTAAAAAATGAAAAACAAAATTTTTCCAAAAACTTAATGTTTCAGAGTACAAATACGAATCTTTTCCATTTAGGTTTTTTAAATTCGCATAATGGTTAAAAAAATTAAAAAAGAGGCTATATTTGTTTTTTAACGTAAACAATCGCCATTTTTTATTTTTTCAAAAAAAGCCGACGACATTTGGAAGGTTTGTTTTACACTCTAAAACCGGGTTGGAATTTTGAAGATACAACTATTATTGATAAAGACATAAAACTATGAATTTTCAGTATTTTTTTGCCAGAAACTTATGCACGCTACTGTATGTATACGTATATAGAATGGGTATAGTAAGTGTCGAGCGAAGTTGTACTTTAAAAAAATAAAATTATTGTAATATAATGAAGAATTAAAATACAAGTAAATTGAAGTTAGTAAATATACTTTTATTAATAAAACAATATATTTTTCAAAACGCATATCGTGTATGAATATATATAGTTATTCATTTATTTTAATTATTTATTTATTTATTTTATTCATCATTATTATTTTCCTTTAAAATTGTAACAACTCTTGTTTATCTGATTCTAATTTGCTGAGTGAAGTCGAGTTTTATTGTTTACGTACTTATTAGATATTATACCGAATTTAAAAATTGGAAGATTAACAATTTTGATGCGATTGGCATAATGAATTAATGATTTCGATACCGTTTCTATTTAAATGTAACGTGTTTCACTTTGTACAATTAAGCATATTTGAACTTATACATGTATTTTCACAAATATTATTAATTTTAATATCTATTAATTTTATTCAATACTTTTACTATATATTTCCTGAAATTTATACCTTTAAAAAATATGTTTTCAAATGTGCAAACAATCATAAATGCACATTAATAATCAATGACATGTCTGCGTTTTGTATATTAGATTAACTGAGTTTAAATAAATTTTAAGATGTTATGTCCACTCTAAATAGGAAATACATATGTAGATGAGAGTTAAGAAAATTATTTAAATAACAAGCTATTTTCAATATCCATTTCCTATATATCGAATAGAAATTTTCCCCTGCACGTATATACATAGTATAAGATATTTAATTTAAAAATTATTAACCTCAAAACCAAAACATCATTTAGATAATATTTTGCGAACAAAAATGAAAGCGGCAAAATGAATTGTATCGAGTATACGGTTAAGTTATATATGAACCGTTGACTAAAAGGATCTATATAAAATATCGATCTATAATATGCAAATATTTGCCGTAATGCCGTGGTATATAACGTGATCGCGACGTTGCGCATTATATATACCGTCGATAGAGTTTATTTCTCAGCTCGCGGGCTCTTCCTCCGAGATGTATCTATATAATATCCATCGAGAGAGAGAGAGAGAGAGAGAGAGAGAGAGAGAGAGAAAGATGCAACGCGCGTATTCAACTTGGTTCACGGTCGACTGGCAGGACGGTGATGCGGCATTCGCCTCTCGGGTATGTATAAACACGAGGAGACGAGAATTTAGATCGATATACTCTAATACGCCTATCGATCTCTACTCGCCGTGGATAAACAGGCGGAGGAACCTTATTTTCTCTCTCTCTCTCTCTCTCTCTCTCCCTCTCTCTTTCGTTATTTTCGTCTCGACTATCTCTCTGCTTCTTAAGAAGATGTCAAACTCTGCATCGTTGATCCTTCCTTTTATTTGTTTCTCGTAAGTATATGTATGTATATATGGAGAGAAGAGATCTGTTTGAAACGATCGATCCTTTCAGTCAACCCATTGTATCACGACCGCACCGCTATATATTTCGCTTCTTGAATTAATTCCTCCAACTTTTATTTTTTTAAATAATTATTAAACAAATAAACCATTTTTTCCGATATTATATTAAAAAGAGTATTATCAATTCAATAATATTATTTTGATTATAATTACGCGGTTTGAAAATATTTTTGTTTTAAAAAAATAAATATTTTGTATAGTTACAAATACGGGCATGCATATGTCTTCTAACTTTTAATTCAAATTTTGTTCGAATAAATATTCGCTTATAGTTTTAAACTAATATTTTATCGAATGTATATACATATATATTCAACAAAATATTTTACTGAATTCACTAAACTTTTTTTTCACTGTATTTTAAGGATCGAGCAAATAATTTAATGAAATTACAACTACCATACAAAGCGTCACTTTATTTAAAATATGGGGCATTTTCCTACATAGTCTGGCAATTTATATAGTTATTATGAATAGAATGAGCATAACCTCGACATTTATTTTCATTCCGCTAATAATAAATAGTTTGAATTTCCTATTGATACTTGCTAATCAATATCAAATATATTTGTCACAGTATTTTAATGTTACAATCTGATATTTGACGAAAATGTTTGTTATTATTAAATTTTCAATGATTGTAATAAAAAAAATATTTTTTTTATCTAACCTGAATTCTCCTTAAATATATGACTCAAGATGAAAATCTGTTTGCACTAATGTGATTCTTCTAGAATCAAACGGATTCTTCTATAAATGAGCGGAATTAATTGCTTTTGGTAAAAAATGAAGTACAACTCAAACAGATTAATATTTTCAAATCAATCAAATTCTTGTTGATATTATAATTAAATCGCATTGGACCAACCGGATTTTCATCTTGAGGAATATTTATAAAGCATACCGCTTAGATAGAAAAATTATTTTCTTCAGTGAGCTTGTAACTTGACAAACGCTATTAAACAGCTTTTTAAATACTAATGTGCAAAATTTATCTAATTGCACGGAAGAAATCGTCAACGTTTTTAAAAGGACGTTGAAACTCGTTTGCACTAAATTTTAGATATAGACTGGAAATATTTTTCAGAAAATTTTTAGGAATTTATTCGTTCAAAAGTTATTCTAAGTTTTTTTTCAACACCAGCTGCAGTGTTTACAGCTATTTATCTCAAAATCAAGCCACTTTTGCTGTAGAAGATTACATGTAACATTCATTGCTAATTATGTCTAAAATTTATCCTGCGTTAAAATTCTTAATTTAATCTCAAGGTTAATCACTTATAAGTCACCATCGATATTTAAAATGAGACTACTACACCATAATCGAGCAGTTTGTGATTGACCTGCAAGCCTGTAAAAATTTATGGTATTTTAAAAAATTACAAAAAATTTTTTTTAAATTTAAATAGAATTTACCATATATATATATATTAGAGAGAAAGAGGATCTTTTGGTGGTGAACAGTTATCAGTTGAAAATTGTATTTAATGTACAATATATATATATATATATATAAATAATGACGCCACAGGTTGACTGGAATGTAAACTGAAATGAGTTTAAGTACCTAATCGTTAGGAAAACAAAAAAAGAAGCGCGCACGTCTCGCATTATACTTATAGGTACACTCAAAGTGAAAACAAACGAAAATGCAAGATGGTTAAAATATTAAATAATATATCTCGGATATAGTGCGTAATATAATGTACAGTGTCTTGTACATATATACGAGCGAGACAAAGTCAAAGGTATAAATCATTGCATCTACACACGAGCTAGTCCCTCGAATAATATTCAAGTACCTAATTAATATCTATAAGACCGACGCTCGATATATATATATATATATATATGCGGTATTCCACGTGAAGTGGTCCGATCAAAATTTTAAAATGCACCAAATTTTGGGTACACTTTGCAAATGTTTTTCAGAATACAGAAAAAAATTTTTAGGTACTGGAATCTATTTGCTCAAAAGTTATTCTAACCTCAAAAAGTGAATTTTTCCATATTTTTTTCAACGCCAGCTGGGTTTACCGCTATATAACTCACAATCTATCAACTTTTACTATAGAACATTATATGTAACATTCGTTGCTAATTATATCTAGAATTTATTCTTCTGGGTTAGAATTTCTAATCTCAAGGTCAATGTTACATAAACTACATGTCAATATTCAACTTGAAAAAAGTGCAAGTGCGCCACCTTTGATTTTTTCATCCAAAAGTCTAAAAGAAAGCTTGGAGCAATACCTTTCAAATGGTCTGTAGTATTTTTATGGCCTCCAATTCTGTAAAAAGTTATGACAATTTAAAGAAAGACAAAAAATTCACAAAAATTAACATGGTAATTCCCATTTAAATTTTTAAAAAAATTTCGTGTTTCTTTAAATTGTCATAACTTTTTACAGAATTGGAGGCCATAAAAATGCTACAGACCATTTGAAAGGTATTGCTCCAAGCTTTCTTTTAGACTTTTGGATGAAAAAATCAAAGGTGGCGCACTTGCACTTTTTTCAAGTTGAATATTGACATGTAGTTTATGTAACATTGACCTTGAGATTAGAAATTCTAACCCAGAAGAATAAATTCTAGATATAATTAGCAACGAATGTTACATATAATGTTCTATAGTAAAAGTTGATAGATTTTGAGTTATATAGCGGTAAACCCAGCTGGTGTTGAAAAAAATATGGAAAAATTCACTTTTTGAGGTTAGAATAACTTTTGAGCAAATAGATTCCAGTACCTAAAAATTTTTTTCTGTATTCTGAAAAACATTTGCAAAGTGTACCCAAAATTTGGTGCATTTTAAAATTTTGAACGGACCACTTCACGTGGAATACCCCATATATATATATATATATGGAGTTACACAATTTTTAGGAGATGAGGAAGAAAGGAAGAAAGAGAATAATGTTAATTTAACTGGTGTTAAATAAGATCTAATAAAATAACAATTGCAACGTTTAAATCAGGCTCACGGCATGTGTAGATAAATCCAACTATTTAGTTCATCAGCCACGTGTATATATATATATATAGAGAGAGAGAGGTAGAGAGAGAGGTAGAGAGACGGGCCTAATCTTCGGTAAATCATCTTTAACTACCCACCTCGTACAAGATCGTCCGCGATTTCGCGAATAAATTCACTCGGTTTTATGACCCTCGGCACACCATAAAAATTCCGACTTAACCGCGACACGCCACACACCCGTCGTATTTCGAGAGTCTCGTACCCACGGCTATTGTCTCCCGAATTAAACCGAATAAAGATACATTCGAGATCTCTTATTCTTCTTATATTTCTTCTTCATCATTTTCGTTATCGCAAATCCAGGAATTCGACTGTCTACTATTCGCTATCGAATATATATAATTCTTCAAAATACATTCATTTTCTCATTATATTCTATATACCTTTTGCTTTTGCAGATTTTAGGTGGAAAAAGGATGGGTTCAATCTAATTAATGTCAAACTCAGAAAATGGTCATTTTTTAATTGTTTTTTTAGAAATAAGTGAATACATTTTTTAAAAATCTATGATTGTATTTAAAAAGGTATGATTGTCAATTTTTTTCTTAAAAAAATCAAAATGTCAAGTCCTTTATTACGTTTAAGTTATCCGTATCAATTTCGTTCAGATATTTCATTCAGTATTTTTGATCGAATTTTCGGGTTGTAATGTGCAGATTCCTGTCATTTAGGCCCAACATCCTGATAAGGAGGCTGTGATAACGAGCGATTAAACTCGAGACGAACCAATTGAACGAGTGGTCAAATAAAAATAATATATTTGTATATACAACTGTCTCGAAGTCGTGAATCAGTGATGTAGGAAAAACTATCCGCGTAGTTTGCCAAAAGTATATACATATACACACACGTAGATAGTTTACGTCGAGCGTCGCGGGATGATAATAGAGTTGGACTTTGGAGGTGGTACTGTCTGAACGAACGAGGAAAAGAGACGTATTTTTCATTTGAGTGGAACGATCAATGTTGGTGTCTATATTCGTATATATACATAGATATATACATATAGGATGAACGAAGATTAATAAGAAAATCTGATCGAATCGGATCGGATTGTTTCTTCCGAGGGAGATGAGGTTAAACAAATTGTTTACTTTTTTAAACGTTTTGTATTCGATGTATTCGATGCGAGATGAATCGAATTACTCCGACTTCATTGTTGCTTTTTTTAGTTACTCCACTTATGCGGCCGATATCGACTACGCGCGCGCCACCCTCGCATTTTTAGCTTCTTCTTTTCCAATATATATCTTGTAACATTTTACTAAATAGTACTCACGGAAAGATATTTTGTATTAAAAATTGCAATGTAGTGCATATATGGTACAGATATCACAGAGTGACGAAGTGACAAAATTACAATTATAGTGTACACGGAGAAAAAAATTGTAATAAAAATTACGATAATACTGCAGTCTAGTAATTAAATAATACAGACTATCGAAATAATTTTTTTGTTAATTTTTTCATTTTTTTTGTAATTTTCCTGTCATTTCATTATTAAACAGTATTGTTATTTTTACTACAACTTTTGTTCTTAGTGTATATTATATCTATAATAAAACTATAAAGTATATTTTTATTCTGTATAATCAATTTTGGACTGTAAACTACTTACGTCATTTTCCTTAGTTTATCACTCTGTGATTTCTTTACCATAGACCCCCTACTGTAATTGATAGCCTAAACTTTACTTCAGTGTATATTTAGAATTTTTATAACGAGTGTGTATGTATATGCATACAAAGTTAAAAAAAAGTAGAACAATTACACTCGAAATCAATTAATTTTCAATCTTCAAAGAAATATTTCGATTATATTTGTTTTTTTTAATCGATATTAATGAAATAATCTGATCGTTCTATCAAAATGAGTCATTCTTGACACTTGGAACGTTGGCGGTTGAGAGAGCGTTTCGATCATTCTAATAGCTAAATTACTCTAAATTACTTCCGAGTGAAATGAAAAGATACTGACTGTTTTAGTGGGAAAACTATAAGTGACTCGGGATGAGTCGAGTATAAGAATTAAATAATTCTTATCTCGATAAACTTGTTACTCTCTAACTGCATTTTAATCTCAAAATTTCACGGTTCGAGAAAAATCTTGAATAATGAATCTGCGTCCAAGTCAGAATATAATAATCATTCTAATCAATTATGTTATAAATATATCGACAATTCAAACGTATAACCTCAATTCTCTTTCGAAGAGTGAAATATATATACGCTCAACAAATGTAGCGATTGAACATCTTCGAGTCACCTTAATTTCACTGTATAATGAACTTCGAGAGTTTATAACTTGATCATATATTTACTTTCGCGCAAGTGCGTAAATCTATAAATCAACCGAGGCTTATTTGAAACAGTCGGATCGTTTAATTAAATATAGTTTTGGGAAAGCCGATTAGAGCTCGAGAAGGAGACGCGCGCGGGTGGGATTTTTTGATCAACCCGATCGTTTTATTACGAAGCCGCGAGACAGTCGGGACTCGCGCGTCTCGTCTCGACCTCTTATGCCTCGTTCCACACCTATTTTCTTCCGCTCGGTGTTGTGTTTTGATAACGTTGCGCACGCCAATGTATTTCAGTCCCGAGAGAACACACTCGCGGTTCTTTTGCAGTCTGCGGCTTGTCTCTCTCGCGCTCTCTTTCCTATTCGTCTTTGGCCGCCGACGACGGAGTTCTCTTTTTTTTTACAATTATCTCAAAACCCGCGGACGACAAAGAAATATTCCTCTTCTTTGACTCATATGTTTAATTTATTTCCGCGTGAACACGATTGCCCCGATCGATTCGACCGACTTTGCGTCCGTTTCGTCGGCGGGTTATTCGTTTTCATTTTTTTACTTATATTATAACACAAGCTTACTAAAATTTACTAAACGTTATCAAATATTGATGAATATTACTAAAAAGTGCCAAATATTACTAAAGATTTCCGCGTGATTTTAGAGTATTTTATTTGGTAATCTCTTGTAATATCTGGTAATATTTAGTAATCTTTAGTAAGCTTTGGTAATCGTTAAAATCCTTTCGAAATGTTGGAACCTCTTTGTTAACATTAAGTTATTATATTTTTTCAATTGTCTTTATGCTATTGACATTAAAATAATAAAAAAGAAAGTTATTTTTTCAATATCGGATATATATTCTGTACCAAAGATTATTTTGATTTCTCCAATGGTTTTCTATACAAGATTTTTCATAGCACGTAACCTCCCGGAAAAATGGTAAAACATTGTTTTACGTTCGAATGATATAGTTTCGTGTTACTCCGCGGTTTTGACAAAACAAAGAAAAAACGTCCTCGCGCCGTATTTAAAGTGCGGGGAGCGCACCGTAATAGACAAACGAGTTTAAGGTTATTCACAAAAAATATGTTTTTAACTGGTATCGCATATTGTATAAGTATAATATACGTTCCGTTTAAAGTTTACAATACGCTTACTCTACAACTCTCTTCGAAATTTCATAGTTCGGGAATAATCGCATTGGCAAAACTATAAAATTATAGTGCGATACATAAAAGATTAAATGATAATTACAATGTATATTACAAAGAATGCTTGAATTTATTTATATACTTTATACAATTCGTTCAAATTCAAAATTATATTTTAACGTTCTTTGAATAACGATCACACATGATGATACGATATACATTCTCGAACTCAGAAAGTTAATTATCAAAATTAAAAGATTATTTTTCAATTTCTTGAGAGACAGCCTTCTAGGTTTTTAATAATTATTCACCAAAAAGATAATATTTATGTACACGCCAATTGGGAAATTTTTTTTATGTTTCGGAAAATTTAACGATGTAACACAAATCAAATCTGTTAAAAAACAGTTTGAAATTTTCTAATGAATTTTTAGTGATTCTATTTTTTTCCGATAATCCAGCAGTATATCTTCTTTATTCATTCAAGAGTGTATTATAGTAAAATTTAATTCGCAGCACATTGAGAAAAATAGTAATGTTGGTCAAAATTTTATTAAAAAAATGTACTATATAATATCATGTTAATATATATTTACTATAAAATATAATCAACATAGCGATAGTCGAAGTACATCTCTAAATATTATAGAAATAATATTATAGAAATCCACTATTTACCTGAATGGAATAGGGCATCTTATGAATATCGTGTCAATACTATTACTATCGATATTGTTAAAAAAATCACGCATATAATTTAACCAGAAAAAATAAGACCCAAAGATATTATGTGAATGTAAAAGATATATATTTGTATATATACGTTAAATGAAGTGGGACGTAAAGTAAAGAGGACGAGGAGAGGAGGAGAGAAAGCATGAAATATATAAGTCGGTGCGAGGAGAAGAACGAGGGCCGACGTTGACGGTGTAATTAACGAAATACGCGGCGCCGTCTCGGTGAATTAGCCCGGTGACGTTTCACTGCCTATATACACGCGAATTCACGGCACCACACGGCTCGTTGATCGAGGCAACGTTGATATGGACCGATCGGTATCTATATGTATTAACCGCCAATTCCTTACTTACGAAACGAGAACATTAAAAAAGAGACTAAACAGCTTCCGCGACGGATGCACCGGTGAATAATTACCCGAGAAAAAAATATGTATTATGTATATACCGATGACGATCGAATGGATCGAAAATTGCGCGGACTAAGCGGCGCGTAATCGACCGGAAAAAATTAATTCGAATCATCCACCCCCCCCCCCCCCTCCCTCCCACCCTTAGATCTTTCGTCGTGCGCTCGTAAATTCAGATTTCAGGCTCGAAAACCTCGGGTGATAGGTATTATACACCGTTCGAGACCACCGGAGAGAGATCGGTCCCGCGCACGCGAACGACCGCGTTATCCGATCCTTTTCTCGGGTACATGTACGTATATAATATGGTGCGTCCCCTGCGGCTACTAGTACACGGGATGATCGAGTATTTCGCCGATGGGTCTCCAATGCGATTAATCAATTTTTCATACACACGTTATTCATCCTCCTCGTTCACATCTATCTTTCACTTTACTTTTTTACGTTTCTATCGTGCAATTTTAAACGGTACGTATATCTATATCTATATATATATATTTGCCATTTAGCGATACTATTGTTGCGAAAATATTGTGAATATTGATATTCGGATTTCGGTTTATGGTATCTTCAGTGGAAATTGAATCTATTTTTTAGGTAGAAATAAGATATTTAAAAATATGCCCATTTACAAGTTATATAAGTACCAATTATTAAATTTAAATAAAATTAACAAATGGACAAATTGTTTCTACTAGGGACCGTAAAAGAGTAATGACAAAAATTTCAATTGTTAATAAAGAAGATTTATCTTATTTTAGCTAAATTTATATTAAAATTTAGTCAAGTTCACCAAAGTCTCATTTCAAATGTTAGGAATGTTGATATAAAGTTTATATAAAAATTAACTTTATACACTCTTAATTTCCGCCTCAAAAATCGTATCTTCTATAGTTCTTACGTAATTTCTTAAGCCCTTCTCTCAAATTCCCAGCATTCTGCAGCGGAAGCGAGAAAAGAAAGTTTTGAGGTTACGATTTATACTCCGAAAATATTAAACGCTGCGTCGTATGACCTATACCTATTACATGCGCTGGTCATCTATTCAGTCTAATTTGAATTACAAAATTTATTACAACATTTATATTTATTATTATAAGAATTAGTAAATTCAATTAGATTGTAAGAATTGTAAGAATTGGCAGTGTATACTTAATTGCGTATAGTAATCAGACCTTATGTAGCTTCAATCGAAAAGATAGGGACTCGTTACCTAAAAAATTGGATACTCGTTTCTAAAAATTATGGCAATGTGTTAAAACGAATTTTACTAACTGCAGTTTACCTAACCGTTATAGGGAATCATTACTATAGCTTTTTCTCTCCGTGTACAATAACTCAAAATCTAACAATTTTTCCTTATATATACATTAAATTTGAAAAAGTTTATAAATTTCAAGAAAAACCTGTTGAAATATTTAATTTATATTATTTAAAATCATTGATTACAGTTATAATTAATAAAATCTTTTCACATGGAATCTCCCATATATATATATATAAAGTATACATGGTAAATAAAACCTTACCTCTCATCCCTTTCGCGTATAATGCATACGTTTTTTAGACGTACGTGATTTTGCATAACGCTGAGAGAGTTCGATCGGAAATTACGTCAGCCGATCTTGCGTCGGTTAGCCATCAGCGGTGCACAAGTCAGTACGAAAAAGAGAAGAGAGAGTAGAGAGGAATTCTCTAATCCCGAAAATGTAGCCCACCCCGGTAATCCCCGTATAATCCCTTTCTGGGAAATATCCGTTTCGGGGTTGCTCAATGCGACTTTCCCACACGAGATGTGTGCAAATACATACGTAAATCTATACGATCTGACGTCAATTTCGTGTCCGAGCTAATCTTGGCTTTCTTACATATATTGCGTGCGATATACGATTCTTCGTTTCTTTTCTTTTTGAAATTAAAATGATTATTTATCAACTTCTCGAGGGTCGTGTAGAAAGGTTTTTTTAAATTTAAATAAAGAAAAAGCTCATTTTTTTACGTTACGCATATGTGCAACGTTTCGTGGGCAAAATTCGCGAAATTCGCACTTTAGGGTGACAAACAATTGTTATTATAATTAGAAAAATAACATACAAATCATATTAAATGAACACAAAGGACATTAATTATTTTCACTTATATATATATATACACTGAGAAAAATTTGCTAGTATAAATTACTATTTTAATGGTAAAAGCAAGACAGACTTGCACAATTATAAAAATGGCTATTAATAATAAAAAAAAAGTAAAAATTGCTATTATTAATGGTAATTTTTCCAAAATGGTGGCAATTTTGACCATTATTAATAGCAATTTTTATAAATGTGCATGTCTATCCTCCGTTTACCATTAAAATAGTAATTTTTACTAAAAGATTTTTTTAGCGTACCAATCGGTGTCAAACAGGTATGAAATGGAAACACGCAGGTATACAGAAGATTAATTAAAATAAAAAATTAAACCTTTTATTTTCAATATCTTAACCAAGGGAATAAGTTTTAAGGCACGATCGCTACACGGGAGAGCCTTATATTATAACGAACTGATTTGAGGCCCTCCCTAAAATGTATGTATGATATTAGATGCAACCATGTATCTAATATCACTCAGTCAATTTTTGACCGATTAATCTGAGATTTACAGGATAACTTCGTCATAATGCAATTGGATAATGGTCCTATTTCCAGATATGTAGCACTGTAACACTTTAAGTGATGGCATTATTTTTTATTACTTGGAAAGGTTACATAGATTTATTTTTAAATGTATTAATCCTACATAAAAACTTTATACGGACGAAATCTTCCTTTCAAAATAACAAAACTTTTTCCTATTTTACACTTTACGTTTAGAACAATATTTTAAAAAAATAAACAGAAAAACGGTCAAAATAACGAAAAATTACAAAAAATGACGTTTCTTCACAATAAAATTAAATGTATCGCAGTGCGTGTGTATTGTTACACGATCCGAATATTATATTATAATTATATTTTGTAATAGTAAACCAAAAATCCCGAGCTTTAAGAAAATTAATAAAAGTTGAATTGTTGAGTCAGGTAATTTACCCAACATTCACAAACGGTGTGAGCACGAGCTGCGAGCTTTATACGTTCGTGACTTATATGCAAAAGCTTCAGAAAGCTTTTTGCATGCTACGCGATGCAAGGCGCGGAGGAGCTCTAGATCGCGAAGCGAAGCGTTCGATCTAGAACTCCGAACCGGCGAGTCACGGCGACCTTAAGGCTGCACGTGGCGAACTAGTTCTTGTATAATTAAATTCCGTAATATATCATTTTTTTCTTTTGTCTCGCGGTATTTTTAATAACAATCGTTAACAACGTCTAAATTTTCATATGTACCACTTTGTCGAATCTGAAAATTTGACAGTAACATAACAAAACATGATTTAAGTTTTTTATTTCCAGTATAATTTTTAATTGCAACGTTAACACAATATTTCATTCGTGGCGTTTTAAATCATTTTTACAAATGTTACTATTACAATTTCAGGCTATTCGATGAAGTGGTGTCCTGAGATATCCTGCAGTAAGTCCGTTACGGATATTATATAATATTATATATAATTAATTAATATAGTTTTGTTATATATAAATTGGCCAAAAAATGTTAAATAAAAGTTAATATTAACGGTATTTGTTTAAAAATAAATATATATTTGTAATGATTATGGTAAAAATAATTAATTGTTAATATTAAATATTTTTTTTTTCAATTTTAACCGAGTGTTCTGTACCCTTAAAAGAGTGTTAATTCGCTGTTGACTGATTAAAACAATGCAAAAGTGTTAATTTCTACATCAATTTCGCGTTCATTGCCCGTTTCGCAGTATATGCGGTTATACAACAAAAACTCGAAATTTCAATACCGACCGTAGAAGCACGCTCGCAGCAACAACACCCGCCGATCAAACGAGCGATCGAGATAAACCGATTCATAACCGATCATTCAAAAGGGGACATAAAATAAAAACGAAGCTTGACAATGCGTATTAGATATATCTGCTAAACTGACTATATAAAGAACACGATGTCGGAATCGTTCGCGCGTTGTTTTACAAAGGAGCAACGATCACGCGGATAATCTCGCGTTCAGTGCGAGGGATTACGATAAACGGATTTGGAAGTATGTTTTTGCGCACACATGCACCCGCGACGCACGTTACAAAAAATATCTTCCCGCGCCGCAAGAAAAACAGAGAGAGAGAGAGAGAGAGAGAGAGAGAGAGAGAGAGAGAGAGAGAGAGAGAGAGAGAAAGAGAGAGAAGTTGTATATATTTAAATCGATGCGTGTATATACTTGTATATGTATATATATGTATATATCGCGAATTGGCATTCCTATTAGAATTATAAGAATATTGTATAATAGAACTAGCGAAACGGGGGATAAAAATCATTGAACGACCTTTACATACAATGGGTGAAAAAATATATTGGTGCGCAAGAAGAAAAAAAAAAAGAAAACGTGTTCACGCGCGTATGTATAGTGTTTAGCATAAGTCGTCGAATGGCTACTGCGCGTTCCTAGCAGGTGACTGTTTAACACCGCGCCCGATTAATCGATAATCGATATATATACATATAATTAACGTACGTATCTCGTTCACAAAGAGAGAGTCTCAGATGCGGGAAACGGCCGATATTACATAATGAAAACATGAAGGAAACCGTAATTATTTTTATACCATGCTTCGGTTTATGCAAGTTATGGACAATTAAGGCAAATTTTGTAAAATAAGAGACCTCCACTTTAATCGCATATAAATGGGAAACAAATGAATTAATAAAGATCTTCAAAACCAAAAATCCACAAGAAACCTGAGATGAAGTAGACACGATTTTAAAATAGAAGCACAAATCGGTTAATTTCTCTTAAATTAATGGAAAAAGTAATATATAAAAAGTTTAGGACAAAAAAATCAATAAATTTTTAGTACTGTAACGGTTTTGATATTTTCAATGATAATAATAATAAATAATATAATATAAAGTTAATACTAACAATTAACTACCGTTAAACAATAGTCTCACTACGCGATCAGCCGCTCAGTAATAATACGTGTCTATAAGACACGTATAAGCGGCGGCGGTATCCTTGACTTAGCGAACGCGAACGAAAATAAAAGGGCAAACAATAAAAATAGAAACACGATGTTTAATTAAAAATAAAAAAACCAAGAGTATATTATCAAATTAAAGGTAATACACGCATGCCGCTGCACGCGGGATCGCAGGTCGATACGCGAAATAAATAAAGAGAGAAAGAGAGAGAGAGAGAGAGAGAGAGAGAGACTACAGAACTGGCACTTACAGTGCGTGAGCCGCGATCGATAATTAAACAACCAGGCGAAGTCTGCGTGGTCGCTACTCTCCTTAGCTTCCTGGGCTGCGTTGTCGGCGAACAAACTATTGCAACTTCACTGGATCACCAGCACAGCACCAGGATCACAAGCGGCACGAGGCAATCAAAGATATGGAGAGAAGAATAAATCAACAAAGTTTTTCACGACGGTTGAGATTAATCACACGGTTGATATCAGTCTAACGGTTGAATTCAATCTCACGGTTGATATCAGTCTCTCGCCGGTTGAGTTTAGTCTAAGTGCTCTCGCACTTACGAACCGAAAACTCTCTCTCTCTTTCCCTACTTTTACCTTTACGAAGGTCCGCGAAAATCGTCGAAAATCGTCGAACGTCGACCTGTAACAGCTGTAAAGATTAATACACAGGCTAGACAGAGAGAGAGAGAGAGAATGTAACGATCAATTTAATATAATCAAATATTATATTAATTCGTTACAGTACAAAGTATTGGTTAAAATTGCTTTAATTTCTTATGGTTTCCATAACTTTAAGTTATATTAACCGATTTGAGCTTTTCTTTTTTTTCAGTCGTGCCTATTTGATCTCAGTTTTCTTGTGGTTTTCGATTTAAATGTCCATCTTCATGTGTTTTCCAATTATAAGCTTCTAAAGTGTTAGACTTTTTTTCTTTTTACAAAAATTTGCTTTAATTGTATAAAACAAATCTTAAAATTTGGATAATCCCACATCTGAGACAATTATTTCTACCTAAAAAACCGAGAACCGGCAAAACCCGATAAATCCGCAGTTTTCCCGGCAAAACCAGGTAACTTGAGGATATTACGTGATTTCAAGGATTAGAAACGATGTACCCTGGACTAACTAATATCAAAATGTTTGTATTAAATGCATCTATAAACTGACTCTAGTATTGCAACGTATTTCGTTTGTTTTGCGATTTAACCAAACTTTGTACTATCAAACTCGATTTTCTCAAAATCACAAAAAGTAGACTTAACTATATATATATATATATATATATATATATATATATATAAGTAGGTATACTATGGGGATTCTAGATCATTTGGACCCCCTTCTCGGAGTAATATAATATTATTATAGTTTTGCAAGTGTGAACTTTTCCCCTTCCCTGCCTCGACCCCCGATCCCCGACTTGGACGCCGATCTTTATATATATATATATACAATATCACCGCGTACGTGTGTGTGTATCTATATTTGTAAGAAAGAAAATTTAGCGTATTGAGAGAGCCTCATCCACGCTCTCACCTGTTAGGTACAACCACTTACATTTACCTCTCCATATTTTCTTACTTGGAAATAGAAAAGAGCAATAACACATGTAAATCACAAGTAAATTACAAAATTTTAGACACAGAATGTAAGAAAGTGGACTGGGATTATTTTTCTAATATATTGGATCCAAACATTGCATTAAACGCATTATTAATGAAACTTAGTGATTTAATTAAAATATTGAATCTTAAAATTAGATGCACAAAAAGTCACCAAGGAAAAAGTGGATAACGAAAGCAATAATTACTTCTTGTTTAACCAAAGGAAAATTATGTTTTAATTATAAAAATGACCCGAATAATATAAATTAGAAAGAGTTGTATCATAAGTATATCAAAGTATTGAACAAAGTTATTTATAAGGCCAAATTAGATTATGGAAAAAAAGAATTTCAAAAAATTGGGAATAATAGCAAAAAACTGTGGAAGTTTATTAAGAGTAAAATAAATAAAAATACTAAAACATCTAATGACACCATACAGTTTTTTGAATATGATAACATTAAAACTACTAATACTTTTGAAATGGCAGAAATGTTAAATAAGTTCTTTAAAGATATTGGTCCAAATTTAGCGAAAGATATAAGAGTATCTAATAGCTATAAAGCTCAGCCACTAAAAGTTAACAATCAATTTATTTTTATATTGCCAACAAATACAAAAGAAATAAGAAAAATTGTATCAGAAATAAAAGATACATCTGGAGGTTGTGACAAAATAAATACTAAATTGTTGAACCATTTTATTAAATATATTGAATCTCTGCAAAATATTTTCAATGATTGTATTAGCAAAGCAATTTGACCAATGGCTCTTAAAAAAGCGGAAATCGTTCCAATTTACAAAGATGGAGAAAAATCAACGGCGAATAATTATAGACCAATATCTTTAATTTCGATTTTGGCTAAAATACTGGAAAAAATTATCCATGCCAGATTAATTGGTTTTCTCAATGAATCCAAAATTATATCCAATAAGCAATACGGATTTTTAAGAAATAAAAGTACGAATGATGCCTTGAATTTTACAACTAATTATCTATACAATAAAATTGATGATAATAAACCTACCATATCTACATTTCTAGATTTGGCAAAAGCTTTTGATACAGTGAATCATGATAAATTGCTTACAAAACTCGAAACTTATAGTATCAGAGGTCAATTGTATAATTTGATGACAGATTATCTAGCCAATAGATATCAAGTAGTGAAACTTAGAAATGTTAAGAGCACTAGTATGCTAATAAAAATGGGAGTCCCACAGGGCACTATTCTTGGACCATTACTATTTGTGATTTATATTATTGATCTCTTGGACATTATATCGGGCAATTGCATAATACTATCGTACGCGGATGATACAGTTTTGTTAAGCTCAGGCACAGATTGGTAGAGCTGTGTTACGGCAATGAACAGTTGTTCTGATAAAGTTTGTGATTTGATTGCGGCTAATGACGTATCTCTAAATGTGTCTAAGACTGTGTTTATCCCTTACGGTAGCTATAGAGACAGTATTCCTAAATTGCTCAACGTAAATATTAAAGGAAGCCCGATATAAAGAGCAGAATATACAAAGTATTTGGGGGTAATGATTGATAGTCATTTATAATGGAACTATCATGTAGAATGTGTAGTAATGAAGACTAGATACTTGCTTTTTATTTTTAGGAAATTATCAAATATCTTGAATCTAAATACTAAACTTCATATCTACTATGCACTTTTAATAGTATAATATCTTATGGAATTATTGCATGGGGTGGAGCATACGGTAATGTTTTGAAGCCAATAGAATCGTTACAAAAAAGGATATTAATAATAATTTTTGGAGATATTCAAGATACTCTTATTTCTTTCAATATTAAACAACTTTTTATTTCAAATGCCATATGCTACTACTATCAAGATATGAAATCCAAGTATCTTGATTCAACTAGTAAAACAAGAAATAAAATTCTACATTTAACAGCAATTAAGAAAAGTATTAGTTACAAAAGTAGTGATTGTAATGCCACTAAATATTTTAATAAACTTCCAAAGGAACTTAAAATATTGAATCTAAGGAAAAAAAGTATTAAAGCTAAAATAAGCGACTATATAAGAAAAAATAATTTATTTTAAAGAAAATTTATTTATGTTTTTATGATTAATATATGTAAATGGAATTTAATTATGTTGCGAAATTGAAAAGTGTTATAGTTTTAAGGTATATTTTTGTTATTAAATTTAATCCTAATTTTTAGAACCGGACCTATGTACAGATATTGAATGTATCTCTATAGGATGTAGGTTATGTCGGATACATTTTTTAGTGTATCTAGATTTAGCTACATATTGTATTCTGGTTAATAAATAAATAAATAAAATATCATAATTTTCCTGTATATATACGTCAACGTGGTAAGTATATTTTTTAAAATGAATAAATTATTAAATGATTATTAAATATTATAATATAAAATAAGTTTCGAATGCATTATAGTGCAATGATACATTATGCGATTAGGAGACTCATCTCGATTCTTCTCTTTATTCATAAACAAGAGGTATCAAATTTGTAGAGGCCCTCGAAGGTTCTGATACATAAACATTGATAAAATCAATATGATATTTTTTATACTTCATTTTGTCAGTAGCTGCTTGATTCTGTCAGTAGCTTCTTGATTCGCGAGGACAATTTTCGTGGTATGAAAAAGATGCTGTTATAATTGCAGCAGCTAACAAGTGAAATTGATATTGAAAGTGATAAAGAAAACAATAAAAATTTCGAGAGTTCATTCAGTTTAGATCAACTTAATGAAATTATTGATTTAGCGAGAAAAATGGACTCAGAAGAGGAAACACAAGATGAAAAGACTCATAGTCTTTATAAAAAAACTGCTCAAAAGAAAAGCGAAGCTTCTTCATCAAGGATGAAAAATTATATTAATGAATTTTGTATAGAACTCGAAAAGCCTACAGTAAGTAATCATATACTTAAAATTATATTTTTTTTATTTGAAATAAAATGAATTTATCGTTCGGTGATATGTATATGTGTAAATTATATAATATCGGTCTCTCCGAACCTGGTAAAATCTCCAGTTCCTTACTGAGGAAACCAAGCTGGAGATCGAGGACGAAACGCCTTTAATTATTTTAAAAAGCCGTGCTCTGGGAAATTCCACCAACCATAGTGGACAAAGAGTAAGATAGGCCTGCTTTATTCTAAAATAAAGCATTTAGTTCGGAGAGACCGATATTATATAATTTACACATATATATTTTTTTATATTTTTATCAATTTATTAATACGGATTGTGTTTATGTACAAATTAATTTAATTGTGAATTAAAATATTTTTAAACATTTTTAAAATTGATTATATTTTTTATCAATTTTTCAAATTATGTGAAATTAATTTTAAACTAAAAATTTATGAATAAAACTGTTGGATTTTATTACAAATTCAAATTGAAAATTATATTTATAATAACTAAAACTTTTTCATATTTAATAAACTATACTATTTTTAAATATTTATACTCTGTTAAAAAATGTTTATACATATTTTATCGAATATCGGATTATGTGTTTATTTGAAATTAATATTTAGATTTTATTATAATTTTCAATTTTAAATTATTGATGATTTTATTACAAGTTCTATTTAAATAATTATATTAAAATAATAAAAATTTTACGTTTATTTAATAAACTATACTATTTTTAAATATTTTATCAAAGTTCGGATTATTAATTTTTATTGATATTAATGTTTATTTGAAAAGAATTTTTAGATTTTATTATAATTGTTCAATTTTAAATTATTAAATAAAACTTTTTAGAAATCTCAAAATTTAATAACATCGGTAGAGGAACCTTTGAAGTCACAAGAAACAATGGTTGAAGCATCAACATCATTACCTCAACCACCACTATATTCACGAAAATTCCAAAAAGGAATTCATATACTCCAGTACCTATAATTGTAAGTAGTTTTGTTTATTGCTTGAAGTATTTTACATGTTATATAAAATTTTACTTATTTTCTTTAATTAATTCAGTATCTATATATAATTCAGTATATATTTTTTTCTTTTATAAATATACAAACATCAACCATCAAAAGCATTCTATATTAAACAACCAAGCACTATTTTAAACTTAAAACGAATTCATAATAAAATTTAAAAATTTACTCAATGGATTTTATTACAATTTTAACTAGAATTGATAATTAACAATTTTCATATATTTTTGTTTTAGAAGTCCGTAAAATTATTATCACCATCCTTTAAGTCGAGACTTGCAATGCATTCATCAGTTGTAAGTAATTAATTATTGTATGTGCAATGAAGGTATAATATTTAATGTAAACAGTAATTTTGTTCACAGACTCACAGACTTCCAACAACATCATAACCACCTCCACCATTACCTCAATACCACTATCGCCACCTCCAATACCGCCGCCTCTATCACTTTTAATATCACCTTGACTACCACCATTGCGTCCATCACCACCTCTTCCATCACTTTCAATACCACCACCGCCATTATTACCACTACTATTATGACCACCACTCAAGATTTCAAAGCCTGTGAGTATTTATTAAACTTCACATAAATTTTAAATTTTGTGTATATTAAATTTTGCATCGATATTTTTATGTTTAGGATGCATTTGGTAAACAACATGCTTTATTGCCCAAAGCGCTACAAACCCAACCACCACCACTACCTCTGATTTGTGAAATACTTGGCAATGTGTTATTTTTAGACATGCCGCACATTGATGCGTATAATGAGTTACCAAAACCGTGGCCAATCAGATTGACGCCATATATTACCGGTTACCGTGAGGTACAAAAACCACTACCATGTACATCAACTCGAAAAAAATGTAAGGCTTACGTCCGAATAGAATGGTCTTGTTTACCCTGGATAAGAAAACCGACAAAACCAACAAAATTAAGTTGTAAAAAAAACCAGCAAAAAAAATTAATTGATCTCCACAAGTGTTCACTGATTGATTATGTATTTATTTTTAAGTTATATAAAATTTATATACTTTTATACTTTTATAATTTATATATTGTTCAAAATTAATAAATAATTGAATTTAAAGTTTTATAATAGTATATTACGATACGAGTGTGAGAAGCAGGGGATTCACGCACGAGTCGCAAAAAGACGAGTTCTTGTATCGCCTGAGCACACTCGTATCGTAATATACTATTATACTTTTGTAATTTTTTTTTTTTAAAGTGATAAGAGTCCCAACCTCGCAAATGGGTATTAAGCGGAAAAAGAAAATTTTGTTGAAAAAGAAGTCTTTACGTGAAGTTATTAAACATGCTACAAACTCTATGGTAAAGAGCCAATGTGCTAGTGTCGTTATTAAGTCAGCACTTCAAGCTGCAAGAGAAACAGTTAAGAAGGCTGGAGGTAAACGAAGCATTAGTATTTCTCGTATTCTTCTGGTCTCTTCAAAAATTGGTGGATTTTTACCCTTTCTCATACCTTTATTTGCTGGTTTAAGTGCGACAGGAGCTTTGACTCGAGGTGCATCTGGTTATGCTAAGGCAGTTAATGATGCAAAATCTGCTACACAACAATTTGAAGAGAGTAAGACACAATAAAACGATGGAAGCAATCGCGTTAGGAAAGGGTCTTTACCTAAAGCCGCATAAAACAGGTTCGGGTCTTCATTTAAACCCGCATGAAAGTAATGGATTGGAAAACAAAACTTTAAAGTAATTCTACCAGATCGAGCATTAACTGATAGTGATCTCGTAAAGTACGCTCGCATAATGCAAATTCCAAATTTTCATGAAAAATGCAATGCCTGTTAAAGGACCTCAATATCATGAATCAGCTGTAATAAATCTTGATGATGCAGATAGACCTGGAACGCATTGGGTTGCATATAGAAAGCGAGGGCAAAATGTAGTCTATTTGGATAGTTTTGGAGACCTTCAACCACCTCGAGATTTGATGTTATATCTAGGATTAAATAGTATTAAATATAATCAAAAACGTTACCAAGACTTTAATACGTATGTGTGTAGTCACTTACGTCTCTTGTTTCTATGCAACAAGCTCGGCGAGTATGAAGATTTATAACTGATTATAACAAGTTAGTATAACATTAGCATTCATGGAGAGCTCATTAACGTTGAGTTTAACAGGTATATCATCTGCATTAGAAGCACAATATTTTCCTTCGATCGAATTATCAAACGTAAAAAATTATGTTCTAGGACTAGTAGAACTTTATCATTTAACTCTATATCCAACATAGACGAGGGTAATTAGTATATTACGATACATGGCCAGAAAGTTGGATTTCCTGGCCTGCGTGATATGACGGCCGAGGCGAAGCCGAGGTCGTCATAAAACGCAGGCCAGGGCATCCAACTTTCTGGCCGAGTGTCGTATACTATTTTTCTTCATCCCAGTCCGAAAGTATACAATAATATAATTAATATTAATTATTAAATAATCATTTACGACGAACAGAAAATACCACCCAATCTTACAGTATTTGTCTGCTACGTTTTTCGTAGCCAATTTCAGAGCAAGCTTCGGGTAACCTCGCATTACGCGACACGTGAGACGTTATATTCGATTCATGTTGTATTTTTGATGCCCGCCCGACATTTGCAAAACCGAGGCGAAGCCGAGATTTTTGCTGGTCGGGGGCGGGCATCAAAAATATAACAAACATACACATAAGCATGTATAAATTTATTGAAAAATCGTATTACTTTAGCAGCAGTTTTAATGCAAAGTTGCGATAAACAGCGTGCATAGAAGAAGTTGACTTTACATTAATAAAATTTACATTTGTAGTTAAATATCAATTGCACTGTTAAAATTTGAACATAAAAAAATGAAACATATTTCTTTCACATGTATTTACATCATCGATATTAAATCAATATTAAATTGATAGAGTGGAATTTAAAAATGACACGAAATAGATAGAATGAACACAGTCAACATAAGTATTCTACATATACTCTCGCTCTCTCTTTCTATCTATCGTTTTATTAAACAAAACAATTATACAAGATATTTTATAAGGCAACATTAAAATACAATTTACATTTGAAAACCATAAGTGCTTGTAGTAAATTGATTAATAAATTTTAAATAATTTAGCAATGTTTACTTGAGAGGTTAAGCACTGTACATGTTATATTGGGAACTTTGCGGCCGTTGCTACAGCCGTTGCTATGCATCGAGGCTGCGAAAATCTGTGAGCCAATCAGAGCGCGCGAGACTCCGGCCGGCCGCAAAAGTCGCTCTTCCCGTATCCATATATATGCGGCCGGGAAACACGTACTTTCGGCGGGGGGATGAAGAAATAGTATATTACATACCATGGCCAGTAAAATAAGAAATGTCTCAGATCACATGTAATTGTCGGCCGAGGCGAAGCCGAGGTGGACGATCATGTGATCTGAGGCTTTCTTTTTTACTGGCCAAGGTGTGTATACTATTTTTCTGCTCGACGTTGCCGGAAAACGGCGACTTCAATTCGCGCAGCGGCCGGAAAGCGGCAACTTCCCGGCCGCTGCGCGAATCGGTGAAATCATTGTATTACCAGCCGGTAGTTATGAAATTAAAGACATTGAACACTATCTCCACGATCAACTTGCTTCTAGAGGTGTTGAAATTAGTATTAAACCAAATAATAACACACTTTGAAGTGAAGTAAAGTGTAGTTTACCGGTAGATTTTCAACCTAAAGATTCTGTTGGGGAATTATTACGTTTCACTCCACGTTTATTAAGACCAAATATATTGAATTGTTCTGATCAACCTGTGAGAATCCTTAAAGTCAATGCTTTACGTATTGAGTGTAATATTACAACTGGTACATATGTAAACAGTAAAAAAGTGCATACTATTCACGAATTTTTTCCAGCTGTACCTCCAGGATATAAAATTATTGAAGTACGAACACACGTTATTTATCTACCAATTTCAGTTAGAAGCATTTATTATATTCAAGTTCGTATTGAAGTACTCGCACATCAACCATATATGACATCAGCCTACAATAATAGTGGATGAGATTCGTATATCTATTCAACATCAAGATTTATGTTTATTACCATCGCGTAGTACATTACATGTTTACGGTAAATTACTAAAAACTGATGGTAATGTAGTTATACCAAAACAACTTTAGTGAATAATGCCATCTGTTATATGTTTGAGGAAATCAGGTACGAGATCAATGCGGTTGAGGTAGACAAGTGTAAGAATGTAGGTTTAACTAGCTTAATGAAAAATTGGGTATCGATTAATCCAGCACAAGATTTGCTTTTGGAAAACGCAGGATGGCTTGATATTAATGAAACAAAAAAGTTAACTGTTAATGCAGGTTACTTTGATGTTTCTATACCTTTAAGTATGATTCTTGGATTTGCAAAAGGATTATCGTAAAATTGTAGTCAACGTTAAACATGAACTTATTCTCACGAAAGCTAGAAATGATTTAAACGCAGTTATACAAATTGAAGTAGCAGCTGACAATAATAATATTGTGTAAAAAGATTTTAAGATAAACTTATTAAAATTTGAGTGGATGATGCCGTACGTTCTTGCTACAGATCGAAATAGAATACATTTACTTGATTTTATCGGAAAAGATAAAGCGATAGCTATGTGTTCCTGGGATTTTTATGAATTTCCTATGTTACCAGCCACCTTCAAGCACGTGTGGACTATTAAAACATCTAATCAGTTGGAGAAACCACGATTTGTCATTATAGGATTTCAGACTAATAGAAAGAGTCAAAAAAATATTAATGCAAGTAAATTTGATGATTGCAATATTAGCAATGTAAACTATATCTTAATTCGCAGAACTATCCGTATGGAAATTTAAATCTCGATGTTACACGTAATCAATATGCTATACTCTACGATATGTATGCAAATTTTCAAAATATCTATTACGGTAAAGATTTAGAACCAATGTTAAATAAAAAAAAGTTTCTGGAACATATGCCACTTATTGTTATTGATTGCTCGAAACAGAATGAGTCGTAATTTTCCATTAGGAACTTCTGCTTATTGGTTGATTTTACATGAAACGAGTTAAAATAATAAAAAAGTAGTAAAATATGATTAAATACATGTTAATAGTGATAATTACAACACATTATTTTTACATTTAAAAAGGAAAATATGGAGAGGTAAATGTAAGTGGTTGTACCTCATAGGTGAGAGCGTGGATGGGTCTCTCTCAGTACGTTAAATTTTCTTTCTTTCTTACAAATGTAGATACACACACACACACACACGGTGATATTGTATATATATATATATATAAAGATCGGCGTCCAAGTCGGGGATCGGGGGTCGAGGCCGGGAAGGGGGAAGGTTCACACTTGCAAAACTATAATAATATTATATTACTCCGAGAAGGGGGTCCAAGTGATCTAGAATCCCCATAGTATACCTACTTATATATATATAGTCGAAAAAATATATATAGGTGATGTAGTATATATTAAAATGGAAAAGTATTAACGAGCGAACGTATACATACATACAGCACATACGTACGCGCGTCTACGACTCGACAATGAATCATAATTTGATTGGTCATTAAACTAACAAACTCGTATAAAAAAGGTTGTAATGTTCGATCATTACGCGATTATAGATAGGTATATATATATGGAAAGAGAGAGGAAGAGAGGAAGAGAGGAAGAGAAGAAAAGAGAGAGAACGTCCGTTAACGCTTTATTATCGAGAATTTCTTTTACGACGGTACCGCTGTACGAATATACATATACATAGATATATAATATACTTTTCATTCTCTCATTTTCTCCGTAATGTCGAATCTCGCCCTCTTTAACCCGGAAAATTTTGCACAAATGAATAAAATTAATTTTACGGTCGGAGCCGTAAAATCTATACCGCGAGAGAGTCCAAAGTCGAGTTATATTATTTAAACGAGACGATTGTAAAAATATATATATAGTAAACCCCGCGGTTGTTTATTATATTATACATCCGATTTTAAATGCGGATCTTCGCCTCTTTTTTTAACACTAGTCGTTATCATCGGTTCGGAGCCAAGTTGCATCGGTACATGTATAGGGGAAATCGTTATAATTCTTATATATATATATATATATACATGTGCGCGAGTGTCGTCCCGCGACACAATTTCTACCAAGAGTAGTAAACCCCCCACTTGTCGCGTAAACTCGATATTTACTACTCGATAAAATATAAAAATCCGTGTAGAGTCGAGGATTCTATTTTTATGTTGCACGCAAAGTTTTAAATTATATGTATGTATAACGAATATATTTACCGTTATACGAATTATATATGTACACTTCGTTTACGTATATACCTTTAAAATTCGTTAATGTCGATATACATCTATATATATGTATGAGGATCCATCAAATCAAATCAAGCGAGAGAGATATTGCAAATTTTACATATTTTAATTATTACGAAAATTTCTGTTTTATATAGGAACAGTTCAATACCGTTTAATATATACCCTAGTAAAAAAGTTTCAATTAAAAATTACAATAGGGTCTATGGTAAAGAAATAAAAGAGTGACAAACTCAGGAAAATTACTATAATTTTTGCAGTACAAAATTGAATAATCTTTAGAATAAAATTTACTTTACAACTAGCAACAATTCCTCGGTCGTTGACGCTCCATCGGTTGTAACTATAGTAAATTTATATTTACATTTTATATTTTTTAAACTTTATAATTTTAAAACTTACTTAATAACAATATATAATATAATATGTGATTATAATAAAATTCAGATGTCAGCATCGTAGCTGACAAATAATTAGTTTTCTCAATGCGGGATAAATAAGAATGGTTGTCATATTGTTATTCACCTGTACCGAAAACACCTATAAAATATTTATGGAATTTTTCTAATTTTACCCCCTCCCCCTCCCCTATCTACCATTAAGTGGGGGATACATATAAACTGGTTGTCATTAATTTTTTTTAAAATTCTTCTATTTTTAATCTCCCCCCCCCCCCTCCTTCTTTCATATTTAAAAAGGGGAATAAGAAAGAATGTTTGTCATATAGTTATTTACCTGTACCAAAAACTCCAATAAAAAATTTTTGGAATTTTTTAATTTTACCCTCAGTCCTCCTCAACCTATCATTACATGTGGGATAAATGAAGAGTGGTTGTCGTATTCAGCGTTAACCCTTCTTCTCCACACATACGCTTAATTCTTGGCACTTGTGGGATACCGGACACCGCCTGATGGACGCCGGCGGACACCGGAGAACGGATGAGTTTTAATATAATAATAGAAATAGAATAGATTATTGTAGGTTTTTAAAGTACAGAAGTTTTTACTCTAAATCAGTGATTTTTCTCTTGTTTCACTCCAACGAATTGGAGAGAGGTAATTCGTACTATTACGTTTTTCTTCGAAATGTACTATCTCAATGCAATCTTAATCTACTAGACCAAAGAGGATTACTAAATTCGTTAGAGTATAAAAAGTTACTGAAAAATTTTATAAAATCATAAAAAACCGACAATTTCACACCTCAAAGGAAAATTGAAGTTATGTTTCGATACCGATTTATTAAGATTTTAACGTGGAATTTTTTAGTCAAGTTTTCACTGTAATTTAAAGAGCTTATTAATATAGGAATTACTTATAGTAATCTTATAGGAATCTTACCATTAGAATTTTATTTAATCTCCAATTTAAATGTTACATTTTTACTATTGTAGAAGTCATTTTTCGCATTTTCGTGAAACTTTCTAATCCGTTCAACAATATCGGATAAGCAAATCTTAAAAAGACATTTCGAAATTTGATGAAAAAAAAAATTAAATAAAACATTTGACCCGAG
Organism: Theocolax elegans; assembly: GCA_026168455.1. Taxonomy (NCBI): domain Eukaryota; kingdom Metazoa; phylum Arthropoda; class Insecta; order Hymenoptera; family Cerocephalidae; genus Theocolax; species Theocolax elegans. The sequence goes on along the minus strand of CM047428.1, from coordinate 433,424 downwards.
CTTGCACTTATATATAATTGTATACCACTAAGAATTGAATAATTTATTTCTACTGCAATTTATATACAATACAGCGTAACAATGTACGATTATTGAAAATAACATAGACGCTACAGAGTTCGACTATTAAATATTAACCGTTAAATAGAAGCCTAATTGAAAAATCTAGTCGATTATACAATGCGGTTTATATATGTCTGTGTGTGTGTGTGTGTGTGTGTGTGTGTGTGTGTGTGTGTGAGTTGCATATATAAGCGGTTCGAAACCAAATACACATCTGCGTCAGGGTTGTAAATTGTCTCGAATGATTTTTCGTCTCGACAGTTGACGTATATAACGTAAAAATCGATAAATCAAAATAAAAGAAAATTACGACGTTTGTATATAACCCAGAAGGCAAAGACAATTCTTTATAAAAATTCAAAAAGTACTCGTAACAGTTCGGAAGAATTCGGAAATCGATTGAGATTTGTTTTTAAAGTTAAATGAAAATAAAACCAATTAATTATCGATTGATTGAGAAAGCATTTTAGAACATAACAATAGTATTTATTAATAACATTCATACTCAATTATGCCAAGTTCTTTTAAAATATTTATTAGTTCTGAATCAGTCAAAAAAAAATTTATAACGTTTCTTTTATTCTTATTTTAACATTGCTCTTTGTATGCTCCCACTTTGGGACTAATTAGCGATGGAGGTCATACGATGTCTTTGAGTAAAAAGCACAGGTTGAAAATACCTTGCCCATTGGTGTTGGCGTCAATCGACAGCGACAGAGAATCCAACCCGGGACACCTCCGAGGATGCTACCGATCGAGTTATCGCAGGCCTCATAACTTACTTTCATTATAATATCTAAAAAAATATCATTTGTAACCGTTAAGCGGTTTTTTGCGATATTTCGTCCTGAATCGTAAAATAACATCGATGTTTTCGCATTATTGAACGTATTATGAACTTATAATTAATTGCTGCGAGCGGACATAAAAGTTTTTTTTTTCTGTTATTATGTTGAACATATTATAATGTTGTCGCGACAAGGGACACCGAATTGGCATACATAATTCCAAAAATTACAGTGCTTCGTAGGTATATCCATTAAATCATTTTTTTATTCTTTTACGAATTCTTTAAGAAGTATTTGGGTAAATTATATTTTAATTCTTTCTGAACGAATGTGCCGTCTAAGTATTCGTTTGCGTTTTGTCGCGGATTGCGCAAATCACCGTAAAGGCTGTGTAAGCGTATATTACATTAAATCGTAAGTGCGTAAGAAAAATTAGATTATATATGCGTTGTTTTTGTACTTTATATATATATATATATATATATATATATCCCCGTATATATATGTGTGTGTACGCGTTAAGAAAAACGATATAATTTGTTAACGACCGTTCTCGAGCATATAAATGCAAAAAATTTTTGTGTACATGCATATGTTTATACCCTGTGTGTCTGAAACACGGGCTTGTGTAAGCCCTTATGATCTTTTCCCGGTATATAGAGCTGCGACGCGAATTCATAAATTACCCTCGAACGATAATCTTAATATTTTTTTTCTTCTTCACGTATATCTTTTACATATACATATATATGTGTACGAGGAAACGAGGAATAATCGATCTACTACTAATGTATAATATACAGCTGGTAAATTGAATTAGTTCGTATATAGACGCGTAAATATACAAATATGGCGAAACCGACTGCGTATTATTTTATTGCCGAACACGGGAGGAACGTTAATTATTGAGTTATTATACGCGTTGCCGGTCGACAATTTTCAAAAACCGCCAACCCGAAATGTGCCGATCGTTTTATTTTCCTCTATGCGTGCGTGCACCGCGAGAGATCGCCTTAACTCCTCGCGCCGATTTTACGATTGACAATTTATAGTTTCGTAATATAGTGTAAAATTGTTATGGTCGTAGTATTGTTCGATGCCATTGGGTTATAGAGAGTAACAGTTTTTTTACGAATGAATTCGTTTCAATTACTTCGGGTTAGAGCACAACTGATTGTTGTGCAAATTGAAAAATCGGAATGTTTTTTTCTCCTGGTGTTGTATGGTTTTATATATACTCAGATATATAAAGTCAAGTAAAATTTAGTAAATAAATATATCCAGTATACAATTTGTCTTAATATACTCAAATAATTCAATAATTGGCACTATCACGGCTTTTCTATCAATTATTCGTATTATTATCAACGTTTCGGCCATCATTTATTATTTATGGCCCAACTCACGAACTAAAAAAATTTAAAACAATAATTATTATGCACAATATGATATATACACTCAACATACTTTTTCAGATTTTCACTTATAAAATATCATTTAAATCCACTAAATTGAAACAAAATTGTAAGAAAAGTCTTAATGTTTTATCAAATACATTATTTTGCTATTTTTTTATATTATTTTTTCCAATAATTCCAATAATTTTAAAGTATAATTTTTTATTGCAATGGTATCATAATCTGTTTCATTCAAGTCGATTAAAATTATACTTAAATGTTATGTGATAAATTTTTAGACTCAGCAGATATCCTATGAACAAAAAATCAGAGAACAAAGTACATCATAATTAAAAGTTTATATATAAATATCATGAATAAAAGTTAAAATTACACAATTTGTTTGTAAAATTAATAATTTTTTTCAATCATTATAAAAATATTATTAATTGCTAACCAACACGGTGGCGGAGTGGCGGAAACGCACCTCGGCCGGTCATGAAAGTTAAGCAGCACCGAGCGCGGTTGGCACTTGGATGGGTGACGTTCTCGGGCTTAGCTTAAATGATCGGTTAGGTGTTTTTTCACATTCCACAACGTGAGCGGGAGGTGTGAGGCATTCGGTTTCGGTGTTAAAGTCTACGCAATGTGACCTTGCCACCCAAACAGAATTGTTCTCAAATACACCGCCCTTCTCGGAGGAGGTTTTCCTAAATGGCATTTATCCCAACGGGTTTGGCCACAGGTTTTCCCTCTCTCCACGGGCATAACCCAGGGCGAATGCGAGAAGGGGGGGGGGGTAAAGAGGGGGTAAAATTGGAAATGGAATGAAATGGAATAAAGGTGTAGGGGATACGTAAAAACCTATAAAAAGGTGTACGTGGAAACTACCAAAATTTTTATTATTAATTGCTTATAATATTGAATAGTTTTTTTTTCAAATTTAACGTTTCGTGTTATAAAATGGGAACATTTTTAATTAATTTAATATTAAAAACTTTGTGAAAGTAATCGCGATCACGATCATGAAAGAATGTTTAATTTGTATTTTTTATATAAGAAATAAACCTAAAACCTAAAAGATTGTTCAGTCCCAAAATTAGATTATTATTAACTAACAATTCGTGAACATTTCTATAAAATCGTCCTTTTCATATTTTTATTTATCATTTTATATTATTAAGTAAATTTACTTTAATCCTATTTGTTTAATTCTAAGTACTGGCAATCAACGCTAATTGCTTATAGGTATATATATAGTAGTAAATCTTTAGGTACGTTCAATTGAAATGATAAGAATTACTCAATGAAATGATAATCATTACTAACTTTTTCTCTCTGTATATAGCAGTGTTGTACTTCCACTTGATTGTCCGTTACAAACACTATACCTCTCTTTTGCACACAAAGTAATTTAAAAACGAGTCAATTATCCCTGAGCGACAAAAATGTAACTCTTGAAAAGTGCTTTATGTCACACGTAACATAGAGAATAATTTTATGAAATGGCTCTTTGGAAAAGTTAAAAAATGACTCTGAAATATATGTATATATAACGGGTATATGTATGTATATACCTCTATAGAAGCGCGTGGATGTAGCTGTAAAACGTTCGAGAGCCCGCGATTGAGAGGTTAAAATTATTCGAGGCTTTAAACTCTCCCCCTCGGAGCTATAGGTGCGTATATAATATAGGAAACGATTGCGAAATCCTTCGAGCGCGCGTATTATATATGCCCAATGAAAAATCGTGTTTCTCCGTTTACACTGACGTTTCCAAGTGTTGATTACGCCGATTTAAACGCGAAGATGACTTTAACGACAAAGTACGGTTAATTTATTGAAAAATCGGTGTTATTTATTACCAAATTGCTATATACGACTGCGCTTGTTGTTTATATCTTTTTTCTTTTCGTTTCCTCTTCTTTTCTTCATTTTGCAAACCAGTCGAGTTTTATCGTTCAACTTGTTGTTGCCCCGTTGCCCGTTGGTGGTCGGACAATCCGAAAGAGAGATATTATATTTTTATACGACGCGCCTCTCATCTTTAATTATCGATTATATCAATTTCGTCTTTCTCTCACGTTGATGGCGCGTAACGCATCTCTCGATCCTTCTTCTTCTTTTTTTCTTGTTTCAATTCACGCGACATTCGTTTCTATATTTATATATACATATTTGCGAATTGCGATATACATCTGCAATTGACGATGATGCATCTGAAAATTTGATTGCTATACGTCGTTTTACCACATATTTATTGCGAATTTTTAAAATATTCCGAGAAATGTACATAGCTGCGAATAATCATGGCGTATGATTTTTCACGTACTGAATTGAATTATACTTGCTATTCTTAATAAGATAAAGGACCCAGTACTCGGGTAACGTGAAAATTGGCAGTAGTACTCGGACAGTCGTAAATACCTAATATTAAAAGAAATTAAAAGCCGACTCCCTAGTGGAATCAACAAAAATTTTGTAGCCATTTACTGAGTAGCGTTCTCATGTCAATCTATAAACTAACTAGGATGCTTGGCCAGGTCGTCTACAGCGATGAAACGCTTTTTCGAACCTTTCCTGCCCATTTCATGGTTTTCATTCCAGTTTACAAACCTTTTCTGAACATCAAAAATCCTTTTGGAATTTTAAGTAGACTAAGAAAAATTGGCCATTTTACCTAGGAATAATAGCCATGAAGAAGCTCCTAAAAATGATTTGGCTCAATTTGAGAGAAAAATGATAAACTTTAAAATATCTTTAAAAGTACTATTTATATAGCGTAAACAATCGTCTGTATCTATTACAAATGGTAAAACCGATCAAATTTCACAACACGCTTTAAGTTTTACAGGATTACCCAAAAAGTTGTTTCATATTTGATGAAGGTTATGTCCATCTAAGAAATGGTCAAAAAAGGTGTGAAAAAGCGTTTCATTTTGAGATAGAACCTGACCAGTTTCACTGGCCATTTCTTAGTTTTAAGCCCATTTTTCATATTTAAAATTCTACTAGGGAATATGCGATCAAAATATATTGGAGGTTGAATTTCACAAAAAAATATCTGTCCGACTTTATCTGCCACTCGCATTTCACGTTATTTCCTATGTCCGAGTAATGGGTCCAAGAAATGTCCGAGCAGTAGGTCCACCTCGACTTATCCCTAGTAGAATTTTAAATATGAAAAATGGACTTAAAACTAAGAAATGGCCAGTGAAACTGGTCAGGTTCTATCTCAAAATGAAACGCTTTTTCACACCTTTGTTGACCATTTCTTAGATATACATAACCTTCATCAAATATGAAACAACTTTTCGGGTAATCCTGTAAACAAAACTTAAAGCGTGTTGTGAAATTTGATCGGTTTTACCATTTGTAATAGATACAGACGATTGTTTACGCTATATAAATAGTACTTTTAAAGATATTGTAAAGTTTATCAATTTTGTCTCAAATTGAGCCAAATCATTTTTAGGAGCTTGTTCATGGCTATTTTACCTAGCTAAAATGGCCAATTTTTCTTAGTCTACTTAAAATTCCAAAAGCATTTTTGATGGTCAGAAAAGGTTTATAAATTGGAATGAAAACTATGAAATGGGCAAAAAAGGTTCGAAAAAGCGTTTCATTCTTGTACACGACCTGGCCAATCGTCCTAGTTAGTTTATAGATTGACATGAGAACGCTACTCAGTAAATGGCTACAAAATTTTTGTTGATTCCACCAGGGATGGTGTCCCAGTATACCGGACTTTACCATACTTTTTCGATCTTACATATTTTAATTATTTCGGCAATTAAATGTACTTATTATATATGCATTAATTAATACATTGTATGCCGAGTCATTAGGTTCATTCAAAAACTTTCAAAATTTGTTCTTTTCGGTTCGATAAATATATGGTTGTTTAAAAACACCTTTCAAATCTGTCCGAGTACTAAAATTCGTACACAAATTCTGCATAAATACTCGTCTGGAAAAAATAAGTATACCGGAATACTCAAAATTGTCAATTTGATTCGCAATTTTTTTTATATAAAATATTTTTACCCCGAACATTACTAAAAGTATATTTGTACAAAAATAAATAAATTTATTTAATTTATCATCTACATAAATAATTGTAATATATAACATAGTTTAATCAATATGCCAATTTTGATGTATTTTTTAGGTTAAATTTTCGGTAAAAATACGTTAAAATTATTATTTCGATCTAATTTCCCGCTTAAATCTATATAGGTATATATATAATAATTTAATAATTTTCATGTATTAAACTCTAGTAATTTGTGCATTTGTTAATATTGCTTGAGATTAAAAGTTGTTACTCAATAACTTGCAAATAGTCGTTTTTCGGTCATTTTTAAAAAATGTCTAAAAAAACAGAATCAATTTTTATTAGGGGAAAATTATCTAATTTTTAACACATGAACTAAAAGATTTATTTCAATTTATACATGTATATTATAAATAAACCGGAATAAAGTCTCGAAACTCTCGGGATTAAAACAAAGAACGAACACTTAAACAGCCACAACACTGAAATATTATTATATCAATAACGGTAAAATTTACAACTGGCGTTTATAACGATTCTACACGGATAAGAATAAGCCTGAAAAAAGTGCAATCGTCGAGGCAATCGTGCAAATGTGAACCGTTTAAAAGCGTCGTCCAAAACTGAACAAATAAATTTGACGAGGAAAATCACCGTGTAGAAAAAAAATATATTTTTTTGACTGATAACCTTCCGGCGAAGGAAGTAAAAAAATCATGAGATCCAAATGGAGAGAACGTACACTTATCAGACTTATTCGGCAGGTCGACTCATATGTGTATATGTATAGAGAAGCCGCGATTTAGTTGGCACTGTTGGCGGCGCCAAGATAAACCGGTTTAATAAATAGAGAGGATCGAGATATATAAACGTGCCACCCGTTACGGACATACGAAAATGTAAATATACATATATCCATATGAAATTGCGAGACCGAGCGAGTGAGGTTATTACGGAAGGCATCTGAAGGCTCCCGCAAACTTCACCTCACGCGACTATACCTCCAAATGTACAATTATTTTTTACCCTATACCAAACGAAACCTATACACGCACACTGAAATACTAATTGATTTTTTATGTAATTATAGATTTGTTGATGGATAATGAAGGAGTATGCGAAAAAAGTCTTAGTTAGAACCTAACCTCAACTAGGGTGCACATTGACTTGACATTTGTATTGGTAAGGGCTGATTCTCTCAAAAGCACAACATTTTAGTCTCAAATTTTAATAAACCGAAGCGACTCTTCTCTTTTAATCCTACATTTTTTACTTTTTTTATTACTTTATCGAAAGACATTGAATATATGAAAAAATATTCATCTCTTTAAGTTATACTTTATCATTTTTACAAAAGGATAAATCAGCTTGATTACAGAATAATACGCTTAAATATAAAACGAATAACATTTTAGAGTAACCGGTTTAAGAAGAGTACCGCTTAGATCAAACATTTTTTTCAGTATGTAGCCGAACAATTTGTTTACAATAATTAATGTTATTTTAAACAAAATATTTAACAAATTGAAATTTTAATTCTTGTATAACTTAATTTTTGTAAGTTCGAACGATTATTATTTGCACATGTGTGTATATATATAGGTATATGAAAGTAGGAAATGAATGCACTGAAAATAATAGATGATTGATCTAAGCGTTGAACTGTATATAGTCTTAAAAAGCGAATGGTTGGTTAATGCGATTATTTTATAATCACCCATAATTTGCTTTTATAGAAAATGAGAGAGTGTCTAAAATCAAGAAAATTCCTATTAATTCTAAAGGAATCACACTAGAGCAACATAAGTAATTTTCTTACAATTAAAATAATAAATATACTATACTTAGATCAAAATCTAATTTTTTTTTCAGTGCATGCCAAACCTCGGAGATCCTTTTAATTGGTAATTGTTGGCGAACGATTAAAAGTCAAATTTTATCACATTTTGTTTCGTATGAATCGAGGGGTTACACGCACTCTGGAAATCCCAAATATATAATTTGTAAAATTTACTGAAACTTTGCTCTCCGTGTATTGTCATTACAAAAATAATTTCAACTTGACCTTTTTTACAAGGTTCTTTTTTTGTACCTTTTTTCTATAATTTCAGAAGATTATATTCCATATGTTCTTTAACTCAAAATTTTAGGTTTTATTTTTTATATTATATCATTATTTTTCAATTTTTCCACTTTCCTCGTAATTTTAATAGCTTTTTGAGCAATTATATATAGTTGATTAGTCAGTGCTCAATGCGTATAGCTAAATGTTTTAGCGAATTAATAACGTACGATTCAGAAAGAGAGAGAGAGAGAGAGAGAGAGAGAGAGAGAGAGAGAGAGAGAGAGAGAGAGGTGACTCAGCCCGATCAAAGACATTTCCAAGCAATGAGAGAGAGAGAGAAAGAGAGAGAGAGAGAGAGAGAGAGGGAGAGAGACAAAGTAAAGTATATTACAGCCGTAACATCTACTTCTTCGGAAATTCACCCTTTTTGTCCCGTTATCAAGGATTTCGTATGGTTTGAGAAGAGGAAGGACCGTCTCTCCCACGTCCCTCCCCCTCCGCGATAACGCAAATTTCGGGGGAGTATCTCGAGTATCCATCGAGAGAGTTTCCTCGGGCAATTCAATTTCTACGGATATCTAACTTCTCCTCTCCAATAAATGTGTCACTTTCCCTTTCTTTATTGCTAATTGCGAGCTAAGGAACGTACCATCCTCTCGATTTATCGTGCGAGACAATGTCGACTTTGGCGGCGTCGACTTTGTTTTTCGAAACTCCGCATCGCAAAGACAAACGAAAAAGAGAAAAAAAACGGAAAAGAAAAGAAAAAAAGAACAAACGGGAAATTATCCCCGAGGTTTTTTCTCCTATAAAGAGGAGAGTTTTCGAGAAGGGTTTTGCGAATTGCCTGCTTTCCTTTTTCCTTTCGTTCTCCTCTTTTTCTTTTCTATGATTGCGTGGAGTTTATTTTCCAAGTGCCTTTTTTCTTTTCATATCATCCCGAAGATGAATCGTCGGAGATTGCTACCACGATTAATTGGTAAATATGTATGAGTCTAATAGCCTTTTCAATAGATTTATTTGGATGTGTATGTCGAACGATCGGATGTTACTTACATACATAGAAAAAAAGGGAAATCGGTATTGAAAAAAAGAGAGAAGAGATAACAAAACTATAAAAAATAAGATAAGGATGTACAATGAGTTACAACGATTCTAATTTTTTTTTTCTTTTTCCTTTACGTTATATACATTTTCCATATTGACGTTTCGTTATATATAGATATATATTATATATGTATACGAAAGTCAAGGTCCGCGGCCTTGGTTAAATTTACGGGAATGTTTGCGAAGATACTTTGCCAACGACTTACCACTCGATATCTCTTTTCTCTCGACAGAGAGAGAAACTAAGTATTTCGCAGATTTACTCTTACTCTTACTCTTTATTAACACCCGCGCTTCATTTTCAAAGAGTTAGTTACGCTATATCTTTACTTTTTTTTGTAAATGTTTATTATTATACAATATATTTCATTGATTACAAGTTTTTACATAAATACTTTTAATATATTAATTTGTAAGTATACATTGTTAATATACTTTGTACGTTGTTAATTTATTAATTTTTGCGGCTGGTTATATTTTCATCATTGGAAAATGTAATCTGCGATATACCTCGATAAAAAATAATATATGGAACGTTAAATGTAAATATATTTTGGAAATAAATAAATAAATAAATAAATATATTGAGTTAAACAATAAAATTTGAGGAAATCCACGGCTAATTTCGGTTTTGTCATCCCCTAAAACAAGCAAAATTTTTTTTTAGGCACACCTCTTCCATGCGACTTTTCTCACTCTTGAAGGTATATAATAAATAAATCTGAGATCCAACACGCGAAAATTACCTGGACACATACATTGTTTTCATTTTAAACGTGAAAAAACCAGAATTTTAACATTTTTTTGCAATTTTTGTCGAAAAAACAGCTTAAAATTATGTAAAAGTGACCGCATAAAATTATTTATAAAAGATAATATATACTATTTGCAATCAGTTCGAATATAATTTATTCGATTTAAAATGCCGTTTTGCCACTTATATGAACAAAAGTGCGGAAATTAATCAAACCGAAGATAGTATATTATGAAAGAATGTAAAATAATATGTACACACATTACAAGAATAATAATCAGCCAAAATTTAAACTTATTGACATTCTTAATTCATAATTTAAAATAAATTTAAGTAGTTTGTTAAAAAATATATTGTTCAGTTTAAAACCTTCTGCCAGTGCTGTTTAACAGCATGGGTGCACTTATCGATAACCTTTATATACATCGTTATTATCGAAGCGTAAGCAGCAGCTTGCCAGGCAACATCGATCTTTGCTACCTCTCTACCAGAGATACCTTCAGCCATATCTGCGATTTTACATTAAGGGGGTCTCATACTCAATTTTTACCGACCGAGCCAATAGAGTGATAGTATGGTTGAAAAATACTTCAATCTAGATAGATATAAAGAATTTCGACAAACTAGAAGATAGGTGCCCTTTCTTTTGTAGTTATGTATCACTGTGCAAAGTTTCTATTTATTACATTGAGGCATTGAAGAGAAAACCTTGTATAAAAAACACTATCTACGGCGTCCATATAATGAAATTTTCGTACAAGGTTTTCTCTTACACGTATCAATAAAATGACTTGAAACTTTGTATAGAAGTAAATAATTATTTAATAAAGGGCATCTAACTGTTTGTTTTGCATAGTTTTATAAAACTAAAAGTAGTTTTATTATCATTATTAAAAGAATATTTTACGCTAGATGGCAGTACGCACGGATCATGGCAAGCTAGAATATGCTTTCGCCGCCGCCATTATCGACATCACGCATGCGCATTTGTTTCAGACACGAGACAAATAGCCGAGCAAAATAATTTGATTTGACTCCTATAAAATTTTTAAATACGTGTCATACTGATACTCATATTATGACTAGTTGAATTTTCGACATGACAAATTGAACCGTACTACGTATTTATCATAGATTCAATGTAAAAGGAAACGTACTGCTGCAAGAATCCGGCATATCTATCGATCAACCCAAGGGAGCGGATCAAAAATCGACTTGCGAGCCGTGCTCCGCTCCCTTGGGTTCTTCTTTCGTTGGTCTTGAGTGTAATGTCGTATTTTTTCAGTATGTAAAAAAAATAAATACGTATAATTGAAATATGTACAAATTCCGTAAACCAAATATACGTAACATTTATTATATATGTATATATCGAAATATGGATTATAATAGATAATAGAAAATGCGTATAAGTGAAATATGTTATTTTTTAATTTTTACTACGATGCTCTGGACATCAATGGCGCCATCTACGATCACTTCGATTACAACTTGCCAGAGATGGCGCTCTTGATGATACTTATCATTTCTTATATATAACCAGCATTACCGGCGGTCAGAACGGTAAAATCGCAGAATTGAGTATGAGACCCCCTTAAGAACGACATAGTCGAACTGTGCGAATTTGAACCTGCGCTTCCTTCATTTCCAAAACAGAATCCCTAGTAGAAATTTGGCGATTTTAAGTGGTTTGAGGTTAGAAATAGCCATGTTTTAGGTTATAACTACCCATTTTCTATCGATCTTTTAGAAATGCCTTATTTCTACTTTAAAATCGTTTCCATTTCTACTAGGGATGTAATACGGATTTGTAAAAATGAAGCATATAAGTCGTTAACATTCTTCTTGTCAAGTAACGTTCAGTAAACGTTCTTCTCGTTCAAGTAACGTTCAGTGAACGATCGTCGAGTCGATAGTTCACTGCACAATCAAATTATTCGGGCGGCCGTTTATGTGTTCACTCGATTGTTCTCGTAAGAATGCTTCAGCCTTATAGATGAGTAATAGTAAACCTTGTCGTGACATTGAAAGCTCAGTCGAAAACTTTATGTATGGCAGTTATACATCGCGATCGAGGGGTGCCTCCATCTCTCAGGGTTTCGTAATCAATTCCAGAAGCAGCGTGAGAATAGAAACTTGCGCGCAAATCGAGCGGGAGTTTGGCGTGCGGTAGCGCGCAAGGGGGCTCCGCCCCCCTAGTTTGATTTAAAAAGCATTACATTTATAATCAGATGTTTAGAAGGATTCGGCTGCAATTTATATGAGATGTATAATATGTTTCTCAAAATTAAGAAAGTACGTATGTAGTTTCATTTCATCGTAAACCGCTCATTCATTTTTCAAAATACTCGACAAGCATCAACTTTTCGAAAGAGTTGTAAACAATAAAAAGTGTTCGAAATTACATTTTTTTTAATTTTCAATGCTTTTGCATGAGCAATTTTCAATAATGTTAGCAAGAACATCTGAAACGACTCCAATGTACTCTTCCATAAATTTTAAAAACCTTTTATTCTTGCAACTTTTTTTGCTAAACCTCTTAGTTTAGTAGTTAGAGCGCCCGAAATATTTTGAATGAAATTTTCACTTCATTCATTCAATTCGCTTTTGAGGTGACTGCACAATGATAAGAATTAACAAAAATTAGATAAGAGTTAACAAAAATTTTATTTCCTTTTTTGTTTTTTGCTTTAATCTCGTTTTTTAGGGTTACAACATTTTTTTTCCTCATTTTCATAGTAATCATTCGAAAGAACGATAAAAATTTTTCAGGACGGATTTGATCTGCTCTAGAAAACTCTGAAATAAACAATGAAAAATATGTCCCGTGGATATTAATGGGTTGAATATGACGTCCAAGAAGAAATCTGTTTACTATTAAATTAATCCACTATAATCAAATTATGTCCGAAACTTGGAAAATTGACTTGAATAGATCAGTATATACCAGGATAAAACATATATTATAGAATTAATATATTCTATAATACTATAGATATTATAATCTATAATATATAATCCTGAAAAGGGCCATATAAAATAGATGTACGAAAAGTAAAACATTTATTGGACGGATACACCATTAGTATCAATTATTTAATATAGAAGATTCATTTAATATCAACCACATTTATTCTTGTGTCATATTTAAAAAAAATTTTGCTTAAAGTTTTTTCTTATATATATGCATGAATATGCACAACGTATCTGGACGAAATGTTCGTCTTGGAAATTACAAAACGTTTTCCTATTGAACTTTTTACGATACGAGGGATATTTTAACATATAAACGTATATACAAAAACGATAAAGAGAATTTGACACGTTTTTTGGAATAAAATAAAATGTATCCTTTTTACGTAAGAAAGTGTAAATAGGCGAAAGATTCGTCTGAAAATTAAAAAACTTTTTGTATCGGTCACTTTTCATGATCAGTATAGTCTTGTTTAAGGGTGATTAATTTAAACTAAAGGATAACTTATTTACATATTCAACTGTAAATACTTTAATATCTAACACCAGTAGAAATATGTAAACAAATATTAAGGTATAAAAAATAGTAAAATTTAAAAAATGTGGGTATAAAATATGGTTAAGTACTATATCTATATTAAAAAAAGCTATATTTCTAACCACAAAACATTAACAAATGGTCGAATTAGTAAACTAAGAAACTACATAATCAGAGATCTTAATACATTTTTTTAATATATGCATTTATTATTTAGTACATCATGCAATGATCATACCCAAAACATAAAACGATTAGAGATTAAAAATAAAAAAAACGATTAAAGGAAGCCTCGATCAAAGGGAAGAGATAAGGGTAAATGTATCGGATGCATCGTTAATTAAGTAAAAAAGAAAAAAAAAGAAATATGGCTCCTCGAAACAAAAATGGGCGTTCTAGAAAGGAATGGAAAAGTAATCGATAATGTGATCGACGATCGAGTCTTTGTATAGCTTCCTCCGGTTACACGCATCAACGATCCGCGATCCGCGAATATATACACACTTCGGAATCGATTGGGTCGCCTATACCACTTGTACATATATATCCAAACGAGGTGAACGTATCATTAATTTTTTTTTACTATATAATTATATATTCCTTTCTTGGGTTACACGCACACACACACACACACACACATATATATACGCGCCCGGTTTATAGTTTAAATAGCAATATCTCTAATGTAACGTTTGTTTTATATTTCCACTTTCAAACGAATGTAGTTGTAAATGTTCGTCGCGCGCACAATTTCCGCGTCCAATTTGAGTTATAGCTTTGCTGCCGATATTAAATTAAAGATATATATATATATATATATATATATATATATATATATATATGGGTGTATATTGTAACCTATACGTCTAAGTCAATAATAACGAGGAAATACGAAAATTTTACGCCTGAACCGTTCGCGCGCGACACCACACCAGGCGTCAGCTCGTTTATTAATTAACGTTTATATCCAACTAATTTACGTTGAAAATAAAATAATTAATTTGCACTAATAGACGCGTATTATATGGAAAAATTTACGTTTATTCCTCGTGTTCTGCATATCGTATATCTGTGTGTCAAGGAATTACACGACGGATGTGTGCATTATATACAGTTGCGTGCAAATCTTTCGGGTCAAAAATATTATTCACTCAATGTTCAAAGTATATCGTATATATGTATATCTTCGAAAAAATATACATATATCTCAAAATGTTAAACGATCTTTTAAAATAGTGTCCAAACAAATAATTGTACCGTGCGTGCGTTTTGGTAAAAAAAAATTTTTATTTTCTTCTTTCAGACCCAATGTATATTAAGTGTATATAATAAAAAAATGTTTCATTAGTATTTCTAGATTAATAATATAATGATATACCAATTCTACATTTAAAAACGATCGAGGTGATAGAATTATGCAAAAATATGAAAATATTCTAAATTAATTCGGATCTGAAAGAGTTAATAATAGAATTAGGGCAAGAAGATTTATTTTATTTTTTCATCCTTATGGTGATCTAAAATTTATGAGGCGTATTTCTAGTAACAGTATAATTTTTTTTGAATTTTTGGAAAATTTCGACAGTAGAACCATTTTAACCAAAATACGCAGAAAATTGTATCAAAATTAATGTTCGGTGTCAAATGCTCCTTGAAGCACGCATAGATTTTTCAATATATTACAAATATTTTGTAACTATTCTTTCACATAAGTTTAAACTTTACACAGGTGTTTTTTTAATTTAACAGTTCTTTGTTCTTGAAAAAAATATATTTGTGGAAGATATAATGTTTATTACCCATTGAAAGTTAAAAAAAGGATAACGTAAATATTTGCACTATATACTTTGAAGACTGACATTTCTACCGAAAAAATCGTTACCGCTTCGTTCCCAATTTGTTAAAATTCATTATATTTGATAACGCGTAAATTAACGGATGATTCAGGCGTATATACTCTAGTAATTTGAAAAAGAAACGTTATGACTATACTTATTACAGCGGGTAATATTCGGAATGGAGACAATGTTTCATGTAGTGCAGTTTTATACGCGAGGCACGTGTAATCGCTCGTAATCCGATTAAAAGGTACGTAACTATATTACACCCCACTTTGTGAATCTCAGAGACTCGTTGTACATACCGACAGGTACATAAGTATACATATATACATATATACACACTTATACTTATGTACCTGGATGTATACGTAGGGAGGAAATTTGTGACTTTTCTTAGAAATTTCGTAATAAATTATTAATTTTTTAAAAATGTACCATATAAGAGCTTACTTATTTGAACAGTTTTCGGAAATTATTGAAAAACCAAGAATTACAATGCACCGGGTGGTACTTAGAAATTGTGGGTTTTCTTTAAAATTATTTATTAATTATTAAATTCAGGAAAATTCAATGCAATTTGTGGGGTTTCTTGAAAAATCATGATAAATTTTCAAAATTCAAGAAAATTTCATGACATATTTTGTTTTTCTTTATAATTTAATAATATGAAAATAGGGTTGTTACCTTTGTTCATTATAGATTATCAAAAATTCAGGAAAATTCGATGCACTGTGGATTTTCTTGAAAATTGGTGATAAATTACCAAAATTCAGGTATATTCAATGTAAAAATGTGTTTTTATTAATCAATTTAATAATCCGAATATAGGGAGGTTCTCATTAAATTACTTTATGCATTATGATATTTAGAAATATTCATGCAGTCTGTGGCTTTTTTTGAAAATTCACGATAAATTACCAAAATTCATGGATATTCAATGAAAAAATTTATTATTCTTAATCAATTTAATAATCCAAATATGGGGTGGTTTTCATTGAATTTCTTTATAAATTCTGTGACCATTTTTGAAAATCCATGATAAATTATGGAAGTTCGGAGAAATTCAATGTAATTTTTTTTCATTTTTAATTTAATAATCCAAAAAAATGGGGGGTTGTAGCGCTCAGAGGGGCAAAGGCCCCCCGTATGTATATATATTTATATATATATAATTAAAAAAAAAAGCAGACTTCAAAAACGTTCACTGAAAAGTAAAAAATAATTTACATTGAATATTAATTCAATTCATTCATCGATACATGTACATAATTGTTGGCAAATTATCGCGCAGCTCTTCGCGATATTTTAAAATATAAATAATGAAGTTAACCGACACGGTGGCGGAGTGGCGGAGTCGCACCTCGGCCGATCACGAAAGTTAAGCAGCACTGAGTGCGGTTGGCACTTGGATGGGTGACACCATTCTTGTGCGGCTTTCGGGATCGGTTAGGTGTTTTTCCACACTTCACAACGTGAGCGGAAGGTGTGGAACATTCGGTTTCGGTGTTTGGGCCTACGCAAGGTGACCTGAACATCTAAACAGAATGTTTCAATACACCGACCGTCTCGGGGAAGGTTTTCCTACAAGGTTTTCCCTTCCTCACGGGCATAACCCCGGGCAAATGCGAGACGGTGGGGACCGGGATGGGAAAAATTGGAATGTTTTCACCCCACACATAGGTGGTAGGGGTATCCCTGCAAAAACCCGTTTAATAATGGGTATACGGGGTGATGAGCAAAGAGAATAAAAAAAAAAAAAAAATATAAATAATGAAGTTTAACCCGGCTTCTACCCAACCACCCGACCAAATGTAGAAACAGGACTGTTGATATAACAAAAAAACAGAAATCTAATGCAAATCTATTTTTATATATTTCACGCAGAGATATTAGGAAGATATATTTATATCGTTCTTGCGCGAAAGGCTTCTTAATCTTTGCATTTCTACGAGCGTTTTCGAATCGTGGGGTTTTTTTTTAATAATCTGTTGCTATCTAAGTCAGATATCGCAATGTACTCTTCTGAGCGCTACATAAGCTTGGCCTTTGACAAATAATTTTTTGCCAAGGTCGATGACAGCCTTATTCAGTGTGACGCCTTGCAATTTATGGACTGTCACAGCCCAACTCAGTATTATCGGGAGTATTCTACGCTCAACATCTCCATATCCCCTCGTTGCGTGGAATGATGTAGTAACAGGAGCGACTACGACTAAACCATTAGAATCTTTCGTTCGAGCTCCTACTGTGTCATCATCGAATTTAATTAATACCGCTTCTGGCAATTCTCCAGATTCTAATTGGTCTTTTCGGAGTGCTGGCCATTTAAACTGTTGGACTACTCCCATTGCACCATTGACTAGTCCATCTAAGATTGAAATATTGCGTCTAAGCATCACACGTGATTCTTTGGCTAATCAATGACAGGCGACACTCTCGTTTTTCAGATGTCTCGTTTAAAAGGCTTTTCTTATCAAAGAAACACGGCGTGATCGTTCTGCTGTTGTTTCATTTGATAGTCGCTGACGTACCAGACTAAGTCGATGTTCCTTTTGAGATTTTGTCTCTTG
The DNA here is from genome assembly GCA_026168455.1 of Theocolax elegans. Lineage (NCBI taxonomy): Eukaryota > Metazoa > Arthropoda > Insecta > Hymenoptera > Cerocephalidae > Theocolax > Theocolax elegans. The sequence continues at coordinate 415,271 of CM047428.1, read as the reverse complement.
ATAATTTAGAACTCATATTCTCGCATCCAAACGAGTCTCTCCACACATTTGCTAGGAAACTCCTTGCGACAATATTCCACCATTTTTTTCCTTACACGAAAAAGGCGTTCAGATTTAGCCTCTTGCGTCTCATGCAAACGGTCCTTTCTCTTACGCGCGGCACCCTTGCTTGGTCGACCCATATTTATAACCGACTTCAAAAAGGAGGAGGTTCTCAATTCGACCTGTAACATTTTTTGCTTGTTTTTCATGTAAATTAAATGATAATCAGCCGTTACAACTAAAAATTCGGAAATAAAAAAAATTTTTGAAAAAAGAATAACCGATTTAAAAAAAAAAATAACTAGAAAATATGAAATAATCAATCAAAACCTTTTCGAAGTCGGCGTTGAATTCCAAATGGACATATAGTGTCTTGTTCAAGAGTGTAATTTAGAACTTCTATTGAACTGGGTCCAATTTCTTTCAAACTGGAAGTAACTAAAAGCATACGGCACTGAGAAAGAGGCGATAGGATCAAATACAATCAAACAGACAATGAGTTAAGGACTTTCATTCTTGCTTACACATTTGTATTTTATGTAACTTGAAAAAAATAAAATTTTTTAATTTTTTTATCATCCAAAATTAGCTTTCTTCCGAGTACCTTCGAGAAAAACGTACTATCGATATGCTCAACCTCGACTTATTCAAATACCGTTTCATCACCATAAAATACCACGCAGCCCTTCGAATACGAAATTCGTCATAGTCCTTATACTAAATCTTGCCATATCCCCTATCCTTACAGCTTAGACGTAAACGCAGTATCTCACCGAACTGGTTTTTTATCAACGGACATAAACGCTTCTTCAAGAACTATAGATGCAACAATCTTCTTTAAATGGTAGCCATCGGCCAAATCAGAATTTATACTTAAGGTGATATGTTTGCAATTTCAACTGCGAGAAACTTATCGTCCATTACATCAATACACAGGCAGTTGACACTGACCCCCTAGCGGCCTCTCGCATAACTAAACTATTCATAATATTACATTCAGAGAGTTGTATTGAAAGATGATTAGTGCCCAGGTCGATTCAGCATCAGCTCGAAATTGTACTCTTGAGCAAGACACTATATGTCAATTTGGAATTCGGCACTGACTTCGAAAAGGTTTTGATTGATAATTTCATACTTTTTAGTTAATTTTTTTTCGAAGTCGGTTATTTTTTTTTCAAATATTTTTTTTTATTGTAGAGAACAATTTTTTAAAAAAGTAAAACATTTTACATCAGGAATAGCTGTTACAAAATTAATTAAAAAATTGGGAATTGAAATCGTCTGATTATCGATTGAGACATTGTTTTTATAGATGCAGGCCGTCTAAGTCTCTAATTTTATTGCATTTAACAAATACACTGCGATAATACAGTCAACTAACGCAGAAAAACAATGTTAAAAAATAATTAGAAAATAACACCTTAAACTTTAAAATTGTTAAAAAAAAATTATTACCTTTCAAAATTTGTTGATAGACGAACGAAATTGGAATATTTGGCAATGCTGCGTTATATATGTATATACTTCTTTATCTCTCTTTTACTGTCTGCATAATCATCTTTCCATTATTTTTCGCTAATAAACCAGGTTAGAAATTAAAAATGATAAACGTACACGTTAATAAAGTAAATAGTATATTTTATTCATTTTTTAAAATATTTTTACAATTCTTATTGTTGTTATTATAAAATTTATAATGACAACCATTAACGTATTATACATAGCTGAAAATAAAGAGATAAAGTTTCGATTATGTTACGGGACGACAGAACCTCCCCAAACGCGCAGATAATGCTTTACGTGTACAATTATAATTATCTATTTTATAAAGAATAACCTAATATTATCAACATATAAATTTTAAAAGAAGAAACCAAATTCCCTTAAGAACACTTAAAAGTAATATGATAAAAAAATAAATAAAGAAATAATAAATAGAAAAGAAACAGGTGTACCTTACATTTTACTACATTATAGATCTATAGTTCGATGACGTAATATTATTCGTTTTGTTGCACAAAACCCTGTAACGACCTATATAAACTCTTCGATATACATTTATACACAAATATTGTGAAAACTTTCGCTTCTTTCTATGGTTAGCTCCCGCAGTTTACCTAAAAAACACATACAACTCTACGTATATAGATTTATATACACATTTGTTTCTCAATTAACGCGCCTTTTCTTCTCGTCTCGAAACCTTGAATTTAAGGCATACCTGGTAATTGTCCCTAATTAAGTATATACACTCGATAGTGTTTACTTAATAGGTAAATCCGTGTGTACCTCTTTTTCATTGCTATACATTTTACCGCGAAAACAGATACACGCGTGTGTAAGAGCAAATAGAATATATGTGAATATAATGTAAATATAGAAAAGTTAATAATAATATTATTATTAAATATATATAACCTTTCGCGTTCCAACAGTTGTATGTGTATTTGTGTGTAATCGGAATGTATATATGTATTGAAGTGGATGAATAAAATAAACCCTTTTTCGTAAACATATACTTAACGTAGAACTACGATATCAACGTTAAAGAGAAAAGTGGGTGTATAAGCTCGAGGATGGAGGAGCAGAGAAGAGATATGTATATATGTACGGAGCGTATAGAGTATAGAATTCGTGAAATAAAGTTATATAAAGTCGAGTCGAAGACGTCGAGAGTTTATCCTCCTTTGCAAACTGCTTCCGTCTCGAAGGACCGAAGGATATACGGTCCCCCCTTTTTATCGTCCGCGTCTCTATCTCTCTCTCTCTCTCTCTCTCTCTTTGTCTCTTCTGAGTCTATATGCCGATTGTCCAACCTAGTAATACGTATACGTATACATCGACATCTCGAGATTAACGAAAAAAATACCGCGTCAGCGAAATTTGTCAAATCTTTGGTATTTCTGATATCGATTGCCTGTATTCGCTCTCGCCAACCATTTAGCTTTGGTCACTTGATGTACGTAGAAATATACAGTAAACTTTAAAGTTTTTGTTATTTACAACCATTTTTCACCCTGATCATCTATAAAGTCTACTTTATTAACCTCTACGAGTGGAGTAAAATTGCATTTTATTCCTTCGATCACTTCATTCCCCGTAGACTCATTTTATTCATCGTAGACCTTCTTTTTTGTTTTGAACACTCAATTTAGCCTTTTTCTACAAAGATTGAAAAAATTTAGAAATTAAAAGAAATAAATTGTTATTGCAAAAAGTGACTTTTTAAATTATCAGGGCGAAAAATTTTATTCGCACTTCGGGAGTAAAAGACGATTATTCCTTTGGATGAATTACTTCCAAGATCTAAAGGGAGGAAGCACCAACTTTCATCCCGGGGATAAATGCCTATTTTACCCCTAGGTGCATAAATAACTATTTTTTATATCCATAACTCGATTCTTCTTATATTGTGTACGTGAAGAATCGGATATTTTTTTTGGTACCTACTAATATCTCAAAAATTATTTTTATGTAAAAGGGACATAATTTTTTAATAAAAAAAAATTAAATAATTGTGTTATATACATTTTAAAAGAAAAGCAATAGAAAGCTCTTAATGAAAAAGTGAAAATTTTCGTTGGCAATTTTGTGATTGTCTTGTTTTTTTTATTAATACCAAGTGAACTTATTGAAAATTATTGCAATAAGGTTTGAAATATTAATTGAGTTTTTTTGTACACGTCAATTTTCAAGAGAGGTACAAAAGTGAAGAAAAAATGAGATTTTCATTTCTTATCTAACTAACCTTCTATCTTTTTCTTTAGACGGTCAAACTTTTTACACGCGTTTCTACTATTTATTATATGTTTAGCTATAACACTCGGAAAAATGTATTCTTGTGATTAGAGTATGGTCGTATCTAATAGGACTCAAAAGGAAATCCATTTGATGTTAGACGAATCTTCTATAACTCAGAAAATTCGATTTGTATTTATAGAATAGTGATCTTGGTTTTAATGGAATCTACTTGGTAATAGAAAAAGCCATATGTGAGACGACAATCCGATAATCTCAAAAATACATTTTCAGTTAACCGATAAAAATTCTATCGTCGCTGATTAGCAACGAGTTGGGAGAATAAAAGGGCCGATGTTAATAGTATATTATGACACTGTTGTGGGAGATGGTTTTCTACTTTCTCAAGGTTGTTCGCACTAGCGAAGCGAGTCGCAACGATAAAAACTTTAGATTCATATGTTTAACCCTTATAGTTACGTCTTATTTTTGCATAATAATCATGAAATTCATTGATCAATTTACATGTAGCGTTTAAGATCATTTACTCAATTGAATCATCAGCTATAATTTAAATAATAATAATGCTTACGTTGACAGTCCTGCAGCAATGTGAACTAAAACACAATTATTCCTGGTAGTTAAAATTTTATTACTTTTAACAGTCAATAGACCATAAAACTAAAAAATAATTCTACGTTTCAAATTAAATCAGCTATTAATTAAAATCATTTACCATAATAAGATTAAGTTATAAAAAATAATCTGTGTAAAAGATGTGACGAGTTTAGGAGTTAAGGATATCAATATGTCGAGGCGAGGGGTCAATAATAAATAAATAAAACAACTTGATCTATCAATGTTGGTTGTACAACGTTTCGCCTGTTCATGATGTTTGCAGACACGCCTCTCTTCAAATATTAAATTAATTGAAATACAAAATTTAGCAGATATGAATATAGATTTCGAATAGACTGCTAAATGTTACTATTGCACTATTTTATAATCGTGAAATTTCCATGATTCGTACATGTGTATAAAAAAAAGAGCGGGTCGTACATCGGGAAAGAAAAGATGGAGATACAAATTCGCTCGCGGGTACTTAGAGAGAGAGAGAGAGAGAGAGAGAGAGATCGGTCGACGAGAAGAGACAGGTTTTCTCGGGACGGTGGAGCTCAGTATATACGCGGTAAGTATAAAAGCCGCACGAGATATATAATAAATCGCGTGAGCGACGATCGGGTATTCGCGATCTCTCTCTCTCGGTTTACCCGGGGGCTGTGTGCACATCCAGACCCTCTTAATAAGACCGTACGACGAGTAGTAATTGACCACTGTGCTAATCGCCGATTTTATCGGAAATATACCTATATATGTACCTGTATATATGTACGCACGTATATTTACTCCCTCGTTGAAAAGGCGTCGTCGTCGCGAAGTAAAATTCAATCTTGCTTTTCCTAGTCATAGTTTCTTCTTCGCGTTTATTTTTTTTTCTTTCTCGGGTAGATGGTGATCCGCGGCGTTTCGAGACTTTTCTGTTGATTTAGTATGATCATGCTGATTTTTGTGTTTAAACGTACTGTGTGTGTGTGTGTGTGTGTGTGTGTGTGCGCGCGCGCGCATCTACGACGCGGGTGACAATACGTCGATCGTGAACGTTAAATAAATCGAGTTACTTAGTAATTTTTTTTCGTTGATGGTTCATCAAACTCATCTTTAAATTTTTTTACTTATTTAAATGCACTCCTTCCAATCGCCCGAAAGCTCAAAAGTTCTACGGACCAATTTTACGTTTACTTTAAAGGGGTTCCATACTCAAATTTTGTTAAATTAATTAATAATAATGTGAAACCCTTCGTTAATCCATAATCTATCTTTATGCTGATTTTCAGATTAAAATATTATTGGGTTTCCAAGAAAAGTCTTACCAAAAATATCAAATCTTTTCATTTCGTTGAGGTTAGGTACACATTTTTGATAATTAAGACTTTTCTAGAAAACGCAAACATATTTCAGTTTCAAATTCAACACTTAATCAGATTTGACAAACGAAGGCGCAGCTCTTCTCTTATTTTTTTTCACACACTGTTTTATTTACAAATTTACTACTAATAATCGCGTTTGCCGATAAGGTAAGAAGGATAAATTTTGACTAATTTTGTGTAACTTAGACATAATTTTGTTTTTAAAGCTTCTTTTTAATAAAAAAACTTTAGTAAGAATGATTAAAGTAGCATTGATAAATCTGCGTTCTATAAGGGTCAACTAAAAATTGCCTAAACGGTTTGGATCGGGCAGTATTATTAAAGTAACTTTAGTCAATTTGATCGAACTAAAACTTGTCTTGAAAAATTAAAATAATTTAATTTGCAAGAATATACTCCTTCAAAATATGCGTGATCGTGCGATGGACACTTATATATTTTCATGTGATTATTTTAAATTGCAATTTATATACTAGAGCGTCCTAAATTTAACGGGAAGAACATTTGTTATCTTGGAAAAAATATTATAAGCAGTATATGGTCAAAATTGTCCGTTTAATATTCTGAATTGATCCGTAAAATTCTGAAAAAAATTCTACAAAATTCCGATAATTTTCTCTCTTGCATGTGTCATATCTGTTGAAACTGTTAGCACTTCAAGATTATCGAATTAAATTAATAGTTTTCGTTGAAAATATTACCGTCTATCGTACCTAATTTCTTATCAGCTAAGTCCAATTTTTCATCACATATATGCATAGAAAAAAGTTAATAAAAAAATTATATATTTCCAATATAAACTTATCTCTACAAGTGTATTAATTAATTTTATATATAATGTATGTAAATTTACCTATACTTTGATAGATAAATAAATAAATAATGATATACGTAGATTTTTTAGTCGATCTATATTACTTTACAGGATTTTATAACCATAATTATGCGCCGGTATAGATTAGGTGGTCAAATCAATTTTCAGTAAAGTAGCTTAGTCATTTTTATTCGAGGTTTTGTTTTCCGTGTGGTAATTCGTGTATATATCCTAGCCCGGGAGAAAACTTTCCAAACGACGAGGAGAGACTTCCGCAAAAGTTGATATACGAAGCTTGACCGAATGAAGAAATGTTAGCCCCGCAAGTACGGAACATATTTAGCTAAGTTTTCGTCAAATTGGTACTTTTTACATGGCATTGCCATGTCATTTTATACTATATATATTGCACATACAAATCTCAATTATTTACCTTAAAAACTTAACAGAAATATAACTAAACAAAAATTAATTGAATATCTAATTAAATAAAATAACTTTTTTTAGGTAAAAGTTAGCAAACTTAAAAAAATATCGATAGAAAGAATGACTTGTTTTTGCTTCGATCCATTAACAAATGGTCAAATTTCTGAACCAAGGAGGTCTTGCAGGTCGCCATTGAACGATCGCTTCACCGTTTCATGAAATTTTCTTGTCGATCGATAAAACGCGATTCAACTCCTCGATCACCAAGTATCGTACGCATGCAAACTTTTTTCACGCTTCAGCGATCTGTAATACTTTATTTTTATTTCGAGTCGACTCGATATTTTTACTTAAACTTTTATTATATATCCAAGAATTGTATAACTCGCGTTATAGATAACGAACTTTTGAAATAAATAACTAAATAAACGCGATCGAAAGGAATTTGATTAATTTTTCGTATATCTTTTACCCTATATATACATCCGAGATTTCGTTCGAAATTACTTGTGAAACTATACATATACATATATATATATATATATATATATACATATTTTGATCCGTGAACCGATCGAAACATTTCGTCGGATTCTCAACTTTTACCGCGCGTGCATATTATTGAAAAATATAAAAAGAAAGGGTAATTACCTCGAAGAAGAGATGCGGATATACATTTCCAGCTGATTTACAATCTCGGAAAATCAAAGATATATATACGCGCGTCGATTGACCCAATTACTTACTATTTTCTTTTATTTTTTATCGAAACGTCGCGTCGTTCGTCAAACTTTTTGGTGTGTGCGGGATTTTCCCGTTACAAAACCGTCAAGTCGAATTATTCGCATATATCGCGCGCTTAAGAAAAAAGGAAAAGGAAAAAGTACCTATATATATAAGAGAGGAGAGAGAAATATATAGTGTTGGGTGCGGAAACAACAACCGTGCACCTCAAAACGCGATTTTTTATTTTCTCCTCGAGGAACGGGTTGAATTTACGATTGCTAGACTGGCGCTATGCTTGTGTACGGATTGTTTTGTTCGTTCACCTTCTTTCGCGAGTTTCCGTCATCCCTACACTTTATTATCTATATCCTTCCTTCCTTCATAAGCGTTCATTCAAGCCTATACTTGAATTGTAAATGTGTCTGCGACTGGTTAACATTTTAAATCCATTTAAATAAGTCTACATACACGAGAAAATGCACTTAGACACTTTCATTTGATTCTGTAAACCTTCCAGCTGATCTTTGTTTTTTTTCTTTTATATAGTTGTTATTCGAATCCGTGCTGTAAAGAACAATGTCGATATATTGACTTACAAGGGGAACATCATATGTTTGGGAAACGGATCGTGCCCAGCATGTAGTATATGTTTTCTAATATAAAAATATGTAGAAACCCAGAGCCGCAGAACCTAACAGTCATTTCTTCAAATGTTATACGCTATTAAAGCAAAATTTAAAAATATAGAGACTTCACTTCAATCGCTTGTAACTTCTAACCTATTAAATATTGACATTCAAACCAAAGTTTAATGAAAAGCTGAGATAAAATAGATACAATTTAAAACAAAGACGATCAAATCCGTTAATTGGACCAAAGTTGTAGCCGAATTAAGAATTTAAAAAAATTTAGCTTAAAAAAATTAATAAAATTTGTTAAAATTGCTTCTAATTCTTAATTCGGCTACAACTTTGCTCCATTTCAACGGATTTGAGCGTCTTTTTTTTTAAATATATCTATTTTATCTATTTCGGTTTTTCATTAAACTTTAAATTAGAATGTCAATATTTGATAGGTTAGAAGCTACAAGCGTTTGCAGTGAAGTCTCTATTTTTGGAAATTTTTTTTAATAGCGCATAACTTTTTAAAAAACGATTGTTAGGGTCTGCGGCTCTGGGTTTCTACATATTTTTATATTAGAAAACATATACTACAAGCTGGGCACGATCCGTTTCCCAAACATATGATGTTTCCCTTGTTAGTTAAAGTATACAATTTTTCTTTAATTTACCTTTTTTGTATTATTTTAACGTCGCTCTCTTTATGCTCTCAAATTGGTGCTAATCAGAAACGGAGGAAGTATATTTATATGACGTCTTTGTTAAAAAAAACACTTCTTGGGAAATATATTTCCCAGTGGTGGTTAATATATCAATAGATCAGGAATCGAAGCCAATACCTCCGGGTACGAGACTAACACCATCATTTTTTAATAAATTAAATATATATATATATATATATTAATGTAATTTGCAAATGTAAAATCTGAGGGAGCGTTGGATACATTTAAACAATTTGTGTCATTGCCCTGAAGAAAACCATGGTCGCTTTCTTTTATAAATGACCGAAATACACGTTATCATTTTAAATTAATAAATTACTCGGTGAGATTCAAGATACAAGGTGTTTTATTACATTCAAGTTATTACAGCTGATATCATAATAATTTCATAATGATTTCATTTGAAATCGATATTGTCTATAAAAAGAATACCGAATTACACTCTATCTTACACACTTCACGTACGTTATTAATAACTAAAAATCTGTACGAACGTGTTATTAAAAATCAATTATATATTATTATTTTAATATTATATTATACAGGAAATTTTTTATTTTTTTCTTTAATTAGCAATGTTGAGCTTACAACGTCTATTTTACTCTCTTGGTGCATAATAACAATTACATATATTTACGAATTTTCGAATAAATATCGAGCTAATAAAAAATAAAAAAAAATAATAATAATTAATTGTAAATTATTTCGAAATTAATAACCACTTTTCGTCGGTCATAAAAATTTCGATAATTTAGTGATAAAAAATTTGGAAAGCAAGTAGAAGAGGAATTGATAATTAAAAAATAAATAGGGGTTTGAATTTTTTAGTGTCACATCTCCTTAAACCTAACTAATTAGTTATTAAAGACAGACCTCGATATAAAGTGCAATTATAAATTGAGTTTTTGAGTATCAACACTACATTGTAATTTTGACTAAAGATTTTGTAATAATTAATTTAAAAATTCTTTTGATGCCTTATTCCCCAAATACGTGGATAAAAAATATGTATTTACGAATGCATCCACTGTCGCGTTGTAAACGTATATAGGTGATAACGATTTAAACGGTAAGTCCCCGGGAAAATTGGAGGGGTTGTCTCGTCTACTACATTAAAATATGTATATATTGTGAAATAAACTGTCAACCGCAATAACGCACTTTCAACGTGTTACCAGTCAAAATGCCCGAAAAATTTGGGTATGCGCGCAACAAAGAATAAGAGTACAAGACGGACAGAAGGAAGTTGGTCTTTCCCGGTTTATACCTTTCCCGGTCGCGTCGTTGATATATAACTATACGAAGCTTCGCGCGGCGCGGCGCGACGCGGCGAGTTGATTTACGCTTGCGGCGAGCGCGCGACGTCCCGGAAAAAGTAAAAGAAAGAGAGACACGAGGCACACCGGATTTAGACTCGCTCGAGATTCGCCCCGATATCAAAAGCCCGCCTGTCAAGGGCGTCGCGGATGCGTGGGAGGACCCTGCCCTCTCTCTCTCTCTCTCTCTCTCTCTCTCTCTCTCTCTCTTTCTATCTATCTATCCATCCCGTACAGCAAGTAAAATCCACATAATGTACCCTCTCGGTGTTCTCGGTGAGGATGGACACCGGTGTCAACCTGCGCGTCGATCGTTTATTATTAAATCCCCACCTCCCGCTTTCTTATTCTTTTACTTTTTAATATATATGCACGCTCGATACGTATATGTGCGCGTGTGCGTGTGCGTGTGCGTGTGCGTGTAATACTTATGTACTTACTATTTTTAGTTTAGTAACGTTATAAATAATTAACGCGGTTTGTTTAGACTAGATGTATTTTTGCTTAAACGTCAACTATATACACCCATCGAGTCTTCTAATTTTAGAGGGGGCATATTGGTCTTTCATATTTCCGTTATTAATTGTGTTTTAAGTGCACATTCAGAGAGAAAGAGAGTCGTTCGATTTTTAGAATATATAAACGGATATTATTACTAAAATGTACTTTACTGCACATATAATGTGCGGACGATTTTTAAAATTATTAATTAAAAGGTTCAAATATTTTATACATTTTATTATATGGAAATTATGGACGGATCGCCAGGATAATTAAACAATAATTCTATAAGATTGTACGTTAAGTGAAACTATGGGTAACATTTTGTTTAAATAATTGTCCACGTCGCACGATATATAATTAAAGAACAATATATATATATATACACTACCGTCCATTAATATTTGGCCACCTAATATAAAAATAAGGTAAACTTTAAAGATTTGTTTCTACCGTAAAAATTGACGTACAAAAAAAAGGCGGGTACCATTTTAAAGCTTATTGTAATAGCTTTCAAGCTCTTTAGGTTAATGGCATTAATACTAATATTTTATTTTAGACTACTGTATATAATTTGATGCTGGTCTTTAAAAAATAAAGCTATAAATAAATTTTACAGGAAAAAATTGTAGCTTTTTTTAAGAGCTATCGATTGCTTTTTTTTTATTTTTGTAATTCAATTTTTACGAAAGTTATGGAAGTTTTTTCATAAATTTACATCTTTTTTCGCATCTGGATAACTTGAAAACATCAATAGATACAAGCAAATGTCAAAGAGAATAAATATGAAGTTTTTCACGTACAATATAAAAAAAAGTTAGAAGTAATATGAAAAAAAAAAAAATTTTTTCCTACTATTACAGATTTTTAAATTCCTGTATTTTATTTTTTTCCATAATTTATTAACTATTTATATACAATAAAAATGTAATGAATTAATCACAAAAATTTGAACATTTTAACAAAATTTGCAAATAAATTTATAATAAACTATATAATAATTTAACATTCAATTATAAGTAAATAAATTAATAAATTAATAAAATTAAATAAAATAATAATAAATGGAAAAAAAATACAGGGATATAAAAATCTGTAATAAGGGAAAAAAATTTTTTTTCATTACTTCTAATTTTTTTTTATATTGTACGTGAAAAACTTCACATTTTTTCTCTTTGACATTTTTTTGTATCTATTGATGTTTTCACGTTATTCAGATGCGGAAAAAGATGTAAATTTATGAAAAAACTGCCATAACTTTCATAAAATTTGAGTTACAAAAATAAAAAAAAGCAATCGATAGCTCTTAAAAAAAGCTACAATTTTTTCCTGTAAAATTTTTTTATAGCTTTATTTTTTAAAGACCGGCATCAAATTATATACAGTAGTCTAAAATAAAATATTAGCATTAATGCCATTAACCTAAAGAGCTTGAAAGCTATTACAATAAGCTTTAAAATGGTACCCGACTGGTTTTTGTACGTCAATTTTTCCGGTAGAAACAAAACTTTAAAGTTTACCTTATTTTTGTATCAGGTGGCCAAATATTAATAAACGGTAGTGTGTATATATATACATCATATACGGTACGTACGTTCAGTGAAATTGTTACGATTTCTTTTACATGTGAATATACCGGGTGACATAACTATAAATATATGGAAATGTGTAGAACGTGTCAAGCAGACGTGAAATGATGATAAAATCGGATACACTGACAACAAGTAAAATGATTATGTATTAATCCTTATGTCACAACGTCCACTACAGAAAATTAACAATTAGAGTTGATATGATTTTAATACTTGGTTTTGCGGTAAAATTATTTTAATAAATTCTGATTATATTTAATTGAGTTAATCTACTTACAATGCATATATATATGGGCATGCAGTAAAACTTCCAAATTTACTTTTTTCTTTTAGTCTGCCTAAATATATGATTGATCAATGAATTCCATGATTATTAGGTAAAAATACATCGTAATGTTTAAGAATACTATTAAGTTCGTACGTCATTTATCTACAAATGACAAATTTTTTTTGCTCAATACATAACATATAATGTACTAATAATTAATTTTAAGGGACATCGATCGTCGAAATTACAGAAATTCCAAAAATTACATCTAAAATATTGAATAAAAAAATCTAAACAGAATTCATATGGATATAGCATAAAACATAAAGGTAGACCTGACGTATTGATTTTTGAAGGAAAAATAATATTTTTAATAATAATTGAATAAACAATTGTTGGTCGGTAATTATTAATCGAAAGAGATAAAGACTATTGATAAACAAACATCGTAATTAAGTAATCGATGTAAAAATTTGGGTAAGGAGGTCCAAAGTCAAGTTTTATCCTCCCTACATTATCAGCCTCAAAAGTCATAGAAAATTAATTATAATGAAAAGAGGACGATAATTGACATAAATTAAGGAGAAATGTCCCCTTCCTTTATTAATAATCTACCTCAGTACAAAATTTGAAGCAAAAATACTGATTGGTTTTCGAGTAATCCCTTACCAAAATTTATCATAATTTGGTGCAATTTGAGGATACTCGCTGGTCTAAATAAAAGGCATGTCAAGATTTTTAATAAGGGATTTCTCGAAAAATAGTTAATAAACAGATAAATTATTAATAAAAGAAGGGAACTCTTCTCCTAGATTTACGCGAATTAGCTTTCTTTTTTAACTGTAACTAATTTTATGTAATTTTCGAAGTCGGTAAGGTAGGGAGGATAAAACTTTGCTTTGGCACCTCGTTAAAGTATGTTTGAGAACCTGTCGTAAAGGATTTTTTCAAAAATTTACTTTTGTTCATAAGTAATTATGAAAACTGGTCATTTTTTTAAATATGCAGCGTGTTCTTGAGGTATGTGATCTTTTTCCTCAATGTAAATGAAGAAAAACATATATAGACAATACAAAATATCTTCATGTACAGACTATGTACAGACTTTTTCGAGATTTTTTCCGTTATTCCCCTCCTTCGCTCCTCCCAAAAAAAAGTATGTTATTTTCAATAAATCATTATAAAGTAAGAGAATAAATATTATTATGTATATAACCCGATAACCCAATAATCTAGTAAAATAATAAGTATTACTGGAGGAATTAACAAATAATATCCTTCTTCTACATGTCAGTTTCTTTTTTTATTTAATTTTTATTAAACTGTTTTGTTATTATCATCGTTAATCGTATAAATTTTATGTTTCCACATTTTATTTACCGATACATTTAGAAAATTTCATATTTTATAAAATATATTCAAAGTATATCTCTGAAATTACATTAATAATATGGTTTCCTATTTACTAAAATTATTTTACATAAACTGGTAACGTTAGAGAGTGGTAAAAATTGATTTGAAATAAGAATTTTAGTCAGTCTTCCCGCAAGCACAGTATATTTCACTTTTTTTTCTTTTAAACAGTCCGGAATCCCGTTTCGCAAAACTTTCTAATACATTCAACAATGAAAGATCAATTGAAAACCAATTTTGAAAAGCCTTTTGAAATTCTTATTTATAAAAAAAAAACAGTCTCGGCCTGTATATAACACAATATTGAAATAAAAATTGAACGCATATATGGTTGGAGATTCTAACACATCCCTTTTTGATTGTGAAAAATTGTATATTTGACTACATCGGTTGCAGTCCACGAGTATTTCCTTTTATACCCATAATTATACACGGAGAAATAAGTTCATAGAAAAACTATTGCATGTTACAGGAAAAATTACTATAGTGTTTACGAACGGAAGGACAAATTTTACAATACAGTATAGTAATTTTTACGGATATGCCGTAGAAAGAAATTAGTATATTACATACCATGGCCAGTAAAATAAGAAATGTCTCGGATCACATGTAATTGTCGGCCGAGGCGAAGCCGAGGTTGACGAACATGTGATCCGAGGCTTTCTTTTTTACTGGCCAAGGTGTGTATACTATTTTTCTGCTCGACGTTGCCGGAAAACGGCAACTTGAATTCGCGCATCGGCCGGGAAGTTGCCGCTTTGCGGCCGGAGGGTAGAAAATAGTATATTACACACCTAGGGAGGTAAAGTAATGGTCAGTCCATAGCACATGTAAATTGGCACCTGAGCCGAAGGCGAGGGTGGCAAACATGTGCTATGGGGTGACCATTTTACCTCCCGTGGGATGTATACTATTTTTCACCACCAGTAGGCCGAAAATAACACATTCCTTTTTCGGTGCCGGGAGGGAATGTGGTAAGGTAAATGTACCAATCATTGGCCGTCTAACGCTGCTACGCTCCCTTATAGCGATTTTATAGGATATAATTTTCAATAATTATCATAATTTTTTGTTAATGATAATGATATTAACTTAAATTTTGGTACAAGCCAAAAAACTGTCACTAAAATCAATAGGAAAATTAAATAAACGTTATTTAAAGTAGCACGGCAATGTACCAGTACTTGGACCATGTAAACAAGGATGTCCCAGCGTCCAATCTCACATGTACCAGTAATTAGCCAATGTATTTAAGAAAAATTCTATAGGTTGAACATTATTAATTTTATTATTACAAGAATTTGATTATAAGTATTATTAAGGAATCGATAATATTAATTATACAAATAAGTTGAAGTTTTATTATCAAAATAACATTTATTAGTCATCTTACATGCTTTTTTTTAAATCATTTCTTATTTATAACTACGTACTTAATATACATGAAGTAGTTTTTGATCATTCGACTAGCAACTAATTGTCAACGTTAGTAATACTGAACAATACTTTTCTTTATTATTTATTCGATCAATCTTCTTTCTCCTTTTTGATCTGAACAATATTTTTTTTCATCATCTGAAGCTTCTTGATCTCTTCGTCTAGCTTCTTTTTCTCTTCTAGTTTAGCCTTTCTCTCCTTTTTTTCCTCTTCCTTTTGCCTCTTTTTTTCTTCTCTAAATCGTTTTCTTTCTTGGATTTCTCTTTGCTTATTTTCTTTCTCTTCTTTTATTTTTTTCTGATGAGATCGCCATTGTTCAGATGTTAGTACAGGACTAATATGTTTGTTCGTAGGTTTTTTCCTAATTATATTCTGCGCATAGGGTAAAATTTCCTGGAAAACAGCCTCCACACTTTTTTCTTGAATAGCATGATCATCTAAATTAAATTAATGATAAATGAGAATAGGTAAGTAATTAATAATATCAATAAGTAATAAAAAATACAATATAACCTTTGGTGACGTCAGCTTGCTTGAATTCCTGGCTCGTAGTAGGGGTTTCAGATGCAGATGTAGCTGTTTCGAGTGTAGATTTATTTAGGTCAGCTGACTGATCTTTTTTCTTGATCGGAGGTGATTCAAGTGCAGTGATTTCCTGGAGACTACGATCTATTATAAACATAAGTAATTGATATAAATAGATTGTCGAAACATCATAATCATAATATAATTTAAGTTTACTCGATAAAAATACAAATGAAACTAACCTTTGAAAGTACTAAGATCAAGTACAACTTCTGGTACAGCTTCATATGCACTTTGCTCAAATTGTTCCCTCATATCTACTGCCTCATCGACAGGAATCAATTGCCTATTATTGACTGCATCGTCTATAGTAGTAGTCGCATGGGTTAGGTTTCCATTATGCATTAAACTTGTATCTTGAAGTACAATGCCACTGTCATCTTTCATAGCTGATAATTCTACAGAGCTTTTGCTTGTATTGCTAGTAACTATAACATAATATAATTATTATAACAATGATAACTTCTTTTTTTAAAGTGAGTCAGTAAAAATATGTTTATTGTTAGAATTTAAAAGTATTTACCTTCTGTAGGTGTCATAACTACCTCTTCGATTGCGAAACTTAATTTTTCTACTGGACTCTGTATATCAGTAGGTAGTGGAATCTGTATACGAGTAGGTACTGGACTCTGTATACGAGTAGGTACTGAAACAGCAATTGCCTCTGAAACAAACTCTTCTTGCCCCACAACCTCTTGATTAGTTAGTATTACAGCATCCTTTTCTTCGGAAGGAGATTTTTGTCCTGTCGGAGTATCTTGAAGTTGTAGTACATATACCTCTTTGATATCAGTTATAGATTCCATACTTTCAATGGCATTATCGTACGGAGGAATATGAAGTACAATGTCAGCTAAAAATTAATTTACATATATTATTATACAATATACATTTATTATAATTAAAAATAAATGAAAATACTACAAAAATTGAACTAACCTTCAGAAAAGTTGAAAGAAGAATCATTTCCTTCTGTGAAAACAATCAATTGTTGTAAGGGTGCATCGTCACCATCAGTATCAATCGCAAGTAATAATTGATCATTATTATCCTGTTGAATCGCATCAGAAGCTGAGTCCATTCTCACAATATCTACTTCATGTGTAGAATAATCTAAATTTTCATTCCCATTACTTACATTTTGTCCTAAATCAATAATAGCTAGTTATATAAAATAAAGTAAAAAAAAGCAAGTCAAACTATAAATATATAATAGATGCACCGCAAAGTCTTTTCGATTGAAGCCAATAATCGAATAGTCCTTGATTACTGTTATCTGATATGAGGAAGGTCTTGTTCTCGACTGCTTCTTTGAAGTCAGACAAAATTTCTGGAGCAAGTCTACTCTCGAATTGCTCAAGATGCTTCTTGTTTTCTTCCTCTACAGTGTGTGCAGATACTATATTATTTTCTTGTGGCTCAGCTTGAGTATTATTTAAAGCTTTTTTCTTCTTTGTCATACTCTTGTTTAGAATGTCATAATCTACAGCATCTGGTGAGAACGGTGAAAGGCCACAGGTAGCGAATCCATTTCGAATGATTCTTGGTAAATTAGGCATAGAGTCAATAGCAGTTTTCAAAAGCTGGGCAAAGTTTTCCCTTTTCAGTTGATGAGTTTGGTTCAACCGCCACTGGTCAACAGCTTTCTTCCATTCATTTTGAGTGGGCGAAAAACAGCTACGTCCAGAGGCTGTAGAATGTGCGTGGCATTCGGATAAAGAGCAATAAGCTCAATTTTCTTCTCAGAACAGAACATCGCCAACTCCAATGTTAGGTGAGACGAGTGGCCATCCACGAACAGAGCAACAGGGAACTGAATTTTATTTTTTACCAGCCAAGGGTAAAACTGGCCAGTAATGTATTTTAAAAAACTTTCAGCGGTCATCCAACCTCTTTCCGTGCTCCCACAAATCCATCCTGCTGGCAAACTATTCACAATGTTAGCTGGAAGACGCTCATACCAAAAGAGAAGAAAAGGAGGTAGCATTACACCGTTAGCAGCTATAGTAAAGAGAACCGTAATGCTTTCCTTTTCGTTGCCTGCAACCACTTTGTAAACAGAACGACTTCCTTTCCTCGCTAAGACTTTGTCACCTTTTGGGCACAGGAAAAAGGCACTTTCATCGAGATTAAAGATTCTAGATGGATCCAAATCTTTCATATTCTTTGCATCAAAATGATCTTGCACTAGTTTAAACCAATTCACTAAATCTTCCTTGGTAGCAGATACTCGCCTTGTGGTCAAGCTTTGCGCAACTCTAGCAGCAAGTTCTGGGTGTCGCCTACAAAAGCTTTCATACCAGTGCCTTCCAGGCTTGTTATCTTTAAAGGGATTTTTTCTGTCGAGTTGCTCAATAAGTTTCTGTACTCGCTCCAGAAGGAAACACTTTGTCACAGGAAAACCTCTTTCACTACCCCACAGAATCCATTTCACTAACATCTCTTCTTCTTTAAAGGTTAACACTGTTGATGGTCCTCGAGTGGCTTCGATAGGCACTATCTCATTCATTTTAGTGTATAAGGTGCTCCTTGGTACATTGAAACGCATGCAAGCCATGCGAATTGATGTACCTGCTTCAACTGCCTCAATAGCTTTGTAGATATCTTCTTGATCGTACTTTTTATTGTACGGTTTTTTGCACTTCTTCGTGCTTTTTTTCTTCTCCTTACCCATTGCAACTGTAAACAAAATAATACAAAAACCTGATAAGCAAGTATAGTCTTAGAGTATTGAGGTTAAGTTTGAGGTTAGTTAATAACGTCGCAATTGATCGTATCGTAAATCACAAAAAAGTCATGAAAAATTAAGATAATATAAAAAAAAAAGTTTCCTCGAATTTTCATATTTATTTAAATATTATTTACTTACTATATTTGCTTCAATAAGTTCTTCAATCGAAAAGAAACGTGCACACATAATTTGCAGCCACACACGTGTCATGCTTTAGGACCCAGATTTACTGCGCAGTATACATGACTGTCCCAGTAGATGGCCATAGGTCAGCAACTGCGACGTGATATTACGAAGCGGTTTATGAGTACCAATACATGGCCATATTAAATTTTAATATAAAATCGACATAAATAAAAAAAATTTTATTTTTAACGTATTCGTAGCTTATTAAAATTAATGAAGAGATTTTAAAACATATAAAACATTCTTTTATTAAGTTTTTATCACCTTACACGTGAATGCACTTTTCTTAATAATTTCGTAAGGGAAGTATGGTCGCTCGCGTGTATCACAAACTGCAAGACGGAGATATTATTTTTTAATGTATAATGAAATAATTAAGCATCGGATCCTTTTCTCATTAACTAAGTAATATGTGTAGAACAATATTCTACCTAAGATAATAACTAATTCGATCCCAAAACATTAAAAATAAGAATATTTCTTGGCAGTGGCCAAGTACTGGTCAGTGGCCGACGATTGGTACATTTACCTTACTTTCGGTCTACGTGTGGTGAAAATTTGTTTTGTAGCTGCTTGCGCGGCCACAATTATTATTATTTTTTTCAAACTTAAGTACTTATTTAGTATTTTAGTAAATTTAATTTATTTTCTGAAATTAAATAGAATACATTAAACAATGAAAAAAAAGCTGCACCGTCGGACATCGGGATTCGAACCTGGGACCCTCTGTGTCAAAGTTGAGCGTGCTACCGCCTGCGCCATTAACAGTTTCCCTTGTCTCACTTCGATTCGTCCTTATATGGTACACGCCACTCGAACAATGCGCGAACTTTATTAACATTTATTGCATTATTCCGTTGTTAATATCCATAAACAAATAAGCCAGTCGATTTATAATTAAAATACATAAAATTCTATCGAGTCAGATTTATCAAATGCGTTAATTAATGTGTAAAAGCACAATATTAAACGACCTAACCTAATTGAGGATCAGCTGATGCCTCGAAAGTTTCCATAAATTCTACTATACTGGATACTAAAATTTTAGTGAACGAATAGCAAATATTACAGTTACTGCAAATTTTGCTATACTGTACAGTAATTTCAGATCGAATTCTATACCATTTTTTACATGCAATATACTAATATTCGATGCAATTATACTAAATATAAATAGAAGGATGGTAATATTCCTCACTGATCGAGTTTGTCCCTCCGTTGGTGTAAAATATAGTAATTTTGTATTATAAATTTTTCTCCGTGTAGATTAAACGCGAGTGTGCTGTGAAATAAACGTTTAATATGCAACATAATTTTATGGAAACCAACGCGATAAAAATTACAATACAAAACCTACAAATGTCGATAGCCCGTCAAAAGAATTCGCGATCAGTCCTTTTTTTAACGTAAATTTTTTTAATATATTAATTAATAATTAATTCTTACGTCGACTACTCAATAATATAAATAAAAATATAATCATTTCTGTCTCACACTGTATTAACTATAAAAAATAAAATATTAATTAATTACATATAATACAGTAAAAATAATAAAAACATCAAATAAAACTAGTTCGCCACGTGCGGCCTTAACCCTTAGAGGGCTGGTATGACGCCATATGGCGTCATGCTCCAACTCGCCGACATTTGACTTTAGTTTGATCATAACTTGGGGACCCAAACCACTTTTTCTATGGAGAAATCAAGCTTTTCAAAATTCTCAAATGACGGCCCCTTAAGGATTAAGGTCGCCGCTTCGGAGCTCTAGATCGAACGCATCGCGTAAGGCATGCAAAAAGCAAATAAGCATTATAAGGCACGACCGTGTAAAGCTCGCATCGTTTGTGAGTATTGGGTAAATTATCTGACTCAACAATTCAACTTTTATTAACTTTCACAAAGCTTGGGATTTTTGGCCTAATATTACAAAATATAATATACATCAAAAGAGATAGTAATAAAAACATGACTTTAAATTATGTGCTTATTATCTTCGCCTTCGGATCATGTCACAATTCACGCGCACTGCGATATATTTAATTTTATTGTGATAAAACGTGTTTCTTTTTTATTTTTGAAAATATTGTTCTAAGAGTAAAGTGTAAAGTAGGAAAAAGTTTTGTTTTGTTGAGACGAACATTTCATTCCTTTAAAATTTTTTTATACAAATAATACATTTTGATTTATTACAAAAAACGTGAATTTTAGTATTTTTTTTCATGGTTTTAACCTTTTTTCTATGTTTACCTTCAAATATATTGATCTGAGCTTTAAGTGTATAATGGAAAAAAAGTTTGTTATTTTAAAACGAACATTTCGTTGATTAAACATTTTTCTGTCAAAACGAAACATTTAATTTTATTGCGAAAAACCGTATTTTTTGTGCTTTTTTCATTATTCTGACCATTTTTCTCTATTTATCTTTGAAAATATTGTTCTAAACGTAAAGTATAAAATAGGAAAAAGTTTTGTTATTTTGAGAGGAAGATTTAGTCCGTACAAATTTGCATTATGACGAAGTTACCCTGTAAATCTCAACAAAATCGGTGAAAATTTGACTGAGTGATATTAGATCTAGTTATTACCTAGTATATTTCGATGCATCACACATTTTGCGATGATAAAAATATAAGGCTCTCCCGTGTAGCGGTCGTGCCTAATAAGAAAAGTGATGAATTTTTTTTCGTATTTTATTTAACGTTATATTATTCTTACTTCCTTCTAATTAATATATTATTTTTTATAGTATTTTACGTTAAATTTGATCAGACTTATATTTCATGATAATATTTAAGAATGATGCTTCTCGATTCATCTCAGTGCACAATTGATCGTATGCATGTGTGTATATATATACAAACTGTGCGCCGGTGAAATTTCGGGATGTTTAATTTACACCCCGATGCCGCGTCTCGATAGCTTAATTACGCCCTCTCGTCTTTTCGAGCCGGCAATTAGTGGCACGCGAGACCATTTCTCTCTCTCTCTCTCTCTCTCTCTTTCTTCGTCTTATCAACGTTTTCGAGAAAGGAAAGAAGAATGAAGAACGCAGCTCGAGAAATAGCTGCTGTAACGGCTCCCCGAGGAATTAAAAAACTTTGTTTTTTTTCCTTTTTTCCTTTTTTTCCTTTTTTTCCTTTTTTTCATAGAGCGGAACTCGATATCGCTTCAAATATAGGAATAATCGACCCGTTACACTTTTATTCGCGGCTTTCGATCGCTATTTCCTCTCTTTTTTTCTCTGATCGTCGTATATACCTATATATAACGTACCGCGATCCTCTCTTATTCTCTCTATTTTTTTTTGTTTATCGAATCATAATTCATCCGAGTGTAAGAGAGAGGTTCAAATAATCCGATCCGAGGAGATGACACGCGTCGGGATTAAAAAGAGATTAAAGTGTCTAAACAAAGGCAAATTATTAGTGGGAGAATGTCTATTTTTTTTTATTTTTAAGTATACATAAAAAAGTAAAAACCGGAAGTTCGTATGTATATAAGGCTAGTGCCGCGTACCCATTCTTCATTTTTCTAAATGGTTTGAGGTTAGAAATTTTGCAACTTAATACTTAATTAAACCTTAATTAAGCTTAATATAACCTTAGACTTAGATGTATCCACTTTTTCTCCATATCTTTAGTTTATATCAAAATAAATAGATGCAATTTCTAAACTAAGAAAAATAAATATTTGTGGGAAAGAAATCGTGGGATTTGTTATTATAAGTGGACATGTTCACTTATAATAAAATAATATTTCTTGGATATTAATATAACGCTTAGTTTTAAACTGTAAAGATTTTAGATTAATGGTAATGGATGAAAATTCATCTGTTAATAACTGATTGAAATAAGTATAATACTTCACTGAAAAGAAATATTCATTTGTTCATATTTAATTAATCAGATCTTAACAGTTAAGAAACGTCATTTGTCTGCAAATATTTCCTTCACTCAGTGTACTCGTGCTAAAGTGTTAAATAATTAGATGACAATCATAGTTAATTATTAGATTAATTAGCTAAATAGTTATCCAATTCAAATTCGCATTATTTTTAATTAAATTTCACCTGAAAATACGAGCATAACCTAAAAAAAATACGTAACCGTTAGCGTATTTTAAATAAATTATATACAATTATTTACAATTATATATACGTATAATTTATAATAAATTACTAGTGTTTTATAAATGTTAATTGTTGTATTTTAAAATCCAGCAAAGTAAACGAAATTATTCATATGTGTGATCCGATTTTTTATCTATATATCTGATTTCTTATAACTTTATGTTTATATCGAAAATTTAGCTAATTCGATATACAAAAACTTAGAATATCAGTTAAAAAGTCTGTAGTGATTTCTATAGTGGAGAAACGTTGCTAAATACAGAAACGGCTGTTGGAAATGGTTCGAAAGGTAATTCTTTAAATTCATCCAATTATCGTCTGTCGAATATGTAGTAAATATAAAATATATTTGACCGTATATTAACATGCGTCTATGTATAGTAATTATTATCATGAATTATCCTGAAAATTACTAATTTTAACCAACGATATTTTTCTCAATATATATTAAGCATATTTAAATATCATTCAAATTATATTAAAAAAAATAATTACACTCTACAACCTGGAATGCTCATTCTGTACACGTATGTATATATAACTTCGACTTCGAATTCAGCGATCAAGCGCAATATATATATATATATATATAATATGCACGAGTTGTTCGATCAAAACTAATTTTCATTCGAGAAAACATCCTTCGTTTATTGTTTTCCCTCGACTATTACAACCTTTCCTTTTTCTTTTTTTTTCTTCTCTTTTCCTATTAAACGATTGCGACAATGGATCTAAACTGTACATACAGAGAACCGTTTGAACGCGCGCGGATAAACAAGATGTGGTGCGTGTTTTCTTTTTTACTCAATTGCGTAACACGCGACGCAATTTATGAAAATCACTATTTATTTTATAACAAGGCGATTGTGCGAAATTTTCTAAAATCATATGTATATGTATATATGCCGAGGTGTACGAAACACGTCGTCACGATCGTCGATCAAAAGAAAAAAAAAGTAGTTGAGTATGCACCATGTTGATGATCGTTCAATCGTTATTTGCCTCTGTACTACACGTATGTGCGTGTCTTTTGTTCGATATTATTTTTAGATGCGAATCGCGTATAATTCAGATTGAATATGAGGTGCGATAACATTTTTTTTTATATATCGCGTATACCCAACGATATATACTTATGTGCATGATCGATATCAAAATATGGATATTACACGAACGATCGAATTTTTTGATTAAATATTAAATAAAGGGCTTATAAGTTTAACGAATATTTTCACGATAAAAATTATGATGTCTTTTACGAATTTGCGGTATCGTTTTCGCACAAAGAAATCTCGGTAAAAATATTGAATTTTTGAAATTTTATTAAAATGTATAGATATATTTAGTAGATCATTTTGGTATGTAAATGTCCGCTTAAAAATTGGGTAAACGTTTTATTTTATTTATTAAAGCTAAACATATAAAAAAAATCGATAAAAATATAATGGAAAAACGTATTAAAAAAACGACAGCTTCCGCGATTTTCTGGTACAGTTTTCGAAATAAAATTTTTCAAATTAAACGATCTTACAATTTAGCACAAAAAATATATAATATACGGGTATAAAGAAAGGTGTGTGTATATATACTAGAAAAAAAGAGAAATATATATAGAAACTAGAAAGATTAGCTGTTTTGTCGCCTCGAATTTAATTTAATAAGGTGATTCGACATCTTCTACACCTATATACTGAATTCTTGTAAATCATTAATTAAAATTCAGATGTTAATTCACACTTTCATACGTATACTGTAGCGAATTAACGTGAAATATTTGACGGCCACCGCGCGCACAAACGTTGCTTTAAACAGTTAAACGATTAAACCTTCTAAAAAGTTATCAATTTTTTATATATTTTTAAATATTTTTAGTTAAATATATATTTAAACGCGCGCTTGATGTATATATATATATCTGCATCACATTTACGAGCATATAATCGAAGTATACGATATTATTACATTTGATTAGCAATAAGTGAAAAAAAAAAAAAGTGTAATTAATTGTTAATACGATGTAAAGTACAAATTCGAACAATTTTGTTAGGTATAAACTAGGAAACTGTAAAAAAGAACTGGTATATAGCAAACGATTTTTTATTAAGTATATACAATACCAAATTATTAAACTCCATAAAATTATTAAAAATTAAAAAATTTCCACGAGGGTAGAATTAATTAAGGAAATATCAATAGATTTAAGGAGCGTTTGACATTGCTTTAGAGACTGGGATTCGATCGTACTTGGTAATTTAACGATCTTCGTATACGCGGATTATCTTTACAACAAATATGTTAACAACAGTATTTGAAACACTGTGCAGGAAGTTGAATGTAGCTGGATTCGATTTCTTGAACCGATTAGCTACATGAGCTTGCCGGTCGTATCGATCGATTTCGAGTTGCGATCGAAGTTATCGGCGAGGCACCCCCGCACTCGCGGCGTTAAACAATATCAAGGTAAGAAAAGATAAAAACGTATCACTCACCGTGAAGGAGCGACTTGCCGTCGATCAGCCGTGAACTCGACTCGGGTCTGCCCGAGGGTAACGTTAAACCACCTTATACGAACAAACAAAACGAGACGAACGTGTAACCGATTCCGATTCCGATTCCGCACCGGAAGGAAAGGTAACGGGTACGTATATAGACACAGGGAGAAGAACGGAAGAAAGGAGTCGATCTCGATCACTGGGTCACTGGCGCGAAAGAAAGGTCGCGCCGCGCCGGTGTGCGGTCCGGCGCAAAGTGTCGCCGGTGGCGGCGGCCGCCCTCGCTCTCCGGCTGTGGCTGTCTCGGGGGGCGCGCCGCAACGCCGTCGCCGCCGTCGCCGCCACTGCCGCCGTAGCCTCCTCCTCCTCCTCCTCCTCCTCCTCCTCCTCCTGCTGCTGCTCCGCCGCCGCCTCCTCCGCCACCTCCTCCCTCGTGCCCGCCGCCTCCGGGCATCGCGCGCCCCCGGGGGGTGCGCTTACTCCACACCTGGCAACTCCGAGCCGTTCGCTCGAGCCACGTGCCCTCGAGTTCCCGAGTTGTTTGCCCACGGGCCTCGCTTCCTCCTTACGTACAACTTCACCTCCTCCTCCTCACCGATCCATCGATACTCCCATATTCCGAGATTTCAGGTCCGCATGGGATTTCGATCGGACCGCGATCGGTCTATGGAATATCTATCTATGTATGTATTACCGCACAATCAACCGGCAACTCGCACTATGTAGACTCGAATAAATTACCCGACGGAAAATAATGAAAAATGTTAATTCATCGTATCTTCCCTGCGTGGAAGATCGGTAAGTATGGGTGCGTATGGCTACATGTGCGCGCACCTCGATCGAGAGGGAAGATGCACCGCGACACCTCTCGGAGCGGGCTGATGAACCGCGCGCGTACGAATCCCGAGTCGCACTGGTTCCCTGCCGCCGTCCGAGTGGAATTTGGCCTGCCTCGTGCCTGTGCCTCTCCTCCTCCTCCTCCTCCTCCTCCTCCTGCTGCTGCTGCTGCTGCTGCTACTCCCGCCGGCTCTCTCTCTCTCTCTCCTCCCTTCTTTCTTTCTCGCTTCGCTCGTCGAGATCGCGAGTTATATATGCGTGTATGTGCGCAGCTTTGATTTTTCGTCGCGTAGACACTTTCTTTTTTTTTATTCTTTCAATGCGGGATTGGTGAAATCGGTTGAGCGTTGATAAAGGGATCACCCGATCGGCTAACGCGTCGTTACCTTTAACCCTTCTACTTCTATCGCATCGACGATGTTTGTCGCGCTTATACCTGTATCATCGATCATTTTTATATACCGATCTATACTTGCTTTTCAACGTCGATGCGAAGGTGCAGTATACGTACCTGCACGAATACTCATTTCGATATTTCCAATCATCATCTTTATGTAAAATTGAGTAATCGCTCGATTAAAAAGTCAACATATATATATATATATATCGATATATCGATATATTGAAACTCAAATTAGATAGATATATAATCAACTGTCTTTTATAAAATTAAGTATAATCGCCCGAATCGAAAATCTCTAATCTCGACCTCGCACCTTGTATTTGATCATCTATTTTTTTTAGAAATTTCTAAGTAGTTATAATCAAAGATGTTGAATAACCGCCATAAAATAAAAAAGAAATTGCAGTAGACGCGAGTACACTGAAAAGGATAGATTTTTTTATCTAAGCGGAATTCTTCTTAAATACGTCTCAAGAAACATATCCGATTGCTCCAATGCAGAGTTGAAGCATTCAGCTTGGATCCAAGATATATTTTTTTTCAGTGTAACACGCTTGAATCCACTATTAATATTGTTTGACAATATCTCAAAATTTAAAACTCTTCTTATCTTGCTATACTATGTACAAAATAATTAACTTTATGCATAAACTTGAAGTTTGACTAAACTAAGTCTTGATATAGGATATTGTCCAACGAGTCTGAGCCAAATTTTTTTTAAATTTTGATATGTATTTTCAGTTTTGTTAGACAAACTCATGTATTAAATTTAGTCAAACTTTAAGTTTACATAAAGCTCATAACAAATTTATATAGGCTCATATAATTTTTATACGAGTATAGTAATTCGTGATAATTTCTGAAAAAGAAATTACAGATTAAAAAAAACATACGTGACAGAATCTGCAGTTTTATGCCTCATTCGTATATATTCGATGTAACGATCGATCGATGTTTGTATGTTGTTTATAATAATTCTACACAACTATAAATATAATATAACTAACTATAAGCTTAAGTATATAAACATTTTCAGAAATGCACCGGAGTTTTTTCGATGGCGGGTGTTAAATCCAAGTCCCGATTTGTTTTCAAGTTAGTTTTAAGAAAAGATATTTGCAATGCATATTTGCATAGAGGGAACCACTGCCAATAAAATAATAAAACAAAATTGTAGCTACATAACTTATACTATATAACAAAAAATTTTACTATATACATAATAAAATAGTACACTTTATAACAAAAAAAAAATCCATTCTCATCGATATAGGATCGAAATCGGTACGATTATACGGGAACGGGATCTCGGATTTGCTCAAGTATACGGGGAAATGTCTCGGTCCTCGATCGCACATCCGATTATGTAGGCGACGCTTTATCACGATCACAGATATAACTCGTCGCGTTATTTTTTGTTTATCGAACCTCGCACGCGATATCGAGTCAATCCGTCCATCGCTCACAGCCTCGTTGTATACGATATACTTGCGTATACGTACATATATATATATATATATATATATCAATCGGACATTCGACGATGAACTAATTATTATATTTTTTTTCATTGCCTATATACGCCACGGCTCTCGAGATTCTTCGGCTCGTTGTATCATAGGATTTATACGAATACTTCGTACATCTTTTCAGATTTATATTTAGAACGCAAGTGGGGCCACCAACATTTATTGTTTCTATATCTTTGAGTGTTTCGTTTGCTCGGAAAGAATGCTTCGCTAATTGATATGTATATATATATATGTAAGTATGTGTAACTCGATTGTCTGTAGTACAATTTCGAAATATTCGAATATTCGATCCCAATTCGGATTGTATATTGTATATATCGTCCGAGCAACGCGTTTTCCTACCGATAAAAAATCCAGCAGAGGATCGAGAAAATCGTTCGTTTTGGTACATTTCATACGCGGATCGATCGAAATTTTTAGACAGATTGTTCTAAATACTAAGGGTAAGATATCGTATAAAAGTTCCTTGCGGATCGACGATAAGTGGGAGGATCATCCTCGAGATTCCTGTATATATATAATAATTTAAAAATTATTATATTTTCTTTGAGTTTCGCAGCGATGTATTATTTTAACGAATATATCGCTATCGATCGATAATTATACGTGTTTTATTCACCAAGATCGAAAATTATTCCTTCTAAATTATACGTGTTTTTTGTATACATATCGACGCACACCGTTCTAAATACTAAATATATCGGACGCTCTCTCCTTGTTCCATTATTTATACTTATAGACGTATATTGACGAGCGTATTGATATATTTATACACGGTTCCGACGAGTTCAATCTTTCGACACCTGAAAAACGCATTGTACATATGCAAAAAATATATATCAATTTTTGAATTGTTAATTAATTCAAGTATCGATTTAGACTTCTCAATTGGAATACACGTCTTAAGGGAAGATGGTACCTTAAAGTCCTAAATTAATAAATCTATTATTTTTTATAGTTTTAATAGAAAAATGTAATAAGTATAATTAACATTTCTTTATAAATTAATGAAGATATATCAATATTTTATCCAATATAAAACGCACAAAGTCTCATTTTAAATTAACTATAAATATATTCAAGAACTACTGTACAAAACTTCAAATTGATATGTTAAAAGCAATTGTGCAAACTCACAAAAGGATATTTAATAAAATTAAAATATTAAATAATAAGAAAAACAGCTGTAAATATAATATCTATATTTATATTTCCAAATGATTCAAAATTTTCACACACCCACACGCACACACACACACACACCACAAGTATGTGTGTGTGTGTAAAATAGAAAAAAATTAACAAAGTCAAAATAAATAAATTTAACATTAAGTTGGTAAATTGAAATTTATAGCTTCCCAACTTTTCCAACACATTTATAGTATCTTTAAAAAAATATAACCAGTATAAAAAAAATTAGTTTTTTTCGACCAATTTTGAAAAACTGGGTGCCTTCTTTCCTTCATAGTGTATGTTCGCATCTCCTACGCAAATATAATGTTTTAAGAATACTAAAATGAATGAATAGTACAATTTTATATCCAAAAGAATTCAAAGTGAATTGAATATTATAATAATATTGTACAAAAAAAAAGTTTGGCGCAAGTTTTGCCAAAGTTTGCTAATTCTAGTTTGGCAAAGTATTCCCAAACTTGGCCAATAGGACTATCCCAAACTTTATATTTTAATGCATAAAGTTTGGAATAAATTAAGCAACAGTTTTAGATTAATGTTACAAAGCTTTGTTAAAGTCTTACTAAGCTTCTTATAAGTATTGTAAAACTTCTCAAAAGTTTTTGTTAACTTTGTGAAACCTGACCATAAATATCATATTTATGCTGAAACTTTTTACAAACTTTTGTAAAGCTTTGTTAAAGTTTTGTAAAACATCTTAAAAATTTATGTCAACTTTAAAGCTTCTAATAGTTGAAAAAAACTTTTGAGATATTTGCAACATAAGTTTGGCACAGTCCTATATTGGCCAAGTTTGGGCAAAGTTTGGCAAAGTTATAAGTATTTTGATACAAGTCGCTGTCCATTTCCTTACGTAAGGTTATATGATAAGGGTTCGATGGTGTATGTAAATGATTCTTTTAATATAAAGTTTAAAAATAATCCTAAAAAACACTATTTTAGTAATAATTTTATAGTTTGGTAATAATTTATAGGTGCCTCGTACGCACCACATATCTATAAAAAAACCGCGGATATTTCTATTTTTTTCAAAACCCTAACGGCCCTCTAAATGTTGAACTCAACTGTATACTTACACAGAAGATTTAGCAGCGTTAAAAAGTGTGTATTCGCGATAAACCACAGTGTTACTGATTCCAAACAAACAAAAAACTGTTTAAACGAATAATCTCGTAGAAACGAGTATAGAAATATACGTTTGCACGATTAGGTATTAAATAACGCGGTATGTATACACACACATACACACACACGCGCGTTAAAATCTAGCCGACGTGTTTCCCTTCCGACTGAAAGTATACATATCGAGTAAAAATAAGTAAATAAATAAATAAAAAAGTTCACGGGTAAGAATAAAAAAAAATCGATCGCGCCGGTCTCTTAATCGCGATATATGTGTATAGGTATATATATGTATATGCGGGGTGTCTCGGCGAACGCGCACGCGACGCTCATCGTATTCCCGTTTCCGCGTTTTATGTACATATATATATATATATATATATATATATATATATATATATACACACGTCTATCCGATGATCCGCTCGTCGCTAATTATCGATGGGTTCTCTTTAACCCGCAAGACTCTTCCTTTATCGAAACCCGTTCCAACACCCATCGATTTCTTTTTTTTTTCTTCTCGCTTATAAATCTTCAGACTTTATCTCGGTATTCCGCGCGTTCGAACAATTTGTCCAAAAAGAATATATATATACCCATCGTAAGTATTTAAATTATCTTTAATTTTTATTTCCTTGTTCCTGCGTGTATATACTTATATATATATATATATATATATATATATATATATATATATATTTCGATCGCGTATATACAATACACCTTATTGTTTCCTATTATTCCTTCGCGCGCGAAGCAGGAATGTAATGGTATCATAATTCTTATAGTGGTTGTAAAATTGTAACTGCATACATTTTTTTGCAATGATCATGCTAATAGATTCATCGTTATAAGGCAACAAATATACATTTCTATTAATATTTCGGGCACTTTTCCCGGATATTTTGACCATAAGAGATCTTAATGATTTAGACCCACTCTGGAAATTTTTAGGCAGTTTCTGACTATAAAAAGACATCTTTTAGACAGTATTAGGTTACCAAAGTCCGGAGCAGAATTGCTGATTTTCACTATTTAAGGTTGAAATGGCTTACAAACTGTGACAGCATACATTTATGTCTTTAAAAGTATTTTTAATGAAAAGTTTAGAAAATTTTACAAAAAAAAGTCATATTTATGATTTTAGTGAAAAATGCATCCCCTGGGAGATACAAATTCACGATATAATACAAAAAAGTGCTAAAATGTCAACTTTGACTCTCTGTAACTTAAAATAATGGCCCCGAAAAAATCTTAAAAAATTCAGGAGAACTACTGGACACCACTAAAACATATTCCCACAGTTATAGCAATATTAATTTTTTTCATCTTAGATTTCACAGAGAACCACTCATATATATATATGTGTGTGTGTGTGTTTCTTTTTAGATTTTTTAAATAATTCTTTTTTTTTTGATTATTTTTTCTCGCGCTCGGTAAATTGCGACTCGAAGTTGCGATGGTATATAAACCGACGATCATCACTGATGAATAAACGGTATGCGACTACGCGATTAAGTAGTTCAGTTACTTATTAATGCTAACACGTATACCCGTAATTTTTAATCACTATAATTATACGGACGTTTCCCGTCGTTTCTTTTTACGATTCCAAAGTATACACTTTTATTTAATTTAAGTTCCTTTACGATTTCGTTTTGTATAAATTCGTATGAGTATATACTAGAACTGAGCAAGTTTGCAACTTTTCTTCGGATACTTTGTAAAAATTAAATAAAAATTGAAGTAAAACAAAAAAAGTAATGTCTGTGTAAATCACTTAGAGCAATTTTAAAAAGTATTCGACGAAATGTTGATAAAGTACAGGCAATTACTTCAATAAATGAAACTTTTTACCTAAATTTTTACTCATAAAACATCAAATAAAATTTTACGAAAATTTAATTGAGTCACTGAGACATAATCTTAACGGACACCATTAAATGAGCATTATACACTAAAAAATACGCGATGCAATATATTTTATACATCTTTAGATATATATATATTTATATACAGAAATATGTTTTCCCTCTAATCTTGAAGCTAAATCATACTTCTATAGTTAACAATTAATAATTTACATTATTTTTAACTAAGCGGAAAAAATGTTACGTGATACCTGTTTATTAACATGTTTATTATTTCATTAATTAGTGTAGTCAAGTCGCTTATATAAATTTATTTGATTTTTTAGATGAAGATTTCATTAATTGCCTGTTTTTCCTATAAATTTCATATTGGATATGAAAATTATATTTATTTAAGAAAGTATCATCTTTTATTCAAAATCGGAGATTGATGAAAATGAACCTGTAAATTATGTATATATATATATATATATATATATATATATATATATGTAACTGGACACATAAAACGTAATATAAAAGTACCCTGAACGAGATGAAAGAATAAGGAATTCTCGGTTCGATATTTGCACTCGGTTCGTATAACAGAGGTATAAGAAACAAATCGGCGTCTGGTCTCTCGGTGTGCGTGCGTGTGTGTGTATTATCAATTATCATGCGCGCGGCGTGACGAGGGGTTCGGGTTACCGCGTCGCGACATCGATAGCTCGAAACATCCGGTGAGACTGCGACGGCTATATACTCGCGGTATATCGTTATATGTATACTCGATATAGATTTAAGAGTTAGCGGTGTTTTTATCGCCACCCTCTCGGTAACGGCAAATCTTAACGAAATTCGTCGATGTTATTCCCTTTTTTTTTCTTAAATTTTAATTGAAGATTGATTGATGAATATTATTCTCTTATCGGAGTCCCATGTCATTCTTTTAACTTTAGTAATTGCCGAACCAACCGATAAAGAGTGATTACTCTGACTTTTCCAGCGAGGTAATGATCACTCGGAAGTAAAAATCATGCGGGCCTGTTCGTATTATACCTAATAAATATCTAATAATTATTGGGTTATTGGGTTATTGAAAAAATAAGTTTTTTCCATCGTGAGTTATATTTATATATTTGGTCATATTTAATAATTTATAAAAAAATTAATTGTCTTTGAAGGAGGTATATACGAATAAGACCCAAATCATGTATTTTCATAAAATCGGTAAACAAAAATACATATATATACATAATAACCTAAAAAAATCATTATTTATTATTATTATAAATAAATATCTTATTTTTATCTATTTTAATTTATTAAAATATGTTTATATATTATTTTTTAGTTATTTTCACCATTTTCCAGCTTCGCACTGAGATGATTGTACATATAGAATTAAAATTAATATAAGTATAAATTTATAAATTTACTTTTCTGCCCTCCGGCCGGAAAGCGGCAACTTCCCGGCCGCTGCGCGAATTGAAGTCACCGTTTTCCGGCTACGTCGAGCAGAAATAGTATATTACACACCTAGGGAGGTAAAGTATTGGTCAGTCCATAGCACACGTAAATTGGCACCTGAGCCGAAGGCGAGGGTGGCAAACATGTGCTATGGGGTGACCATTTACCTCCCGTGGGATGTATACTATTTTTCACCACCAGTAGGCCGAAAATAACACATTCCTCTTTCGGTGCCGGGAGGGAATGTGGTACTTTCGATCTAAGTGTGGTGAAAAATAGTATACACACCTTGGCCAGTAAAAAAGAAAGCCTCAGATCACATTATCGTCCACCTCGGCTTCGCCTCGGCCGACAATTGAATGTGATCTGAGACATTTCTTATTTTACTGGCCATGGTATGTAATATACTATTTCTGCCCTCCGGCCGGAAAGCGGCAACTTTCTGCCGGAATTGGAAGTCACCGTTTTCCGGCAACGTCGAGCAGAAAAATAGTATAACACAACCTTGGCCATAAAAAAGAAAGCCTCGGATCACATGTTCGTCAACCTCGGCTTCGCCTCGGCCGACAATTGAATGTGATCCGAGACATTTCTTATTTTACTGGCCATGGTATGTAATATACTATATATGACATTGAAATTTATTGCACAACGTGTATACAACTAAATAATATGAGCGATTATTTTTTGTACTATTATTATAACGACACTTGATTACGTAGTGTGCAGTCGAGATATGAAGTCTTTTAGGTATAAGAACATATTTCTTGTGAACAATTAAAACCGAAGTGACTATATAATCAATATATATGCTATCAATAGCATATATTCAGTCCAGGACGCAATGTACCGTGTCATAACCAATATCTGATTAGTATCCAATTTGCTCATTTTAGTTACAGAAATAATAACAATATAAATATTATGTTCGATATAAAAAACAATGCTTAAATACCTAATAATGTAAAGTATAATATAACAATCCATATATTGTTTGCTAATATTATATGTATATTAGGTATAATAAGAAATTTGGGTAATGTTATATATTGGGTTACGGTTGTACCCTCTATTTTCTCTCATTCTAAGCGAATTTTCGACGTGTGCCTTTATGCGAACATGCCTTTTATTTAAACAATTTCCTTTATTTTTATAAGTCTTACACTTTTTTCATTTATAATCTCAAGTTCAAATTTGCTGTGTTTATCCAGAAACCTAGCAATATACAGTTATCGAGGGTTCTAAATAGTATCTTATTATTTATTTAAAAAACCTAAATTAGTTTAGTATTTTCTTTGTTTTCAGTCCATTTTTTAAACATGTTTGTCAATTTTTGCTTATGCATAATATACATCAAGATGCAACCGGGATAAAAATCCTTTACCTTATTAGATACTTTAATATTATAGCTTTACTAATTTTGTAAATATTAAAGGAACACGTGACAACCGTGGGCACACCAGTAAATTGTATCTGCTCGGGGTGTCAAGAATTAATCTTAAATACTTTCTACTTTTTTCGTGTATCGAAATCGTGTAATACCTGACCATAAATATCATATTTATGCTGAAACTTTTTACAAACTTTTGTAAAGCTTTGTTAAAGTTTTGTAAAACATCTTAAAAATTTATGTCAACTTTAAAGCTTCTAATAGTTGAAAAAAACTTTTGAGATATTTGCAACATAAGTTTGGCACAGTCCTATATTGGCCAAGTTTGGGCAAAGTTTGGCAAAGTTATAAGTATTTTGATACAAGTCGCTGTCCATTTCCTTACGTAAGGTTATATGATAAGGGTTCGATGGTGTATGTAAATGATTCTTTTAATATAAAGTTTAAAAATAATCC
The DNA here is from genome assembly GCA_026168455.1 of Theocolax elegans. Classification (NCBI taxonomy): domain Eukaryota; kingdom Metazoa; phylum Arthropoda; class Insecta; order Hymenoptera; family Cerocephalidae; genus Theocolax; species Theocolax elegans. Next base: position 379,289 of record CM047428.1, on the reverse strand, counting down.
TAAAAAACACTATTTTAGTAATAATTTTATAGTTTGGTAATAATTTATAGGTGCCTCGTACGCACCACATATCTATAAAAAAACCGCGGATATTTCTATTTTTTTCAAAACCCTAACGGCCCTCTAAATGTTGAACTCAACTGTATACTTACACAGAAGATTTAGCAGCGTTAAAAAGTGTGTATTCGCGATAAACCACAGTGTTACTGATTCCAAACAAACAAAAAACTGTTTAAACGAATAATCTCGTAGAAACGAGTATAGAATATACGTTTGCACGATTAGGTATTAAATAACGCGGTATGTATACACACACATACACACACACGCGCGTTAAAATCTAGCCGACGTGTTTCCCTTCCGACTGAAAGTATACATATCGAGTAAAAATAAGTAAATAAATAAATAAAAAAGTTCACGGGTAAGAATAAAAAAAATCGATCGCGCCGGTCTCTTAATCGCGATATATGTGTATAGGTATATATATGTATATGCGGGGTGTCTCGGCGAACGCGCACGCGACGCTCATCGTATTCCCGTTTCCGCGTTTTATGTACATATATATATATATATATATATATATATATATATATACACACGTCTATCCGATGATCCGCTCGTCGCTAATTATCGATGGGTTCTCTTTAACCCGCAAGACTCTTCCTTTATCGAAACCCGTTCCAACACCCATCGATTTCTTTTTTTTTTCTTCTCGCTTATAAATCTTCAGACTTTATCTCGGTATTCCGCGCGTTCGAACAATTTGTCCAAAAAGAATATATATATACCCATCGTAAGTATTTAAATTATCTTTAATTTTTATTTCCTTGTTCCTGCGTGTATATACTTATATATATATATATATATATATATATATATATATATTTCGATCGCGTATATACAATACACCTTATTGTTTCCTATTATTCCTTCGCGCGCGAAGCAGGAATGTAATGGTATCATAATTCTTATAGTGGTTGTAAAATTGTAACTGCATACATTTTTTTGCAATGATCATGCTAATAGATTCATCGTTATAAGGCAACAAATATACATTTCTATTAATATTTCGGGCACTTTTCCCGGATATTTTGACCATAAGAGATCTTAATGATTTAGACCCACTCTGGAAATTTTTAGGCAGTTTCTGACTATAAAAAGACATCTTTTAGACAGTATTAGGTTACCAAAGTCCGGAGCAGAATTGCTGATTTTCACTATTTAAGGTTGAAATGGCTTACAAAACTGTGACAGCATACATTTATGTCTTTAAAAGTATTTTTAATGAAAAGTTTAGAAAATTTTACAAAAAAAAGTCATATTTATGATTTTAGTGAAAAATGCATCCCCTGGGAGATACAAATTCACGATATAATACAAAAAAGTGCTAAAATGTCAACTTTGACTCTCTGTAACTTAAAATAATGGCCCCGAAAAATCTTAAAAAATTCAGGAGAACTACTGGACACCACTAAAACATATTCCCACAGTTATAGCAATATTAATTTTTTTCATCTTAGATTTCACAGAGAACCACTCATATATATATATGTGTGTGTGTGTGTTTCTTTTTAGATTTTTTAAATAATTCTTTTTTTTTTGATTATTTTTTCTCGCGCTCGGTAAATTGCGACTCGAAGTTGCGATGGTATATAAACCGACGATCATCACTGATGAATAAACGGTATGCGACTACGCGATTAAGTAGTTCAGTTACTTATTAATGCTAACACGTATACCCGTAATTTTTAATCACTATAATTATACGGACGTTTCCCGTCGTTTCTTTTTACGATTCCAAAGTATACACTTTTATTTAATTTAAGTTCCTTTACGATTTCGTTTTGTATAAATTCGTATGAGTATATACTAGAACTGAGCAAGTTTGCAACTTTTCTTCGGATACTTTGTAAAAATTAAATAAAAATTGAAGTAAAACAAAAAAAGTAATGTCTGTGTAAATCACTTAGAGCAATTTTAAAAAGTATTCGACGAAATGTTGATAAAGTACAGGCAATTACTTCAATAAATGAAACTTTTTACCTAAATTTTTACTCATAAAACATCAAATAAAATTTTACGAAAATTTAATTGAGTCACTGAGACATAATCTTAACGGACACCATTAAATGAGCATTATACACTAAAAAATACGCGATGCAATATATTTTATACATCTTTAGATATATATATATTTATATACAGAAATATGTTTTCCCTCTAATCTTGAAGCTAAATCATACTTCTATAGTTAACAATTAATAATTTACATTATTTTTAACTAAGCGGAAAAAATGTTACGTGATACCTGTTTATTAACATGTTTATTATTTCATTAATTAGTGTAGTCAAGTCGCTTATATAAATTTATTTGATTTTTTAGATGAAGATTTCATTAATTGCCTGTTTTTCCTATAAATTTCATATTGGATATGAAAATTATATTTATTTAAGAAAGTATCATCTTTTATTCAAAATCGGAGATTGATGAAAATGAACCTGTAAATTATGTATATATATATATATATATATATATATATATATATATATGTAACTGGACACATAAAACGTAATATAAAAGTACCCTGAACGAGATGAAAGAATAAGGAATTCTCGGTTCGATATTTGCACTCGGTTCGTATAACAGAGGTATAAGAAACAAATCGGCGTCTGGTCTCTCGGTGTGCGTGCGTGTGTGTGTATTATCAATTATCATGCGCGCGGCGTGACGAGGGGTTCGGGTTACCGCGTCGCGACATCGATAGCTCGAAACATCCGGTGAGACTGCGACGGCTATATACTCGCGGTATATCGTTATATGTATACTCGATATAGATTTAAGAGTTAGCGGTGTTTTTATCGCCACCCTCTCGGTAACGGCAAATCTCAACGAAATTCGTCGATGTTATTCCCTTTTTTTTTTCTTAAATTTTAATTGAAGATTGATTGATGAATATTATTCTCTTATCGGAGTCCCATGTCATTCTTTTAACTTTAGTAATTGCCGAACCAACCGATAAAGAGTGATTACTCTGACTTTTCCAGCGAGGTAATGATCACTCGGAAGTAAAAATCATGCGGGCCTGTTCGTATTATACCTAATAAATATCTAATAATTATTGGGTTATTGGGTTATTGAAAAAATAAGTTTTTCCATCGTGAGTTATATTTATATATTTGGTCATATTTAATAATTTATAAAAAAATTAATTGTCTTTGAAGGAGGTATATACGAATAAGACCCAAATCATGTATTTTCATAAAATCGGTAAACAAAAATACATATATATACATAATAACCTAAAAAAATCATTATTTATTATTATTATAAATAAATATCTTATTTTTATCTATTTTAATTTATTAAAATATGTTTATATATTATTTTTTAGTTATTTTCACCATTTTCAGCTTCGCACTGAGATGATTGTACATATAGAATTAAAATTAATATAAGTATAAATTTATAAATTTACTTTTCTGCCCTCCGGCCGGAAAGCGGCAACTTCCCGGCCGCTGCGCGAATTGAAGTCACCGTTTTCCGGCTACGTCGAGCAGAAATAGTATATTATATACCATGGCCAGTAAAATAAGAAATGTCTCAGATCACATGTAATTGTCGGCCGAGGCGAAGCCGAGGTGGACGATCATGTGATCTGAGGCTTTCTTTTTTACTGGCCAAGGTGTGTATACTATTTTTCTGCTCGACGTTGCCGGAAAACGGCGACTTCGATTCGCGCAGCGGCCGGGAAGTTGCCGCTTTCCGGCCGGAGGGCAGAAATAGTATATTACACACCTAGGGAGGTAAAGTATTGGTCAGTCCATAGCACACGTAAATTGGCACCTGAGCCGAAGGCGAGGGTGGCAAACATGTGCTATGGGGTGACCATTTTACCTCCCGTGGGATGTATACTATTTTTCACCACCAGTAGGCCGAAAATAACACATTCCTCTTTCGGTGCCGGGAGGGAATGTGGTACTTTCGATCTAAGTGTGGTGAAAAATAGTATACACACCTTGGCCAGTAAAAAAGAAAGCCTCAGATCACATTATCGTCCACCTCGGCTTCGCCTCGGCCGACAATTGAATGTGATCTGAGACATTTCTTATTTTACTGGCCATGGTATGTAATATACTATTTCTGCCCTCCGGCCGGAAAGCGGCAACTTTCTGCCGGAATTGAAGTCACCGTTTTCCGGCAACGTCGAGCAGAAAAATAGTATACACACCTTGGCCAGTAAAAAAGAAAGCCTCGGATCACATGTTCGTCAACCTCGGCTTCGCCTCGGCCGACAATTGAATGTGATCCGAGACATTTCTTATTTTACTGGCCATGGTATGTAATATACTATATATGACATTGAAATTTATTGCACAACGTGTATACAACTAAATAATATGAGCGATTATTTTTTTGTACTATTATTATAACGACACTTGATTACGTAGTGTGCAGTCGAGATATGAAGTCTTTTAGGTATAAGAACATATTTCTTGTGAACAATTAAAACCGAAGTGACTATATAATCAATATATATGCTATCAATAGCATATATTCAGTCCAGGACGCAATGTACCGTGTCATAACCAATATCTGATTAGTATCCAATTTGCTCATTTTAGTTACAGAAATAATAACAATATAAATATTATGTTCGATATAAAAAACAATGCTTAAATACCTAATAATGTAAAGTATAATATAACAATCCATATATTGTTTGCTAATATTATATGTATATTAGGTATAATAAGAAATTGGGTATGTTATATATTGGGTTACGGTTGTACCCTCTATTTTCTCATTCTAAGCGAATTTTCGACGTGTGCCTTTATGCGAACATGCCTTTTATTTAAACAATTTCCTGTTATTTTTATAAGTCTACACTTTTTTCATTTATAATCTCAAGTTCAAATTTTTCTGTGTTTATCCAGAAACCTAGCAATATACAGTTATTCGAGGGTTCTAAAATAAGTATCTTATTATTTATTAAAAAAACCTAAATTAGTTAGTAGTTTCTTTGTTTCAGTACCATTTTTTAAACATGTTTGGCAATTTTTGCTTATGCATAATATATCATCAAGATATGCAACTGATAAAAATCCTTTACTTCTTAGATACTTTAATATTATAGCTTTACTAATTTTGTAAATATTAAAGGAACACTTGACAACCCGTTGGGCATAACAGTAAATTGGTATGTCTCTTCAAGAAATTTAAATCTTAAATACTTTCTACTTTTTTCGTGTATCGAAATCGTGTAATAAGCGTCTTGCAAATCAATTTTATTAAGAAAACAACCAGATGAAATTAACTCTACAGCTGTTTGTAAATTTTCCAGTTTAAAATGCTCTGTTTTGATAAATAATTTAAATTTTTTTAATTTAATATAAACCTGTAAGATCCATCTTTGGTATCAAAAAATAACTCGATAAAAACTGATTTCTGCAAGGCTTATATTTCTCAATAATCCCTTTGTCTAGAAATTGACTAATTATTAATTCATAGTTTATAAATTCTTTTTCAGATTGAAATATTTGCTTTGCCGGATCTAACCTCTCTATTTTTGTACACAACTTAATTTTAAACCCATTTGCACAACCTAATATAAATTTATCGTTAGTTAATTTTTCCCATTCACTACTGTAACATTTTAATCTACATGCCTACTATTCCTCTTTTACTTGAACTTGTTAGTTTTTCTTGGGTTGCCCTCGAGACCTTTGGTTGAACTGTTGTCGGTTCTTGAAGTACGTCCTGTATACGCCGGTGCCGCTCGTTGATTATTCGCCAGTTGAGGTGGACCCTCCTGCATGTATGACGGTTTTGTGCCATATGGGCCATTTTGGTTTAAAGACTGTCTTGGGACCGACTCCTGTTTCGTTGATAACTTATTCTTCATAGTATTCAACTTTTTCAATTACCTTTGCCTGTTTAATTCTGTCTGACACGTCTTCCCGATAGGAAAATGATCAGTCTTGGATTATTCTAAAATCTTTTGGTGTTGTTTTTCTACTCCAGGAACTATAAATGCTTTTCTACTTTGCGTTTGACTGCGCATAGACTAAATAATGAAATTTACCGCATTATTCAAATTATCTACAAAAGAGATTATATCTAATCCCTCTTCACTTGATTCGCTTATAGCCTGTACAGAGGCACCTATCGCCGATAATGCTGCACTGCCCAAACGTTAACAATCCATTATATGTTTATCCCTGTTTACTGCGACCTCCTGCAGAATTGCTAAAATTTCAGGATTCATGGTGGGCGCTTCCAAACCAGTCGGGCTTGGATAATTTATCAACAATTTTTCTTGTTCATCATCCATCATACCGTGTCTCAACAATTTTTTCCACCGTTTTGTAATTGATGATACATTTTTTTCTTCATCGTCAGATGGTTCTTCTCCTAAATCTTCCATAACCGCATTGTTTAGTGGCTTTTCTGTATCATCCGTATTCTCGGAATTTTCGGAAGTTCCAGTATTGCCCACATTAACGTCATTTTCTTTATCTTCTACTGATTGAATTACCTCCTCTTCTGCAACTATTAAAAATGTTAATACATTAAACTTCTATTTACATGTACATCTATTCGGGCGAGTTTTGTACGTATTGAATTCGCACGCATCAAATTTCATTTTTTGTTACAATAATATGCTTCAGAACGTATTATATTCCGCAAATTGTGCTGCTTGTATGAAAACACGTTTTTTTGCAAATTTTTTGTTTAAATACATAAGTTTACTTTTTTTAATGCATACAATTCACTTTATATCTTAAGATATAATGTATAGGTATGTCAGCCACTCGTGATGCGCACTTAAATTTTCAGATTACATTTAGGTTATGTGCGACGCATTACTAACCTTCGTCATCCTCCGATGATGAAATTTGAGCAGGCAACTCTGATACCGAACTACAATAATCATCTTTGGCACTTGCTTTCTGTAATTCTTCTAGCGCTTTTTTCAGTCGCTTGACCTCATTTTCCAACTCCTGCTGAATTCCTTTATTCTTCCGTTTCGATATGCTACCGTAAACATTCCAATTCTACGGACGCACTCCAAACACGTGCTACCTCTAGCGCACAGCGAAAAGGAATGAGGACTAGGCTCTTCGCTGCCGGCTGGGTCTGTAACGCCACCGTAAAAGGCGCTGCAGTTATTTTTTGTCTCACTCTAAAATGCTGCGAAATCTAGCGGGGCGGGGGATACTTTACTTTTGACGTAAAGCAAGCTCATTTTCCTCTTCGTCCACTATGGTTGGTGGACGAAGAGGATCTATGACCGATAAATATACATTATATAAATATCAATGAACGTTAAATTCAATTTTGTTTTAAATTTATAGTTTGCGACAAACTGCAAACATAATTTGAATCTTTTAAAGTTATAGTAATAATTCTATTAAACGTAAAGAAATTGATTAAAAAGCGCTTCAACGCCAGTTAATTCATCATATGTTTTCATTTGTTTTGAGAGCTTTAAAGGGATGGCAACCGATCAAAAAAATGATTACTTTTATTTCAAAAACACTAGATAATTATATAATAAGTAATTCTACAAAGTTCCACGACAAGAACATTCTACAAAAATTCTACACCGAAAAATTATGAAAAATCGTAAATTTTACTTAAATATAAATTATAAAATATGATAGTAATTAGAAAAGTACAAGAAGTCGCGCTTTTGTTTACAAACAATTCTACAAAATTTTAGACTAAAATTCGGTCGTGTTTCTGAAAACCATCCCTTACCAAAAGTATAAAAAATCAATAATCAATTACACTTCTTGGTAAGGAGTTTCTCGGAAAGTCGATCGCATTTTTACATCATATTTTACACCGAGATCATTTAATTGGGTGAAAAAAAAGTTAAATTTGGACCTCCCTTAATTGATTGGAACATTTCTATACTATAGCCATTTATACGCTAATAAATATAAATCAAACTAATAGAACGGTGATTAAATGATTGTTTCTTCCGCATCACGGTCAAACGATGTATGTTCGCTCAAGCCGACGTTTTTCAGAAGAACGTCGAGATACGGGTATGGTATACCTATATGCGAATTAAGGAAAAAAAAAAGAAAAAGAAAAGAGTCTGCCGTGTGGCGAGACGGCGAACGCGAGGCGAATATAACACCCGCGCAGACTCCGCACCTGCCAACTTTTCTTTCTTTCTCCTCGATTATTCGCCAAGGCGATCGGTAATGAGCGCGTGACAGGACCGTCGATCGATCGACTCTCGTATTTACTTTTCATTTTTTGTCTCACCTGTAACGATTTATCTCATTTCGATTTCCCGACGATTCTACACCGTAAAGTCTCGGTAGCTCGTCTGATATGCACATTTAGCTTCAAAACTCTCGAACGGAGGATGCCCATGAAATACATTGGAGGTATATCTATGTATATTGAAATTTTATGTATATAGATATACATTCAATGATAAAAATGAAATTTTAACGGTTAATTATGAGTTATCCCTTGATTTCAATATTATAAATTAAAAGTACACGATGATGTATGATTTGCACGTTCCCCGATATTTCCATACATATATGGGCACCCTCCTATCTTCAAGTCAAAATCAGTATAACTGCAACTTTTTTTTCTTGTAACGTGATAGAACGTTTTCGATGTATCTCAGTATGATAATCCGGCTTCGTTTTATAATTGTATAATAATATTTGTATTTTTAGCAGCTTTCAGGAGATTAGATTGATACTGAAAAAAGTGGAGATACTTTTCTACCACTCCAAGGTAAGCGCATAAATTTTTTTGCAGTGATAATGCTAACAAATTCATTGTTATAAGGCAATAAATATACATTCCTACTAATATATCGGGCACTTTTCCCAGTTTACAGAGAACCACTCATATATTTACTAACAGGGAGAGTATTTGACGTCCGGGAAATGGATTTTATCCAAACTTTGGTATATCTTTTGTAATAAAAAAATATGAAAAAGGCAAGCCTTATTGCTTGCCAATGGCCACATTGACGAAAGTTATTCTACATCTAAGAATAATTTCAATAAAAATTACTTCCACTTTGATCGCTTATAACTAAGAAATAATAGCAATAGGCACTCTAACCTAAAACCAAAAGAAAGTTGAGTTCAAGTAGATATGGTTTGAAAAGAAAGAAGCTTAAATTATTCAATTCGAGCAAAGTTATGAAAAAAATAATAAATAGAAGAAATTTTAACCAAAATTTAATATGCAAAATTTATTGATTCTTTTAGCTTCAAATTCTTCAAATTCTTATTTTCTTCATAACTTTACACCAAAATGAGCAATTTAAACTTTTTTTTCAAATCATATCAACTTTCTTTTGATTTTAGGTTAGAATGCCTAGTACTATGTATTACCGAGTTATGAGCAATCAAAGTTGAAGTAATTTTTATTGAAATTATATTTAGATGTAGAATAACTTTCGGCAAAGTGACCACTTGCAAGTAATAACTTGGCTTTCTTCATTTGTTTATATTATAAAAGGTATACCAAAGTTACGATGCTATCCGATTCTTGGAGGTCAAATACTCCCCTTGTAAGTAATTTTAAATAAATTAATAATCAATAATGACTTTGCGTCGGTATAAAGGTTAGATATATAGAAAATTGACCTCTATACAGCTGCACCCAAAAATCTTAATAATCCCCTGGTATAGGAATCATCTCCATTTTCTTAGTAGTAATAAGCTTGTTTCGAAAAAAATGGAGTTAAAATGTGAACATTTTTATTCCTGCGATGAAACGCTTTTCACAACATTATTTTATCAAGATCAGTCTATTTTCTAGCCAGAAAGATAGGTTCCCGACATTTTGGTCGGAAATAGGTTGCCTGGCTCGTTACATAGCCCATAAAAAAGGTTGTATGATAGATTCGCCTCGATTTTAAGAAAAATTGGTGAATCTCGATATATATTTCGAACGGTGATTCGTAGAAAGTAAACAATTGCCAAATTATATCTGCAATTCGGAAACCGACCGAATTTAAACAATCACAACTTAAAGGCCACCGATAGATTTACTCAAAATATTTAAAGGTGCGTCGACACTCCATTAAATGGGCGATAATGTGAAAAAAAGCGTTTCACCTGATACTAGAAACTACACTGAAAAAAAAATTTATTTGAATTAACCAAATCATTTTGTTGAACAATAAACAACTAAATATTTATTTAATACAAATGAAATTTAATTGAATGAAATAAATATTTAGTTAAAATGACATTTTTGATTTATGTAAATGTGTATTTAGTTGATTCAAGTATAATTTATTTGAAATAACTAAACATATAGTTACTCGAAACAAATGATTTATTAGAAACGAATAAATTAGTTTATTTGTAATTATTATATGACGCTTAATAAATATTTAGTAGAAACAACTAAATATATACTTGTTCACAACAAAAAATTTATTTGGAATAAATAAATTGATTTATTTGAAATTGTTATTCATAATTATAATACGTTTAATAAATATTTAGTAAAAACAAATAAATATATACTTGCTCACAACAAATGATTTATTAAGAATTAATAAATTGATTATTTAGAATTATTATTCAAAATTATTATACGCTTAATAAATATTTAGTAAAAGCAAATAAATATATATACTTGCTCACAACAAATGATTTATTACGAATTAACGAATTTTTAAATAAATATATATGCAATATTTATTACAATTAAATAAACCGTTTGTTAAAAATAGTAGTTTCAGATAACGTCCACTAGGTGGATCCAGGTTACACGCAAACGACTAACTTTTCTCGTGATTAGTATATAAGAAAATTTAACAACTTGCAGAGTATGTGCGTATACAATTGTACCGATGCGATGTGCGAATATATAAATGCGTTTATTTCCGAGTGCGATAAAATTATATGTAAATTAAGTCATGCGTTTAGAAAATAAAGCAACGAAGAAGAAATTTGGTGATTGAAACAAACTCCTAAAAATTATTCCCAGTAAGTATCGTAAAACATTAATACTACTGTTAATACAGTAGTATTAGTCAGTGAAAACAAAATAATAATTCATTTGAATAAAAAAAATACATTATTAAAACTAAGAAATAGTTAATTTGAATGAGCAAATTATTTCTTGGCAATGATAAAATCGAATACTGAAAACAAAGAAATATCTCTTGAGATCGAAGAAATATTCCATTACAACATTGAAATATTTCATTTAAATTGGAGAAATATTTACTTCAGTCACAGAAATATTGCCTTGCAATGATAAAATTGAATATTGATATCAAAGGAATATTTTATCAGCTCGAAGAAATATTTCATTAAAACCAAGAAATATTTCTTCAACTAGAAGAAATATTCCATTAAAACAATTAAATATTTCATTTAAATTGGAGAAATATTTACTTTAATCACAAAAATATTTCCTTGCAATGATAACATTGAATATTGATGTCAAAGGAATATTCTTTTAGTTCAAAGATATATTTCTTTAAAACTAAGAAATACTTTATGTGAATGGAAGAAATATTTACTTGGACGAAAGAAATATTTCTTCAAACCCATGAAACGATTTACGAAAAACAAACAAATGATCAGTTCAATTACATAAATATTTCATTGCTTTAAATTAAATATAAAGTTGGTTCTATTAAATATTTCTTAAAATTGAGTAAGTTATTTTCTTTGATTCAAAGAAATCATTGTCACAGGAGTATTGAACAAAATTATTTCTTTGAATCAAAAAAATTTTCTTTGTTATTACTAAATTTTTTTTTCAATGTAGACATTTTACATATCGAATAAATGTGATATATGTATTTAAAGCAAAAAGACAGGCGTTATACAGATCGATTTTTTGAATGTTAACTCCTTGTTAATAAAAAAAATAAATTTAGTTTAACACCGTTTTAATATAGCAACTAATAATTTTTTTCTCAGTACGTATAACGAATATCGAGACGAACGATGGAACGTACCCCGAGAAAGATGAAAACCAATATAAAATCTTTCGATACTGGTATAAGACGGATAGACAATTGAAACCAAAAAAAAGAAGAGTGTCAAATTAATCGAACGGTAAAGGATAGAGCGTACTTATAGTTTCGAGAGCGGCGGTCGCGTTGCGGAGGTTCGAGAAGATAAAGAAAAATATTCAAAGAAGCTCCTCCATCAGGAGAGTCGAAACGAGAGAGTGAGAGGGAGGGAGGTAGAGACGACGAGTGTATTAGTATTTCCGCCGCGAGGCATTTCGCCTCGACTTCTCTCTCCGTGTGAGGTTTCTCGATCCCGAAGGACGTATGTATATGCATATATTCGCCGAGATTTTTAATTCGACGAGCGGCCGCATGGGAAATTTATGTGCATTCCACCCGTTATATATATACTATATACGTCTCTTTCGTATTTGCGACTCAGCCGATTATCGACCGAAAATCGCTTCGTTGATCTGAATGCCTATTATAATATATCAATCGTCCATATGCTGCTAACGAAACGCGGGTCTGTCGCCAGTCGCCTCCGTGTCAAAACGATGACATTGTACTACTCTATAAATTTCGAATGATTCCAAATGAAAATGTCAAAGTTCGATTGATGATATCTAGTAATCTCCGACTGTGCTGCGGAGTAAATAAAAAGAAAATACGGTACGTTCCACGTCCAGTTGTCGAATATGTACCACATATAGGTATGAGTATAACCACTTGATTATTACACCTAGAAAAATGTTTGATTAAAAATTACTATGCACTTCAGCAAAGGAGGGACAAACTGTGAAAATAAGAAAAATCGCTAAACTTCCACGATGAAATTTACTGTATATATTCTAATTTTTGCTACATCTTCTATTAAATTTTAGCATATAGTATAATTATTTTTCTGATAGTTTATCCCACCATTGCTAAAGAGCGTAGTAATTTTTAATCAAATAATTTTCTCCGTCTATTAACGATATTCGTCGAGTATTATATTCGAATGTACGTGCGCGCAAAAGATTCGTGTATGTTGAATTAATCATTGTCCTCTTTGTACCTTCCCGAAGGATCGTTATTTATCATTAACAACGATGCTCCCTATATAGTAGAAATCGAAGCATTTAAGAAAAGTATTTTTGTTTGTTTAAAAATTCGTTGTTAAGTGCCAAAAAACCGGTATCACCTAAGTCGCTTCTTAACTAAGTTCTTAACTAAGGAAATCAAATTTAAATTTATTTATTTATTTATTTATTTATTATTTATACAAACAATTAAACAGGCTTGCACCATTTACAAAACGACAAGAAATAAAAATAAGATAATAACTATAATTTATAAGCTAAAAATCTTATCTTATGTTAAAGCAGATCCCAACTTTTTCTCCGGTTCTCCACCACGGTTATCCTCTCAAATTTGCCTTATAATATTATTGCTATTTTTATACATCTCTTTCGTGTGAGTTACAAATACTTTGATTTATTGTGGCTTTAAAATTTTGAGTCTTACTTTTTTTTATATACCTTATAAGGGAATGTCGTATTACCAACAATTTCATTTTTCCTTTTCCTCGATGTAAACGTTAAATTTCCAAATTTTGACAACGCATCGAGTGTAATTTAAATTAACTGCATAAAATGAAAAATATATAATGCGATCGGTATAACATATGTATAGGGTATAAGACCACAACGTCTATTAAAAAATTGTAACATTAACAATTTTAAATATGACATTTTTGAAACACGTGGACTTAAATTTTTTGACCCATAATAAAATGTCAAAGTCAAAAAAATATTAGAATTTTCCGCGATTCAATTTACCGGGTAAGAAGTGTAATTTTCGCAAAAATTACTATTTAATATTAAAATTAAGGGAATTCACGAGAACACTACCCATTATTCCAACACAGTCTACAATTGCAGTGCAAAGTTTCAAGATGTTTGATGGAGTAAAGTGAAGTTCGTGAGTACGAATTTTTTAAACTTTTTTTCGGAATCTGCTATTCGGGAATTGTTAAATAATTGATCTCAACAAATACTTCACCAATCAATTGAATCAACTTTTCACAAATACAGATTACATCGTAGCATAGTACTTAAAATATTAATCCCTAAAGGCATTCCGTTCTATTGTTTACATTAACTTATTTTAAAACTCGAAATAAAAGTGAAAGTTCTATTTTTTCATTATGGCACATTAAAGAGTAAAATCTTCTAATAAATGACTTATGCACACTTGCGCCAATTATTAATGTATGACTTTCAACAAATGTTATGGTTATAACATTCTATCTCAAATTACTTTACAGCTATAGCAGGGTTGGGTAAGTAGTCGTCAACCATCTATTTTCGAATACTTTTTCATTATTTGAGTTTAAAGCTTAAAAAAACATATAGATTTGCGTAACAACATTGTATGTGGTATATATATATATATATATATATATATATATATATATATATACCAAATGACGCTAAATAAAAAGTATCTCACAATAAGACTCATTAGTTTATTGGTATTAACAACGGAATAATGCAATAAACGTTAATAAAGTTCTGGCATTATTCGATCGGGGTGTAACAGTTAAGGACGATTCGAAGTAAAATATAAAAACGTGTTGATGGCGCAAGCGGTCAGGTTCCCAACTTTGACGCGCGGAGGGTCCCAGCTGTTCGAATCCCATCATCTGGTGCAGATTATTTTCATTATTTAATTTAAGTATATTCGATTTAATTTCAGAAAATATATAATTTAATAAATTAAAATATGCCTAAAATGCTAAATAAAATAGAAAAAAATAGAAAAATGTGACTCGGTAAGTCGCTGCAAAATAAATTTTTCTTTATATGGGTTTTTTTACTCTTTGAAGAGTGAATAAATCACTCTTACGAAAAGTGATTTTGCAGTCGAAGCCGACTGCTGCACTTATAACTAGTTCAAAGAGTGAAATTTCACTCTTCAAAATTTAGAGAGTTTATGATCACGATCATGAGTTTAATTATTATTGACGAAAGAATATTTTTGTATTATTAAATCTTTAATTTTTACGTTGATATTACAAAATAAAGCTATAAAACTGGTATTAGCTAATAAGTCATTAACATTTCTATAAAACCGTACCTTTTTCACATTACTGTACAGTTAACCGAAAAGACGAAGCTACTCACTTCCTAAAAAATTGAGTACAATTTACTGAAAGTTAAGTCAATGTGTTTAAGAAAACAAGCCTGGGTTTAACTGAAACAACAACTATTCAATATTAACAATTAATTTTTATTTAGTAATTGAAAACTTTATTTAATTTTTTAAACAAACTTTATTAATTTTTATTCAAAAATTTTTAATTTATTTATTTGCAACATAATAACTACTTTAATTAATTATGAGACTCCGTACTCTGATTTCTTTTTCATAAGAAACTTACTATAGGAGAATATCTCAACAATCACTTGATCGTATATGCTGAAAATTTAACAATAAGATTTAAATATGATGTTAATCCACTTGAATGAAACAGAATTGCTTAAAAAGTGTAAATGTTTATTTAAAAAAAATTATTTAGGTGATTTTTACGTAAATTTTCAATTTTTTAAATAATTTGGATAGCACAATTTTTTTATTTTAATATTTACATAGTCTGTCTCGCTTAAATATCGTTTGGTACTGATAAAATTTCAGCCAATTAGATCAAGTACGGAATGTCATAATTAATTATAAACACTTGTGTTGCAAATAAATATGCTAAAAAGTTTGTTATTTTAAATATAAGTTAATAGTAATAAAATAAGTTTAAAAAATAAATAAATATATTTAACCGTTACAAGAAAAATAATTAATTGTTAATGCTAAATAATTTCTTTTTCAATGTCAACCCAAGTTTGATTCCTTAATTAAATTAAATTCAAATGATAAAATTAGTGAAAAATTTGTATGCAATATAATAATAAAAAAAATAGGGATTCGAGTACCTCGACGCATCTCTCTAATGACAGAGGTTACATCGTGAAAAATAATCCGATATATAAATTAAAATGTAAGTACTGTAGAGCAAATATAAGATGAGAAAAATATAGGAATAGGATTGCAGGTGATAATTGGTAGGTAACCGGTGTATATATATATATAGGTATATACGTACACATACATAGCGGGAAGCTACACCTACCAATTTCGTATCGAGAGGTTTAGTTATACCACCGCAGCGTCCGCAGCACGCGTCACGATCGCGCTTTAACCAGCGTGAGAAAGCCCCGCGAGTGCGTGCGGCAAGTAGGGTTGCCCTTCTCGAACCGGGAGCCAACAACCTATCCGGCTAATTTTCGAAGATGAGGCGTATTTACTGTACCGTATATGCCCGTTCATTAGACTCATATCATTATTCGTTCCATCTCGCTGCTGCTGCTGCTGGTGGTGCTGCTTCTGCAACAAAAAGTTCCACCGTTTTCGGATACACCGCACACCGACTCGTTATACCTTATACAATTACTCATTCCGCGGGTGTATACGTCGCAACAATGTGAGTACATGTATAAAAACGCAACTATGCATAAAAAACTATAAGTTACGTTCGAAAGAGATAACCGACGTATCCTCGGCGCGTTTTGTAATGAAAATTTAAAAAAAAAAGAACCAAAATCAAACGAGCGGGGGTTGCGCTCGCATCGAAATGGCGCGATATCTTACGACCGAACGCACCGAGAATCGGCAACTACGAGTGTATATTTATGTACTCCGGGCGAGACCGGCGCCGAAAAAAATGTACACTCGGATCGATTAGCATTCCCGACGGTGCTCCAGAAAAGTCCTTCCCCATCTCTGTACTCGCCGACAACGTTCAACGACACTCTTCAACGGTTCTCCAATGTTCTTCGCCTTCGAATTACGTATTTTCGACGATTCCTCTTCAATTTTACTTTTCTCTTACTAATTTACCCAACCGGCTTAAATAATTTCCGTACTTGGCCACTTGTTCAAAATTTGACCCCCAAACAAATATTGTTTTTTTTTTCATCAATCGATTAGAAAATCCATAAAATCATTGTTTTTAATTACTTTTTTTCGTGGAGAAATGTGTTACGAAATTCTTTTTATGAAAACAAATAATTTATTTTTCAACAACAATAAATATACATTACCTATAATAGGACACCAGATAATTGGACGTGAACGTTACACAGTTGTTATTAACTAACATTTTGGGTTAAACGGCTTTTGGCCCTTCGAAACAATGGAATTTGAAATTCTTTAATAATCGCTTAAGCCAAAAGCGAGTTCGGACCGGTTTAGTGGTTTATTGTTATTTGGGTTATTGGGTACTATGTATATAGATGAAATGTACATTCGTAACCTTGTAAAGTGATAAATTATTGAATAATCTATAGTGATTCTAAAATTTGGCGTTCCATTAAATACTATATCTCTCTAAATAAATGTAATAACTGATTTAAAGCAGTTTTCAGTATTAATAATTTAAATAATGTATTACATATAATGTTATGATGTTTTTCAAGATTATATTAAGAAAAAGAAAAGCAAGTTGAAAAAAAGTAATTTATAAGGTAAAAATAAAAAAAATACATTCAATTATAAAAAATCGGAGCTTTTATAAGGCACGTACTTAGATAAGTACCAACCGAATTGATTGAAGTATAGTTTATATTTATCGAAAAAAAATTTTAATCTTGAAGAAGAACTCCTGGGATCCGCGTGATCGTCTTGTAAACAAAATTAAAGTTTCATCAATCTTCGTTTTCTAAAATTTCTGCACTGTAAAGCTATGATAATTCTTTTGAACATATACAAGCAACCGCGACTCGTGAAGACCACGTCAATTTCTAAGCTCATTGTTGGGCATCAAACTTGGAATAATTTTATACAATTATGATCGAAAATTCATATTGAATTATAAGTATAGAACATATATTCATTTGCTTATTTTTAAAGAGATGTATCACGCACACATCCGAGCGAACCGATCGTTAATCCAACTCGATACGAAAGTGAAACCGTCGGCAACGACCCGCTAATAATGTAAGTTATTAACAATAAATTACATTACTATATACACAATTTACATATATATATATATCTATATACCTATATAGAAATGTTAATCCATATTAATCCGCCGGTGATGCGTATAAGAAATTAGCATTCTAAACATTTCGAAGCACGTCCTGCCCCTTTCCTGAACATATATAACGTTTCCTAAATTCATGATTGAAAAAGAAGAATAATAATAAATCGAAGCGAGTATATAGAGGAAACTTCCTATCATCGCGAGCTCGACGTCGTCCGTTCAACCGACGACGGCGAGTCTTACACTTCATTAATTTGCATATCTATACACTAGTATAATATACACCTCTTAAATTTACGTTGAATAACCATCGTAACGGACACGTTGATTCGCGGACTCGCGGTACATAGGTATATTAAACACATACATATAGGTTATATACACATATATTCATATGTATTTATAGTCGAATATTGTACACAGTCAGCAATAATGATTATTAAAATTCCAAAGTTAAGGATATAAGAGAGATACGTATAAGTGTGTATGGGCTATTTCACGTCAAGTGGTATGATAAACATTTTAAATTGCACCAAATTTTGAGAACAAGCTGGAAATATCTTCCAGAAAATAGAAAACAAATTTTAGGTGTTAATAATAATTTGACAAAGAGTTATTCCACCATGAAAAATGGAAATTTTTTAGAAAAATTGCTTTTTTAAAGGCATTATTTTTTTTAAAAAAACATTACATACAACTTTTGTTCCAAATAATCTATAAAACTTATCTACCCAGGTTATAATTCTTCATTTTAAAATCTCAAAGATATTAGACACTCGGAAATATAAAAAAAAATTGATTATCAAAAAAAGGCGACCACGCCACTATTGATTTTGATCTAACACCGCTCAAAAGATCACATTTTTCAAGAGCTTTCGAATGGCAGTGGTTAGATTATTGGCCAAGACCGCTGGTGAAAGTTATGCCTCATAAATCTCATAAAATCACTAATTTTCACGTATTTTAGGACATAACTTACACCAGCGGTCTTGGCCAATAATCTAACCACCGCCATTCGAAAGCTCTTGAAAAATGTGATCTTTTGAGATGTGTTAGATCAACATCATTTGTGGCGTGGTCGCCTTTTTTGATAATCAATATTTCCGGGGGTCCTATCGCTTCGAGATTTTAAAATTAAGAATTGTTACCTGGATAGATAAGTTCTAAAGATTATTTTGAACAAAAGTTGTTTGTAATGTTTTTTTCAAAAAAATCAATAAATTTTGAGATAAATGGCTTTGATTATAGCAATTTTTTTAAAAAATTGAAAAATTTCCATTTTTTGTGGTGGAATAACTCAGTCAAATTATTTTTAACATCTAAAAAGATTTAAAATTTTCATCACACCGACGTGAAATAGCCCATATCCTACTACATTCGGGAATCGATTATATGGAATCTTAAAAGACCGATTCGTCCATGTACTGATGCTGACGATCAATCGGTATAGTTTACGCTTACGCTTTGTAGTCTGCCGAATTTGTGTGTCATCGTATATTGATTGTTAAAAAGAGAAACTTTTCGTTTCTCGATCGGATGCAGCGATTTAACATTATTCTCTAAATTCGTTGTACAGAGTGAACACTCAAAGAAATATTGTGGTTATGTTTTAGGTACCACTTGAGGTAACACTTCGACTTTGTAATTTCGGCGTTTAACTCGATTAGACTATTGTTATTGATATTGATTAGGAATCACTGCATGTTTTCAGGAAAAATTTCACTCGAAATAAGTAATATGTTCCATTCGAAAAACAAAATTGAGATTATACGAGGTAGTTATTTGACTCTTCAGGTTCGATAGTTAACATGATTAATATGTACAATACTGTCTGGATATTTTGGCGGATTTATTTACTATCTGTTTCGCTTACTTAATAAACGAATATACTAAATATAAAGAAAAGAGGGTGGTTCGAGGATAATGAGGTATCGTGCAACTTATATGTAAAATAAAACACAATATTTAAGGTTAATCAAGTAAAATAAAATATTTATTAAAGCAACATACCGGCATTAAAAAACCGCAGATTAAGTAGGGAAAAAGCCTTGGTATTATTTAATTAATGATTATATTAAGAAAGATAATACAAATATGAACATTGAATTGTTACTCAAAAAACTGACATTAATTAATACAGATATATGTGCAAATTTATAAATACGCCGGACCTCGCTGAGTCGCGTGGTTCGTCACCCAGGAGATCCGCAACCTTGGATTACGTCCTGGATGAGTGTCGACTTCGGGTTCCCTTCCTGGAACTTGACGAGAGCCGGCCACGAGGAACTAATTCCGCTGCTCACCTATGGAAATCCATCACTTTGAATACGTCCTAAGCTAAGAAATACCAAGGAAGCTAGTTCCGTAAACCTAAGGGTATAGGTTATACAAGTATCGCCAAACTCAACCAACCTGGGGTTAGCAGCTGTATAAATATCACTAAACCGCACAACAAGAAAACCAACCAAATAAACCTTGCCTGTGCAAACTAAAAAAATGTGGAGATACTCTATTTATCTATATCGGGTAAAAGATTCTCGAGCCCGCTTGTACATACTTGTTTTAACACATTGTACCTTGTGTCGGTCTAAACTATCTATATTTAAAGAAAATTACGTTATTACATTCGAGATTGGGTGATGAACCGAGTTATCAAAGGTTTGGCAAATAACGGTGGTATTTTCCACCATACAAAGCGCATATTAACGCAAATGCTATCTAAATTATGAGTAATTTTTTCACTCTTGAATAGAGTGACTAGTGCAATCACTCGTTTTAGATTCATTTTCTTAGCAATTAACTAGTAAAATAGTCAATTTAGTGACTCATAAGCAAAGAGTGATTTAAATGACTCGAAGTAAAAGAGTGAAAATTTTCTTTTTTCATTATGACTCTTAAGTGAAATCTTCTAATAAATGACTTTACGACGCTTGCATCAATTATTAATATATGAATTTCATAAAACGGTTAACGTTCTTTCTAAAATTATTTTACAATACCTATAATAAACTTTATGGAAACTTTCAATCAAATCAACATATTTGACAAATCTAAATCGATAGAAATTTGCTTTATTTTACACTTACAAACCGATTGACTCATTGTAGTCTATTGGTATTAACAACGGAATAATGCAATAAATGTTAATAAAGTCCTGGCATTATTCGATCGGGGTGTAACAGTTAAGGTCGATTCGAAGTAAAATATAAAAACGTGTTGATGGCGCAAGCGGTCAGGTTCCCAACTTTGACGCAGAGGGTCCCAGCTGTTCGAATCCCCACGTCCAGTGCACATTTTTTTCACTATTTCATGTATTTATTCCAGAAAAAATATAGGTACTTAATAAATTAAAATATCTAAAATTTTAAAAAGATAGAAAATGTGATATGGAAAGCAACTACAAAATAAATTTTTCCTTTTATGGATTTTTTTACCCTTATATAAGATTTAAGATAAGACTTAAAAAAATGATTTTTCACTCAAAGCCTACTATTGCACTTTTGACTAGTTCCAAGAGTGAAATATCATTCGTTTCAAGTGGAATTTTATAAATATTTTATAAATATTCACTCTTCAGAAATTAGAAAGTGTAGTTTTCTCCTGCACAAGTAAAATTTTTCACTCGAAGAATATTCACTCTCTAAAAATATTCGAATGATTTTTCACTCTAAAAAGGTTATATTTCACTCGTTTTTAAGGAGTCAATCAAAATGACTCTATTCGAGTGATTATTTAAATGTAAGATTAGAGTGAAATATAATTATAATAAAGTGAAGGAAGGGGAAGAGAGGAGGGAAACTATAACCTCAAATTAAATAATAAACGTATTCTTATTATAAAACTACATAAAAAATATTATTATATATTTTCTTCTATTGAATCACTGAAAAAATGAAGTATCACAGTCATATACCTTTACTTCTTCCTGTAAAAATTGTGTAAAAAATTTGTAAATAAACAATACAAACATAAATAATAATTAATAATTTATATTAGATGACATTATTATTACGTCAGTAAGTAACGATAACGTTATCTCTGAAGTCATTGTCGACCTAATATTTAACCTTTATTCCACAGACATGTTCGCTAAATGAGGTTGTTATACACCCAATGACCTGTACGTACGGAGTGTCTATAAAATATTTTACAAAAAAGATTGATGACTTACTTCAGGTGAAGTTTTCATATCATTTATTTGTCTTTCTAATTTTATTCAGTTTCAATAGCCCTCAAATGTTGTTGTTACTCCGATTTTGGCGCCAATTGACAGTCTATACGAATTACTTTGTCACTCGAAAAAAAGTGATAATTACAAATTTTGACTCGAACACAGTTCATTTATTAAATGAATCTATGTTACAAGCAAAAAAATCACTCGAATATTTTAGAGCATAGAGAGTACAATTCGAAGGATAAGTCAAGTTATATTCCAATAGTTTCGTTTAATCGTAAATTTTTATACTTCGAAAAGGAAAATAAATTAAACGTTTTTCCCTATATTTTTCATATTTTTCCTTTCGCCATAATGTACAAATTATCACTTTTTTGCGCTTCGAGCGTGTAAATTCTTTGATATTTATCGTCCATAGAGAAAGAGAGAGAGAGAGAGAGAGAGAGAGAGAGAGAGAGAGAGGAGAGAGAGAGAGGGAGAAAGAGAAACAGAAAACATCGCATAGTACATTTAGAAAGTGTAATTATTAATATGTTCATTAAATGTTTAACTTTCAATTTCAGATATTTCAAACATATAACATTGCGTAATTTATTGCATTATATAATCTTAGGCATTTCAAAACAACCATTAACGTGATTAAAACTTCATAATTGTGCAATAAATTAACAGAAGCGTATTTACGTATATGGACGTTTTCATGTTATCAAATACATTTAATTTTAAATATTTAATTGTTTTTTTCTATTAGAATTAAGAAACATTGTTTTAGCAGCACGAGTCAAACAAATTAAATGGTGATAGAACCTTCTTAAACAACGCGTACTAAAATTTTACGCGAACTATATGGAAATCAATTCTATTTGTTATAACTATAAAATAGCCAATTTAAATAGAAGTAAGTAAAAAAATATTGGCACTTTCTTTCTGGCGATGAAATTTTTTTTCCAACTGTACTCACCTATTTTACTTATACACCTACAAGCCTCGGATCACATGTTCGTCCACCTCGGCTTCGCCTCGGCCGGCAAATACATGTGATCCGAGACATTTCTTATTTTACTGGCCATGGTATGTAATATACTTTTATAATTGCATAATAATATTTGTATTTTTAGCAGCTTTCAGGAGATTAGATTGATACTGAAAAAAGTGGAGATACTTTTCTACCACTCCAAGGTAAGCGCATAAATTTTTTTGCAATGATTATGCTACTAGATTCATCGTTATAAGGCAACAAATATACATTTCTATTAATATTTTGGGCACTTTTCCCGGATATTTTGACCATAAGAGATCTTAATGATTTAGACCCACTCTGGAAATTTTTAGGCAGTTTCTGACTATAAAAAGACATCTTTTAGACAGTATTAGGTTACCAGAGTCCGGAGCAGAATTGCTGACTTTCACTATTTAAGGTTTAAATGGCTTACAAAACTGTGACAGCATACATTTATGTCTTTAAAAGTATTTTTAATGAAAAGTTCAGAAAATTTTACAAAAAAAAGTCATATTTATGATTTTAGTGAAAAATGCATCCCCTGGGAGGTAAAAATTCATGAAAATGGGCATATAATGCAAAATAGTGCTAAAATGTCAACTTTGACTCTCTGTAACTTAAAATAATGGGCCCGAAAAAATCTGAAAAAATTCATGAGAACTACTGGATACCTCTAAAACATGTTCCCACAGTTATAGCAATATTTATTTTTTTCATCTTAGATTTCACAGAGAACCACCCATATATATATATATATATATATATATGTGTGTGTGTGTGTGTGTGTGTGTGTGTGTGTGTGTGTGTGTGTGTGTATGTTCTGCGGCTAAAATGAAAAAAAAAAATATTATATATACGTACACGTTTTACCAACATATCTAAATTGAAGTTAATTTATTCGCGCGTCATATCTAACGTGAATTATCAAGGTATAATATTATTAACCGAGATTGCAAGCGAGAGTTCCAGTCTAACTTTATATCGATCGAGATAAATGTCGCGATCACCGGTGTACACGCGCATTTTTAAATATAAAATTTCCCACGGTCAGCGGCGCGTTGAAATAAAAAAAAACGTAAAGTGACATTATAATTTTACAACGGCGAACTTATTATTCGAGAGTATAAACTTTTATTACATAAATTGACTGTTTATTCCTCTCGTATTTGCGCATACGATAATTTGAATCGTACGGAGACCGAGACGAGCTCAAAATCATTAGGGTATGTGGATACGACAACTTTTCAATTTACGATGTTAGCTCGGAGATATTGCAATCAGGTGTAACCTTCGGATAAACGCGCCTCCGGATTCGATCCTTGGGTATACGGTGATTAAACATTGGGTTTTCGCTGTTTAGACAAAACTATAATAAAAGAGACTACGACGATTCGCCAGGAAAATCGCAAGAATCGAGAGGTATTATACATTTATATACACCGTTAAGAGGGTGCCAAAGTCAACCTTCCTACCTTACCGACAAACGCGACAATTGGCAATAAATCAGTCAATAAAACTGCATGTGCAAAAATAAAAGGAGAAGCGTCTTCATTTATCAATAATCAATAAGTGAAGTTATCAAAAAAAAATTTAGTAAAAATGTGAACCTCACCTCAACAGGGTGCACAGAATTAAAATTTGTTGGTAAATGATGGTTTTCAAAACCTGTAATAGAGCTGAGAACCAAGTACTTTAGACTGAATAAAATATGCTCAAACATACTGATTTGTGACAAAGTCATAGGAAATAAAGCAGTTGATGAAATTTTTACCAAAATCAAATAAATTCCTAAATTTTCGTAAAACTTTCATAAACTGCTTGTTATTTTTCATATAACTTCATTCTAAATCATTATTCTTACATTTTTTTAATCCGAATTATTTGATTTCTTCTTTCTTGTAATATTAGGTTTGAGTGTAGATGTTTATCTCTATGTTTTCGAGATATAAGTATTTAAAGTGTAAAAATTTTTTTTTTTCAAATTTGCTTTAGAAGCATGTAATTTTAATGAATTTGAGCGATAAAGTCTGGAATTCTGGATTTCTTCATATTTCTGTATTAGAAAGAATAATCTAGAATTTATTTAATATCTATGACCTAAAGGTCTGGCAATCTCCTAGTAAATGAAATTCTTTTAAATGTGATTCCTTTAAATTCAATGGAATTTCCTCGATTTTAGAATATTGATTTTAGTGGAGTGACACTTTTTCATTTTTTGACATAAGTGTAAATTCTGCTTGACTGCAGAACATATTACATTAGAACAACCCTGGTAGAAATTAATTCTTAATTATATAATAATCATTTTGAATAGAAATGGACAAAAAATGTTTCCAGATTCATTTTTCTGGCGAAGCGTTATGCCTCGTTGTTTTCGCCCGTTTGTTGGAATGAAAATCGAAAATTTCTGTACCGAAAATTCACGATTATCCCTAATTTTTTGTTGCAATAATTTTTTAGGGTGCCTTTGTCGTATTGACCTGGAACTTTGTCGATTGACTTATTATTTAATTATCTAGTGCTTCTGTATTCGGGTTTTGCATAAAACTGCATATTTTTTTAAATTAACGTAATCATTTTTTTTACTCGATCGGTAAACCACTGGGCATGCTACCCCTTAAGGGTATGTTATACCTAAATTACAGAGATCTACCTAGAAAATCCCAAAAATTTTAAAACCTAATATAAGAAAAATCTGAAAAGAATTACAGATATTGTTCGAACCAAATAAAATAGCGTACCAGAGTTTTTTACGAAATAATTATTAATTAATAAATTATAAGTAAATAACTATTTTTGGTACTGATTCACGGGTGCTAAAAAATCTTGATGATTTATCGATAAAAAAATTTGAAAAAATTCACGGGTGATCTCCAAAAGAAACACCGTTACAGAACGTTTTTTTCGAAAAATTGAATTCCTTGATTAATACAAAGTAAATAATTTTTCTGTTTTTTGGTGTTTACATCCCGTTAATTCCTACCCTATCAAATGTATAATAATCATGAAAGGTCTCCATGAAATGACTCCTACCCTCCTCTCTCTTGTCAGTGTGGTTTTTAGGAAGGATGGAAGAGGAACAGAGGAGAGATCGAGGATGGATAAAAGAAAGCGTAAAACGTTTAAATAACGGGTAAAATTTTGTAAAATATATATAGTGGAGGGGTGAGGAAGGATGGAGGAAGGCAGGAGGAAGTACAGAGGAGGATACTTGAGGAGGGTGAAAGCGAAGGATGAGGAGGTACGAGGAAGGAATGTAAAAGAATTATAACATATCAAAAAAATATATAATGTGAAACATTTTTACCTTATTTTGAGGAGAGGTGGAGGAGGGTTAGAGGAGGAACAGTGAAGGTACAGGCATGAGTAAATTAGCCTTATTTTTCTTACAACTACACTGAGAGAAGTGTTGTAGAAAAAATTACTAAAGTCGTGATAATAATTGGTATATTATATTGGAAGGATGGGACATACTTTTATTGTAATAATATTTAACATTTAACATAGTAATTTTTCTGACGATAAGATAAAGACGAAAAATAAATATTCTCATTTTTTATTACACATTGGGGATAAGTTTATTATTGAATTATTTATACATTTATGAGATATTAAAGATTTAATAAATATATTTACGTTAGAAATAAAACCGGAGAACCGCGGGATTCGAACCGACGACCCTTTGGGGTAGAAGTCCTGTGCCTTACCGATTGCACCATTTGAACACTTTGGTTTGGTAAATTCGGATCGTCCTTATATGTTACACAAAATTTTTCAAAACAACAGCGGGTTGTTTGTTTGACATTAACGTGTAATAAGTATATGTACGATCCCCAAAGAATAAAATCAAATTGATTATCGTTAGATTAAAAAAATGATATGAAATCACGAGTTATTAATCATAAGTATCAAAAGTTCCAAGTTACGTACTCGCGACGTTGATTCCCCTCTATTTTCATCTGTGAAGAATTTTGTTTTTTAAAATATCAAATTTTACTATATTTTATAGCAAACGTAACTTATAAGAAAATATACTGCATTATATAGTAAAAGTTGTTATACAGATAGGGAAAATCTGTAATACATATTACGTATATTACGTAATTTATACACGAAAATGGTAGTAAGTTTTATTAGATATATTGTAAAAGTCTTCATTATTTGAGTATATTCCACTTTGGCTAGAAAATATAGTAATTTTTTCTCGATGTTTAGTAATTTTTAATACATCATTTCGGGTATATGTATATACACTATAGAAAGGAGAGATTATTAAATTATATACATATAGAGAGTACATATAGCGTGTAGCGATTACGCCGATTAAAATTTGTTTAACAAGAAACGACGAGTTGTAAAGATAAGGATTCCAAGAGATATATAAACGAGTAGTCCTCCGTAATTCGCACATAATCCCAATAATCACGGAGGTAAACGTTTCGTTTTCGAGGTGAACCTTATTTATCACGACCGCGGATTCGTTGACCCCCGAGTTAGAGAAACTTTTACCATTCGAATTAATCGAGACGAAAACATTATTCTAATTATAAATGAATATGACATATTAAGTATAACACTGACACGTTTCGATTTAAGCACATAATTTTTATGCACAGTAGTATAACGCAATAGTTGTACAAATATTTTATTTTATTTTCCACGGTGTTGTAGTAGTCTCGTTTTCCGTCTCTAAATTCCTTGGAGTGAAACCTAAGTTACTGTGACCATAAATTCTTCCCAGAGTCACATAAAAAAGTATCGATACATTCAAAAACGCACCAATAATACATTTACTGAAAAACCCGAGCGCAGATGTATGTCTTAACATAACCGGCGTTCCGAGCAAGATCCTGCTCTTTGCAAAAGTGCCTGTAAAAAGAAATTTGCTGCTCTGCTCAACGATAGACGTCCCGATAGACAAATACGGAAATGAAGAGCAATAAACTGGTTTGTCCATAATTCATCGTATTCTTTCTAAATATGTTTCGAGTAAAAAATAACTTCTTTAAAAACAAAACTGGGTAAGAATTTGATGCGGAACGAGTTAAATATATCAATTTTAAACAGTCAATTCAATACCGCAAACATAACTTAAATTTTCATTTGAGGAATGAAAAATAATTCGAGTGAATTTATTCAAACTTACCATCGCTATTTAGCCATACTATAGATTTATTTATTTCAACTGACTCAGTCGGTCAAAATTCTTTTATGACATCCCAGTAGCAATACAAGGATAAGAAAACGTATCGAGTAGGTGTTGTTCACTAAACGTAGGATTGGTTGTTTTATTTTAAACCCGAATAAGGGAGACACGCGAAGACGTGGAAGAAGCAGAAGCTGCTCTTCATTTACATAATACATTTCAAGTGCGAGTCATACGGTAATTCGACCGAAATGGCGCACCGAGAGAAGAAAAGAGATAAATAAAATAGGACGAGCAGGGCACTTCGATAAAAATCTAAGTTGCCCGTTATTGCTCGTATGATGCATTTGGATGGACGACGAACGTCACCCGAGTGAGCAATTTTAAACGGTCGAGAATATCATCGCGTTGATCCGTATACGTACAGGCTGATGGTACAGCTATACGGTATTTCTCAGGTGTGATAATAAAGTTGCACTTGAAACATACTACGGTCATTCGTCTGAGCCGTATAGGAGACATAATATTGACCTATGCATCGGGCTTACGTAAAATCGAAAAGTAGGAGAAACCGCTACTTTTTCACTCTGATCATCTAAAAAGTTTACTTTATTAACCTCTACGAGTGGAGTAAAATTGCATTTTATTCTTTCGATTACTTTATTCTCCAGAGACTCATTTTATTTTATTCATCCAGACTCACTTTATTCACCGTTTTTGAGCTAAATTGCGTTAATCAATATTTTCTCAAATATTGTACAAAACCCTCTTCCTAATAAGTTTAGAATATTTCGTTTTTACTGTTATAAATATTCCTCTATGAGGAAGCAAAAAGAGACAAGATAAAGCATGTCTAATTGTTACTGTTTCCGTGTCAATGGAATCGAAAAAACAATTTTATATAATTAATTTTAATTAAACAACATAACTATAAGACATCATTACATTTATATTTTTTGAATATTACCTATCAGTGTACTACATTACATAGTAAAATATCAATACATATTCAGAAATGTTTGCAGAAGGAAATTTGACTACAAAATCTGTGACAGAAAATTATGATTCGAATTTCCTTTTGCAGCCATGATTGAATGTGGTACTATTTAATATGAAATTTAGTACACTGATATGTAATATTCAAGCACCAAAGACAATTATGTCTTGATTTTTAATAATTTACCATACTTATTTAGCTATAATAGTTTTTTCGTCTTCACTGACTTGGTAATAGTAACATCTTTACTTTTACATCCCTCTAATGGGCTCCTATACTCAATTTTTGTTGTTGTAAAAGTACATTTTACTTCTAAGATCTAAGGTAACTTTTCTTAGTGGATACAGTATCACAGAGAAAAATGTAATAATAAGTTTTCTCTTTTTCTTTATACCATGTACACATTTCCTGTATAATTGACTTTCAGGTCTAGAAGATCAAGTGCATGTTACAAAATAACATTATAGAATAGATGAAAATTTGTGGATTAGCGAATAACACCATACTTTCCTCACAAATTCAACAGACTTATAATTACAAACCCTGACCATCATCTTTATATACCAAATATCATGTAATAAACCACTTGAGCAATTATCCACATAATTGAAATAAGCAAAATCAACTGCAGCTGACCCTAGGTATATATTTCTTTGCAATATACGCTAAGATTTAAAGTTGTAGATCTTGAGGTGCATTCCATATTCATTGTTGATAATAAATCTACTAGGATTATACCAAAAAGACAAACTAAATTCATATAATTTATATGTAGTTTCTTTTACTCACTATACAACTTTATTCGGAACATGAAGTAGAAAACAAAATGTAAAAAAGAAAGTACAGCAAGAGTCATGGTTATATCTCGATTGACTCACTAATTACCAATCATACAATTACCAATGGATGAATATCAGAGCAGCTCTTAATAAAAACTTACATCAAACCACATTACTTTAATTAATAATCAGGCATCTTAATAACAAAAGAAGATACTGACAAGATCTTTGAATGCAGTATGTTAATTTAATTTATAGCAATAATTATATGATAATAATTTTTAATGCTTAATTAGTTTATTTATTGTATTACTGATTATTTAAAGTTATCTAAATTACTTTTTATCTAAACCTTTTCAATAATCACCCATGTTATTATTTTCCTTTTTTCTATTTTAACGTTAATAAATCTACACTGCAAAAAAAAAGACAATTTAGTCAAATTTATTGCTATATAGTGCGTTATAAAATAGTACAAATAAATTGGAAGCTAATAACTTAATAAATATAATCAATTTATTATAAACATTTTTAATTAATTAATATTATATTAAGTAATAAAAGAGTACACTATTATTAAATGATAAATTCTACTCGATGAATATGCTAACTCCATCTGTTTTATACATCAAACACTATAAAAATGAAATTAATTTTCTGCGGATATATCTTATAAAAACAATTGTTGTATAATTACTTATAAAGTGTTTTCATCAAGTTTAATTGAAAAACAAAATGTAGAAGTAATAAAATATATTTAGAAAATAATTATACCTATTCGAGAAACAATACTCTTACGAGTATTGCTCTTTAACTGTACAATCGTCAAGTCAATCGCCACACAGTGTTAAATTATATTTAAATATTTAATTCACTTCGATTGGTACAGTTTCCATTTCTTGGTCGCTATCTTCCATCCTTTGGTCTTCCTCCTCCTCTTCTTCCAATTTCTTCCTTTCTTTAAGACCAGCAGCTGGTGAACGCACAAGAGACAAATCTCTTTGCACTTCCTTGATGTCTCTTTCTTGTTCAAGTTCTCGTCCTTTCCTTAACCTCTGCATAATATGGGTGTTGACTCTCTTCTGTCTGATATTTTCGACCTTCTTCATAGCTTCGATTGTCTTGGACCATAATTCTCTGTTATATTTGACAGGAACATTCCTCCTCTTTTCAAACTCAAAAGTAGGATCGATAGCCAATTCTTTACCAGCTGTCTTTCTGTATGCTTTGGTCCACTTAACTTTCCTGGGATTCTTCTTCTTCTTGAAAGCTGCGTGACATTTCGACCGGCAGAATTTGAATATCTGTAAAAGTCATTATTAATACCAACTCCTTACCTCACTCAAAAGGAGCCGTTCGCTCTTCACTTATGGCAAATAAAATGTACAACAACTTGACTATTATGTGCAAATCTGAAAATTTACTATTTTAATAAAATCAATTGAATTGACAATCCTCTGTACACACGTAAAATAAAAACAGTTGAACGAAAGTTATCAACCTAATATTTGCAAAAACATAACCTCTAATTGAAAACGTATCGAGTACAATTGGCATAAAAAAAGTAGACAATTCACGAAGTTAAAGTTAAATACGAGGAAAATCACCTTGCAGTCGTTTCTCACAAATTGAATTCCGTGTCCAGGGTATATCCTGGAAGAACAAAAGTAACACGTCTCGATCCTCATAATGTTTCAACGCGTTTTTACCACGCACACTGCGACAGCGGGAGAGAGCAGACAGAGCGCACTCAACGCGCACGTGGTAAGTTGGTAACTTCGATCTCAGCGCCACCTATAACAACACTTGGCGGGTAAACGCAAGCCATTTGAAATTTCACTGTAATAAAAGCAAGAATGGTAATATATAATATAAAAACTCGATCGCCGAATCGTTGCTAATGTAAAATTTACGCGTAGTGGTTATAAAAGTAAAAACAATTTAGAGGTAATGGTTAAAAAAGTAACAAACAATTTACGCGCAATCGTTAAAAAAAGAAAGAAAACACCGCACACGACCCACGATATAAGATAAAACGATCTCAACGTCAAATCAAATGGTATTAACGAATGTAAATGTAGGTTAAACGCGAAAGCAGACGTTGAGCCGAGTAGACTTGTATAGTTTTTACAATCCAATCAACGATACGTAAAATCGAATATTTTATTCAAAGCAAAATATTCTGCACAAGAATACGATGGACGATATATACTTACATGTAAGAAAATGAAGTTATCGTTGCGTGCAATTATGGGTATACGTCATACGATTATGTTAAAAGATTCAGGCGAGGTACGGTATTAACGATGAAGCGTTTCGACTTTCGAAACGTTGATTATTTAATACCTTTAAAGAAGCTATTACCGAGCTAGTACCAAGGTGATTTTTTACCTTAAGTAGAACGATGTTGCGGAACGATCTTTTTTTTTTAATTAAGCATATTTCTATATCATCTATAGATAAGTGAATTATTTTTTAACAATTGCATTTTATTACTTTAAGATATCATCTATTGACTGTTTAATTTATATATATATATATATAATAAATGAAGTTTAAAAAAATACAAAATTGTACTACATAAATATTTATCATCTATATTCCAGTCGATTGCGAACGAATGGTGATTAAATCCGATAAGAAAATTTATTGAATTCGATAAAATGTGGATATAAGTATTAGACACAAATAAATTAACTATTAAAAATAAGCTAAATAATTGAATTAGGAATAATTATATACAAAATTGTTAAAAAATATGATATATATTTATGTAGTGGTAATTTGTCAATTTATACCCGAATTAAAATCTAATTTTATATTAGAATAGGTTTTATTAGTACAGTTTGTCTACATATATAGTCAGTATAATTTCCTAGATCACAGTTTTTTTCTAAAATTTTTTAAGGCGTTTCCTCCTCGATCTCGACTTTTTTTATTTAGTTTTAAGTGTACATAGCTCTTTGTCTATTAGTTTATCTTAGTTTTTAAGAAAATTTTTGTACTAGACATCATTATACGAACAAAAAATTTAAATAATTGCCTATTATATAAATAACAGTATGCTATTATCTGTATTATATGTTATATGCACTTGGCTCTTATAATTTCATACTGGTTTACCTGAATAAATAAATAAATATAATATATATATATATATATATATATGTATGGGGTATTCCACGTGAAGTGGTCCGATAAAATTTTTAAATGCACCAAATTTTGGGTACACATTGCAAATGTGTTTCAGAAAACAGAAAAAAATTTTTAGGTACTGGATTCTATTTGCTCAAAAGTTATTCTAACCTCAAAAAGTGAATTTTTTCTAGTTTTTTTCAATACCAGCTGGGTTTACCGCTATTTAACTCAAAATCTATCAACTTTTACTATAAAACATTATATATAACATTCGTTGCTAACTATGTCTAGAATTTATCCTTCTGGGTTAGAATTTCTAATCTCAAGGTTAATGTTACATAAACTACCCACAATTGATTTTTTTATCCAAAAGTCGAAAAAAAAGCTTGAAGCAATACCTTTCAAATGGTCTGTAGCATTTTTGGGGCCTTCAATTCTGTAAAAAGTTATGATAATTTAAAGAAAGACATAAAATTCACAAAAATTAACATGTTAATTCCCATTTAAATTTTTTAAAAAATTTCGAGTTTCTTTAAATTATCATAACTTTTTACAGAATTGAAGGCCCCAAAAATGTTACAGACCATTCGAAAGGTATTGCTTCAAGCTTTTTTTTAGACTATTGGATAAAAAAATCAATTGTGGCGCACTTACACTATTTTTAAGTTGAATATTGACATGTAGTTTATGTAACATTAATCTTGAGATTAGAAATTCTAACCTAGAAGGATAAATTCTAGACATAGTTAGCAACGAATGTTATATATAATGTTTTATAGTAAAAGTTGATAGATTTTGAGTTAAATAGCGGTAAACCCAGCTGGTGTTGAAAAAAACTAGAAAAATTTCACTTTTTGAGGTTAGAATAACTTTTGAGCAAATAGATTCCAGTACCTAAAAATTTTTTTGTGTATTCTGAAAAACATTTGTAATGTGTACCCAAAATTTGGTGCATTTTAAAATTTTGAACGGACCACTTCACGTGGAATACCCCATATATATATAAACAAAATGTTAGAAAATAATTTAATATATTATGTTTATTAAATAATCTTTTTTATTAATTCAATGTAACAGAATACAATAAGGATCCATAGAATCAGAGACAAGTATATAAAATTGAAAATAATAGTAAAACTTTTATAAATAATTTTTCTTAAAATATTTAATTTGAATATTTTAAAAATATTAATGTAATATTTCACTTAAAATATCTAATGATCTATTGAAATTATATTATATTTCATCAATATCAATATGAAATGAGATTTCACGAATTATCGTAATATCGTAATAATCCTGTTTACATTGCATGTAACATTACAAAACCAAGTTTTTCGCAGACAGCAGAGACGCAAGTATGTGTGCGTTAGCCTTACATGCAGCTAACTCGCTCCTCGTATTTTTCTTTTAACAATATTACAGGAGTAATAACATTGTAATCTTCTTGTAATATTTTGAATCTTACTATGAAATATACACCTCTCGATCCAAAAACGATACTTGAAAATTAAAAAAAAATTCTTATTGATATAGTTGTAAACATAAGTGAGGGCCTAACATTTTGATTCTTAAAGAAGAAATATAGGAGAGACAAAAAATGGAGAGAAGAGACAAACTTGACAAATAGTAAAATTTACTATTTTGTTATAGGGAAATGTTACTACATATCTATTATAATATTTACATTTGTAGTAAAGTATGTGTAGTAAAGTGTAACAAAATAGTAAATTATATCATTCGTCGAGTCTGTCTCTCTTTTATTAAAAAACATTGTTATTTTTATTACAATATAAATAACTATATATGAACGTAAAATACTTATTAAAAAACCAATTTTTTTGTTTATAACAAAATATAATGAAGGAATGCCCATTTTCTTAGTCCTACATCCTCTTAAGTATGTAAAAAGGTTAATTTTTTCAATTTGGTGCGGCATATCTTGAACTGTGTATATCTTCCTTCTGTATAGCTTCCGCTTTTCAACTGACGAGTCATTCTGCGAGGGTGTCATAGAAATAAAAAAATCGGTGTTTTCTAGAAATGCGTATAGAAAAAACTAACGTTGTAATATAGTAATAATAAAATTCATTGGATTTTAAAATAAATAAATGAATAAATAAATTAATAAAATAATTTTTAAATATAAGTATATATAATGAATGTATTAGTTGTGGTTCTCCGTAGTTCGTACGCCTAAATGACTATGAAGATGAAAAGAAAATCTACTGCACTGATAAACTGCACCAAAAAGTGATTCGATTCCCGGGGTCTCTGCAGATTGATATACGTACAAGCGACACCACTATCACAAAGATCATCGTACAGGTTTACTCCGTCGCGGTGATCAACACCAAGTTCGTAGAGGACATAAACAGAATGGATCGAAAACTAAAGAATAGGAGAATGGAGGTGTAAGAGGTATTATAATGTAAAAATACCGATATATACCGATCTCCTTAGGAGATAAGGGCGCGTTGCGCGGTGCCCACTGCACGGGGTCAACGATTAAGCGAATCGATGTTCAGCATAGGAGGGTGGCTTGAATATCGATTGCCGCGCGCGTGTGTGTGTGTGTGTGTGTGCGTATGTATATATAATAATACACACACACACACACACACACACGCACCTACGGAGGCGGAGATACTAATTGAATATCGCGAACGCGGCGCGGAGCACCTAGTCGACGGCCGACGCACGTGCGATACTTGCGTGTATACACGAGAGAAAGAGAGAAAGAGAGAGAGAGAGAGCAGTCGATGTCCGAGGCGCGAGCCATGTGGAGCTACCTGATATTCTCGTTCGTCATTACCCTCCTCTCGATCGTTTTCAAGCACAATTTCCGGACGCCGATAAGTTTCGTCGATCGGCCCGATGCGACCTACGATTACATCGTCGGTGAGATATTCTCTCGTATACCATCTACATATATACACCGGCTTTCACCGGCTTGTACATCTACTTATATATATATAAATTCGAAAACATTAATTTTTAATTGAAGATTCACCCAAGGGAAATTACTTGCGTCGGGAGCGCGAGCGCGGAGCGCGCCCCTTGATCATTTCATACATTTATCGATAAACCAAAAGTAAATACGATCGACTTGTAAGTACTAATACCCCGTAAGATCGAGAGAAACTTAAAAAAAAAATATATGTATCGCGCTTCGTTGGAAAAAGTGCATATATATATTATATATATATATATGTATCGATTGTTCGTTTCACCTACATTTATTTCCCTTTTCCTCTACGGAAGATCCGACGAGTCCGTTGCACACCGAAACCGCGTTAAAATGAACAAAGTATACATCGTATAAGTATGTACAACATGTACACAGATCGACTATACCAAAACGAAAAGTATAACGCCGCGCGTTATCGGAATATATCCGGTCGATATGCGTCGAACCTATACAGACAGAGAAACGGAGAAACGGAGAGAGAGAGAGAGAGAGAGAGAGAGAGAGAGAGAGAAAAGACATTGATTGGTTTTACATGTACATATATAGGTAAGAATAATTGTACGCCGAAGAACGTAAACGTCTTGACGAGTATCCGAATCGGTCGATTTTCTCGATGGACGCGACGCTCTATAGATTCGTAACACTCTCATCATCTTCGTTATTATTTTATATATCATGTATTCATATACATTCGTATCGTTGATGCTTTGATGACGCTATACGCTAAAAAGTTTATGATTCTAATTGAGTTTTCAAGTTTTTCATAAAACTTATAATTTTACGGAGGAGGATAAGTATATGATTGTATATATACTTTTGCGGAAAGATATGAAAACGTGTGTAAAAGAAATTTTCTTATGTCTCGTCGTCAAAACTTTTTTTTTGTAATACGAGGATAATATGCAGTCTATATGTATACTAATTAAGTATTAGTTAGTAAAGTTATCACGGTGCGATTATATCTTAATAACGAGACTGCAGCGTATACCTATATCGGTTAGTCGAATGTGACCGTATTGTCAATTTCATTTGTATTAGTTGTATATGGGGAATATTTTCTAAATTTTTTTATTGATAAATTTAAATAGTCAACGAAATTTTCGGGCACCCGGGAAACATTTTTTAAACCTATAATGTATTACCAAAGCTAAAAATTCTTTTTATTACATGTTATTCATTAATTATTCAGTATTTCGTAAAACTCGCTTTGTAACGGTATTTTATTTCGTTTTAACAGTATATTCATTGTTTTCCTTTTTTTTTTTTAATTTTTCGTGCGATTGGGTTTTCAAATATTTCGAATTTTTGCAACTACGATTTTGCAATTTGCGTGTCACATATGTCCCCTTATAAAATTGTCGATAATGCAGTAACAATCTGGAAAAATTGGAGTACATTGTTAAACACGTGGATAAAACCGCGACGTTCAGGATTTTTAATAAAAATTCATTCTTTTGTTTATAAACACAAAAAATACCAGGTATTGCTTTAATGTGATTCCTTTAGGATCGAGAGGATACTCTTTTTAGTCTTAGAATATCGTTATTTTTGAGTTACTTTTTTACAAATTCTATTTATTTTTTTATTTACATCTCCATTTTAGAATTATTTAATAACATTTGCAATTCGATTTGCAGATCGTCGATATAATATAATATGCAATAACCAACTGTATATAAATACCGGAAACCCTGCAGAGGAAAATATTTACCGTTCGCAGGTCCGAAGAAATATTAAAAAAAGAGTAAAAAATTTGTAGTTTGAATTTTAATTTAAAATATACTATCTACACAAATAAAGATAGCATAAATACAAATTTTACTTTGTAGATATGCAAATATACTACCCTCTTATACATACAGAAAAATGTTGCAATAAAAATGAACATTTCATTGAGCAATCAAGGAACAGACTTGAAAATATGGTAAAAATTATTATTTTTTATATAATTCTTAAATTTTCCAAACGTTTTAATATATTGTTATTATACAACATATAAATTATTTTTACCATTTGTCAAGTCTGCCCATCGATTACTCAATTACATAGTAATTTTTACTACATTTTTCTCCGAATACTCCCATTAAATCTTAACTGTAAAACTATTATTTTAAAATTAATTAACCTAATAATAAAATATCTGTTTTTCTTAAGCAATTATATTTTTATCAACGATCATAATTCGTAACAATTAATTTGTAAAATATATCAAATTTTGACAAAGAGAATAACGTTTATATTAAAATCCAAAATATTAAATTAGGTGTGCATATTTGTATTACCTTTAACTTTTTATATTTAATACATTAGCATTTTTTTAAATTTAAAATAATCACATTATTGGGGTAACCGCATTATCTTTTTAACGCACATTTAATAAAAATAGTACCAAAATATATTTTTTTAGTATACGCAGTTGAATTGATTCGTGATCAAATTAAAAAAATAAAATAAAATAGCGTAATTTGTAACGAGAATTCGGAAGATATAGATAAAAGTAACGGTTAGTGAAGTTGGAGCAGGAACCGCGGGATGCGTCGTTGCCTCCCGATTGTCGGAGGATCCAAATGTGACGGTGTTGCTCGTCGAGGCAGGCGGATACTTCAACTGGATGTCTTCCATACCACTTGCTGCGCCTCTTCTCCAAAAATCACCGGTCGATTGGAGCTACAAAACTGTGCCTCAGGCTTTCTCCTCCAAAGGGTTATGGAACTACGTGAGTCATTATACATGTATATGTGTGTGCGTGCGTGTGTGTGTGTGCGTGCGTGAGTGCGTGCGTGCGCGTGTGTGTGTGTGTGTGTGTGTGTGTGTGTGCGTATGTGTGTGTGTAATACCATCCTTTTTATATTCTACATTGAAAATTGTGGAATGATCAATTAATTTTGATCGTAAACGAGACGTAAAAATTGTATATGTTTTTATTTTCTCTCTCGTATCTTGATTTTAGCTCCAAATATGTCAAGTACTGATTTTTTTAGTATTTTTTTATGTATAAATTACTAAGAATTTTCGCAACTAGAACTTACCGATGGGATAACCGTTTATTTATTGTTAAACGATTCAATATATTAATTATTCATCGAAAATCTATCAGTAATAAACTTCATCCGATTATCGATCGTGTATCATCACTTATGATATTATTATTCATTAATTTGTGCAACTAATTAAAACGTCCGAAGATGCGTACACCGTTTCCGTTACGAATTTGTATTCTAAAAATTTTGTGTTTCTTTTTGTACTAATTTCTTAATAACAATAATTATATTATTAGATATAGATTATCATAATTTCTTAAATACTTAAATTTCGATAAGGGAACTGTTTGTAATCTGTTAAAAATCGATAATACGCAGGAAAAATGGCTGAATTTTGCCAACGTAACGTTGCGGATATGTAACGTAAAAATAATATTTTCCGTCATTTAAATAAAAAACGTATCTGGCCTTCAAGAAATTGAAAAATAAATCTTCTAATATTTTAAATTTACGAAGGGATTAAAGCATCAATAAATAAATAAACAACTCAAAAACAATTCAGAAATCTTTTTTACAAGCCCCAAAAAATATTCATTTAATATGTATAAATATTCACTTTAATATGATATAATTAGTACATTTTCATCTAACCGATGTCAATTTGTTTAATTGTATAATTTTTTATCCTCATAAATATAATTTGTAATTAATATTTGTCGTGATAATTTTATTTATTTATCACCATTTAAAAAAAATTCTAAATCAGCAACTTCTGAGTGAAACTTCTGATTTGACACCCAAAAAAAAAAAAAATTGCGAATCGGCAACCTTGCGCACTAAGCCGATGATACATAAAGATAATTATCGTATCAACAGCAACAGATAATCCCGCGAGGAAAAGGCCTAGGTGGTAGCGGTCAACTCAACTATCTGGTTCATTCGTTCGGCCGTCCAGAGGATTATGCGACTTGGCCCCGAGGATGGTCGTACGCCGAGCTCCAGGGATACTTCAAGGACGTGTTCACGAAGATGCGAGTGACGGGGGTGCTGGAAGAGGAGAAGCTTGTCGAGGCGATGAAGCTCGCTCGGGAGACGATGAACGAGACCGGAGCGACCTTCTCCACGGGACAGAGCACCAAGTTCGAGGGTTCCAGGTGGTCGACCTACCACTCACATCTGAAACCCGCGTGGAACCGACTGAATTTCTGCATCCTGACGAACACCTTGGTCACGAGGGTAAGTCATTATACCGATACCGCTCATATCGCTCATATTACGTATCGAGTAAATTTTATGGGAAAATCATTGGAGAAATATTTATTTGCATAAATTCTCACCAATGATGGATTATAAACCATCATTTTCCGATTTTCCTACCGTCCATTATCTATATAAAATAAAATTATAATTATTGTAAATAGTAGAAATAATAAATCATTGAATAAAATTAAAATAAATTGAGCACTCGACCTGACTTATGAAGTATAATATCATTATATTAATGAAAAATTCACTAAAAAGCCCGACCGTAATCATCAATTTTTTACTGGCTCTTCGAGCAAGCTTCTGTTCTTTTTCAAAGTCATGCGTATTATCTTATACTTTCTCAGAATTAATATTTTATTTTTTAA
The DNA here is from genome assembly GCA_026168455.1 of Theocolax elegans. Taxonomy (NCBI): domain Eukaryota; kingdom Metazoa; phylum Arthropoda; class Insecta; order Hymenoptera; family Cerocephalidae; genus Theocolax; species Theocolax elegans. The sequence goes on along the minus strand of CM047428.1, from coordinate 338,418 downwards.
TACCTAAAAGACTGCCAGACCGAAATAATTTGGTTTTGGTTTATTATAACTTATTAACAAAAAAAAGAAATAGCCCTTTGAAAATTCTAAGACATTCAATCTTTTACTCCGACGTTTTCTGACTAAAAATTTTTATTAAGGTGCGGTCACTTGGGTATCACTATGTGCCTGAAAATTTTGATCAAGATCTTGTGTGAAAACCTAATAAGTAAAGGTGTTGTAGCCAATCAAGGAAATATTGGTTAATAAAAATATAATAACACTATTTATTTTATTTGTTATTTACATTTTTTGGTAAGAGATCAACAGTTACTGCAATTATAATATTAACAATTTTTACTTTAATATAAACTGTAATATATTTTCAAGGGTTATATTTGCACTTGGATTACGCTTGTATGAGCTAATCAGCAAAGATTATATGTGCGATATTATATAGGTTACTTTCAAACGAGCAGTTGATATCGAATTTTCGCGAAAAATTCGCACCTATTTTCAAACCCATTTCTTTCCGAAGGACTATTTTTGGTTTTAATAATTTAAAATAAATTAATTGACATATTTTGAAACGAATTTTAACCATTTCATTTAATTACAATTTTAATTATTTTTTTGGGGAAGTCAAGTTTACCAAAATTCTGCGAGTAGATACATTGCATTTAATAATTTTCCCATGTAAATTTGTGATTATCCGAATAAATGGTTATAAAATGTGATCAGGTGCTGCTCGACGATGAGAATCGAGTAGAAGGTGTCGAAGTACAGTACCAAGACGGGCTTCGAGAGCGCGTCGAGGCCAAGAGGGAAGTGATCCTTTCAGCCGGGACGATCAATACCCCGCAAATCTTGATGCTCTCGGGTATCGGCCCGGCTGACCAGCTGAAAAAGCACAAGGTAAAACGCCCAAAAGAGGACTTATACACTTGTAAAATATCCGTCATAGTTTCTGTGACATATATTCCACGTCACGTGAACCTCAACTCCCTTTTTTTGGGGTGAAATTTGGGGAAATTTTGGACAATAAGTTTGGTCTCAAAATATTTGTATTAATGTAAACTTTCAAAATCTTTATGGCCTTTTGAAAAAACTTTAAATCCACAATTCTTCTCAAAATATATTTTTTATATTTGTTAATTTCTTAGTAGTCTTAAAGATATTAAGAATTAAGATATTAAGATTAAAGAATGAAGTTGAGAATATGTGATAAAAGTTTTTTTTTTTCAACTTAAGGGCACAAGCCTGGATTAAAATTGAAAAGAAAGATATTTAATATTAACAATAATTAATCATTTTTTTCATAATAATTGAAAACATTTCTGAATTCTGTAAGCAAGTTGTAGTGATATTAACTTTTATTTTATTTAAAATTTTTCTAATCAATGGATATGTAACATAACTATTTTTAATTAATTATGAGACTTCGTACTCTGACTTTTTCTGATTTTTTCTCAGGAACCACTTCATCCAATAGACTGAAATTTTAACAATAACTTTTAAATATGTTTTTAATCGACTTGAATGGGTCGCAGGTTGTGTTAACATTGTAATAAAAAAATTATTCTTATCAAATTATTTTAAGAAACTAAATAATTGTGTAAACAAATCTAAATAATTTTTGTAAATAAACATTAGACTTTTATTGAAATTCTGTTCCGCTTAAGTGGATTAAAATCATATTTAAAAGTTACGGTTAAAATTTCAGCCTATTCGATTAAGTGGTTCCTAAGTTTTCCTGCGGTAAGTCCATTAATTCACTTTTTGAGGTTAGAATAACTTTTAAACAAATTATTTTTAGCAGCTAAAAATTTTTTTTTTTGGGAAACATTTCCAGTCCGAACCTAAAATTTGCATGCATTTTAAAATTTGGGTCTAACCAGATGACGTGAAATGGCCACATATATATATAAACCTACCATCATGTAATCAAGCTGTAGCTTCACTAACTGAATTACCATCAAATACTGTAACAATTTTCCAATTTCCTTTTCTTATTTTAACAACATAAAACATATTGTTCACAATGATAAAGAACTTGATGGTTTCTGATCAATAAGACTAATGTGCGATTGATCCTAAGGCAAATTATTATCTTAACCCCCTCGTGCATATAAGGAACAGGCAATAATTGCGATTCTGAAAAGAGAAAATTTTGATATTTGGCATCGCGCTAAATTCAAATCCGGGATCATATTTTCGATATTCCAATTATTGTTCCCGATACCAAAGGGACTCAATATTAAATGACAATAAATCATTCTTGTCATTTTTTCGATTAAACACAACAGTTTCGTATAAAAAAATAATGAATATCTAGAATATTGGGTCCTTGATGAAAAGCTAATAAATATACACGTATGTTGATCTTTCCGTGCATACAAGAAATCTTTCTATGGATTTTTGAGGTAGTTGATAATGAATTTGGAGTCAGATTATCGAAAATTAAAATTACGTAAAATCATAAAACACGATGGAATATTTTTCATTAATTTAAATTTTCATTTTCAATATTGGGTATTCTTGATATTCGGCACAATAATTGGAATTTTAAAAACGGACACCAGATAATTATCAGCTACCCCAAAAATCCACAGAAAAACTTTTTCAGTTTTATTTAATATTTGAGTTTTTTGAATGCACGCGATATTAAATGTATACATATATACATCAGCTTTTAATGGAGGACCCAATATTCTAGACTTTCATTAATTTTTTACTCGAAATTGGTGAGTGTAACAAACAAAAATAACGATAATAGTTTTGCTTCCAAATTTTTCCGTTATATAAGGTAGTATTTTTTATTTCTGTAAATTTTGAATTTCAATTTTGAATTTCAATTTGGAGTCACTTTGGTATTGGGCCCAATAATTGGAATATCGGAAATCTGACTCCGGATTTGGATTCAGCGAGATGCCAGACATCAAAATTTTCTAATTTCCCAATCGCAATAATTACTAGTTCCTTTATACGTTACTAGTTTATATGCACAAAAAGGTTAATTTACTTTTTAAGATTAATACATATTTGAAAAATAGTAAATCCCATAATAACTACTACACCAATCACTTATAAACTTTACACAATTGTAAATTTCATCGAAATGAAAAACAATATACATTTGAATGTAAAGCATTAATTGTTAATTATTAATTATTAATAATAATTATTAATTATTTAAGTCGATAAATGACGATGATGATCGACGGTTGTTAAAATAACGTTGACTTTTACACAAAAATATATTTTTTACTATAATAATATTCGAATGAACAATAGTTGATTGGTAATTATTAATAAAAAACACATAGACTTCAACCCAAACTTCCTAATTAAATGATCGATGTAAAAATCTGGAAAAATTTAGGTATATTGTTGACAAACATGTAATCGGCATATAATCAATAAAAAAACAATGAAAGTACTAAAGAATCGTATGATTCAACATTTCGATTCTACTAATTGATTAACATTGTATGTATATATATATGTATATCACCGGGTGATATGACAAAAAAAGTTTTGTTCTGTTAAGTGTTTTTAAAATGTTTGAGGGGATGTCGAAATGTTTCTGTTACCGCATCTGAGTCATTTACCGACTTATAACTAATAATTAATAATAATAATTAATAGTATTATATATATATATATATATATATGAATATACATAACAACCCGAAAGAGAAGGCAATAACCTAACGAAGTTGATATGCCGTTTAGATACCGTTGCACCTCGATCTTCCAGCCGTGGGTAGTAACTACGCGGATCACCTGAACATGCCGATCTACGTGAACCTCGAGGCACCGGTGAGCGTCACATTGAAGAAAATCCAGTCAATCTCCACCCTGTTTGATTACTTCGTCTTCGGAACCGGTGAGTTTGATCGAGCGAACCGAGACAGCCCCGCAATCGATAGACCGACCTCTCGTTCTTTCATTATTATTTCCTCTGCGTAGGGCTTCTAGCCTCTAATGGAATCATGGGGACTGCAAGGCTCGACGATAGCGCCGTTATTCTTTGCGGTGTTGGATCCGCCGACGAGAAATTGCTCAAGGGTTTGTCGAACTATAAGACCAAGGTACGAACGGTACGAGGTATATCCTTTCTTTTCGCAATTTTCAATACAAGTATACGCGAGTACGCGATGTTCGGTTCGTTATATGCTACCAGAAAAAATATAACGCCCATGTAACTGCGTTTCAAATACAATTTAAAATATATTTAAAACGATTAAAATTGCTATAACTACTATATTAAATGTTATCAAAAAATATTCGATTTTAGACAGTTAAGAATTATTTTAATAAATAGTTTTAAATAGTGCAGTTAAAAAGAGTTAAAAATTAATTAAAATAATTATATACAGATTTAAACAATATATTATAATTATAAATTAACCTAGAAATGTTACCAATATCCGTAAGAAAATATTATAGTCTATGAAATATACTATATATATATATATATATGTATATATATATGGGTGGTTCTCTGTGAAATCTAAGATGAAAAAAATGAATATTACTATAACTGTGGGAACATGTTTTAGAGGTATCCAGTAGTTCTCATGAATTTTTTCAGATTTTTTCGGGCCCATTATTTTAAGTTACACAGAGTCAAAATTGACAATTTAGCACCTTTTTGCATTCTATGCCCATTTTCATGAATTTTTAGCTCCCAGGGGATGCATTTTTCACTAAAATCATAAATATGACTTTTTTTTGTAAAATTTTCTGAACTTTTCATTAAAAATACTTTTAAAGACATAAATGTATGCTGTCACACTCTTGTAAGCCATTTAAACCTTAAATAGTGAAAATCAGCAATTCTGCTCCGGACTCTGGTAACCTAATACTGTCTAAACGATGTCTTTTTATAGTCAGAAACTGCCTTAAAATTTCCAGAGTAGGTCTAAATCATTAAGATCACTTATGGTCAAAATGTCTGGGAAAAGTGCCCGAAATATTAATAGAAACGTATATTTGTTGCCTTATAACGATGAATCTATTAACATGATCATTGCAAAAAAATTTATGCACTTACATTGGAGTGGTAGAATAGTATCTCCACTTTTTTTAGTATCAATCTAGTCTCCTGTAAGCTGTTAAAAATACAAATATTATTTTACAATTAAAAATAGTATATTACATACCATGGCCAGTAAAATAAATATTTAAAATATTTTTAAAATATTTTATTTCTTAAGGGATTGCACTTTTAATGTGTTGAAAGCTCCTTAAAGTAACAGTAAATTGTTTAAATACATTTTGCAATGTTAAAAAGTATCTGTAACGATATTGATAATATGTAAGATATATAAAAATTAATATATTTTAATTATAGTCATGCAATTAACTAATTATAGCTGTTTCAAGTATATTAAAACCTTTTTAATATGTACTCTGCGATCAACGTCTGCCAAAAGCATAAAAAGTATTTCGAATCAAAGTTGCTTCAATGGTTTATAATCTAATATTTTAAAAGAAGTTTAAACAGTTTTAAAAATAAATTCAAACATACAATTTAAAATTTGTATTAAAAAATTATTTCGCTTATTCCCTAAAATGTAAAAAGTATAATGTGTAAATCGATAATTCTTATACACTTATCGAAGAGAGTTGAAAAGCGCAATCTATATACATTGTAATGTCAACTTATTTACACTTTAAGATTTCGAGAGTACATATTTTTAAAAAATCGCGAGTAAAGATCGAGTGACGATTTTTCGTTTATTCTTTAAAAGATAAATTCAATCAACGTTCTATTGCGTGTTGTAAAAAATCGGTCAAGATCCGATATCACAGTTTGGTAATTCACGCTGTTTTAAAGTCAGACTAAATTGCGTAAGCTAAGGTCAATCGTCGTTTAATCGCATCGAGGGTCGCTTTTACTACGAGCTTAAAAATTGGAAAAATTCTTTCGAATACTTATATTTTAAACCGTTTGGTATACCGTTTGGTTTTGATAACCGACAAACGGACGAGAGTAAAATTAATCGTAATTTTAATTAGACTTTCAGATCTCTTTTTCCGTCGTACAACGACACCAGGCGAGAAGGTTTTATATTCATGTCGAATTGCCAGCAGCCAAAAAGTCGCGGAAACGTTACTCTAAGATCGAACAATATTTTGGATCCACCTAAAATCCAACCAGCTTATCTCGAACGGAGGGAGGATATAACGTGCACGATAAAAGGTCCACCAATTTTTAAAAAATGATAAATTATTTATAGGGGAAGCCCGGGCAAGACGGTCATACCGGGCAAGACGGTCACCCCCCTCTATTTCTAATATGGCTGTTCGGAAAATTCCGAAAAAATTCAAGTATATTGTTTGTGTTACTAGTATTTAAATTTCAGTACGTCCGCGCCGGTCTCGATGGTAACATCGTCGAAAAACATAAATATTGATTTTTGTCTGAATCCTTACGATGTTATCAAGGTAAGAAAGTAATTATTTTTCACACAAATTATTAAATTAATAAATAAATATTGTCAGGCTATTATATTTAACTAGTTTTAAAAAAAGACACAGGTTAGAGCCCATATTAATTTTGTTTTTTACTAATTTTAAAAAAAAAATTCATTATATCCATTCCGGGCAAGATGGTCCGGGCAAGACGGTCATATGGCCATTTTGCCCGGAATACACAAATTTGAGTTTTTTCTTTTTAAAGCAATTTATTACAACTTTTTTGTAAAGTGTAAAAAGTGGTCTCATGAAAATTGTTCACCATACAAAGGAATGGTAGTTATTTTTGCGAAGAATGCGACGATTAATGTACTATTTATAAAAAAAATTTTTCTTTTCTTTACTGTTAATGTTTCTATAAAAGTAATTTATATATTAATCTATTTTTGTTAGTAAATGATGTTTAAAAATATAAATATGTTCAAAATTCCTTATTTGACCAATTTTTATCGATTTTTCCTGAGGGTGTCCGTTTTGCCCGGGCATTTTTGAAGGCCTCGAAATTTCACAATTTTTTTAACAATTTTTTATTATATGCTTAAGTTATAATATATCAATATACTTGCACGTACTTCTTTGTTCTGATTCCTACTTCACGAAAAAATTTTTATTGATCGTATATTTTGTTGTTTAGTCCATTTTTTATTCGTTTTTCCTTAAGGGGTCCGTCTTGCTCGGGCTTCCCCTATATAAATTCTCCGTCGCGTGTTTAACCGTTGCAGCTACAATGGGGCCTGTAGACACTATCAATTTGTCAATTATTGTACCAGCAGTTTGTTTATATAGAACTATAGCAGAAAAATTGCGAGGGATGCAGTATTGGACCCAAATTACAGAGATCTCCACCCGAAATTCTTAGGGATAGCTTAAAATATAGGCAAGGGCCTAACGTGCTGACTTTTTTGAGATAAAATAATTTTTGTAATAATAATACACAATAAACATCCTAATTAAAGTGATCGATGTAAAAACCTAGAAAAAATTGCATATATACAGCTGTCTAAAACATGATGACTGAGGGCCTGATATTAAAAATTTCTTTCCAAAATTCATTCTTTGTTTATAAAAAAATATAAAAAAGGACCATTTTCTGCATTTGACATGTCCTTTTAAAATCACCGCGAAATTTGAATTATTATTTGAGTATTTGACCTTCTTTTTCCCCTTAGTATTCATCCCCTTGATTAAACAAAAAAAGAAGCTTTAGAATAAAAAAATTTACCATTTGATAACGTAAACATGTGCATATAGGGTAAAAGTGCCGATTACTGCATTCAATACAGTAACTTCTACACAGGTAACTTTAAAAAAAAACATTGGTAATATTTAATAGTATTATTTAATATCGGTTTTTTACTAAAATATTGAAATTTGATATTTTTAACATTTTAAAAACTTTTTATGTTTCTAAGGCAATTTCGTTTAAGAAAATATATAATTATTGAAAAGGAAGTCGCACGTGGGTATTACTGTTTAAAGGAATGTATTACGGTGATTGTAAATTATTTAGTCGAAAACAAATTCATATTTTCATTTTCATATTGTTACTATTTTCTTTCTTCCTGAATTTCTTACTAATGTTATTTTTATATTTTAGTACCAAATATTTGTAAGTATATCAATTTGAGGTTTGTTTGGTTAGTTTGTATACGTTTTACAAATGGTCTGTAGTAATAAGCACAAAATTAATAACTAAAATGTTTCAGTGACTTTTATGAAAATTGTAAGCACTAAATAAAATAAACTATAATTTTAGCACACAAAATCGTATGAGTCTTAGTGATTCCGGCAAGAAAACGTGAATGTATACAATTATTTTTTTAAAGCGCAAGTTATTAAACTCGTTATCAGTAAGCGTACAATATTATCAACACTTGTAATTTATTTTGCAATTTAATAACTAAATCGACGATTTACACATGTATATTCTGATAGAAACTAATATTACTAAATTTTTAAATATTTCATTTAAATCAATTAAAATACATAGTAATAAGTTACATGCAAAAAATAATTGCAGTATAAAATTTAGTCCATGTCTGCAATATTTGGTACTCGTGCAGTAACATGCACTTTTACCCTGATTATTTGTTGCTCAAAGAGATAAAATATATTCTCGAGTAAAAGTATACACCCTGCAACGTTATTAGAAATTTTGGTTTATCGATTTTTGTGGGTTAATTTAAAATGACAAAATTTTATTACAGCTTGAATGAACTTTCAAAAGTCGATGAATAACCAAAATTTATAATATATTTAGAAGGATAATAACAATATTTGCAGCGATAAGGCTCGGACTGGCGATCCTCGAGACACCGCTGTTCCGAGAATTCGGCGCCCGAGTCCACGTGCCGGAACTCGAAGAATGCCAGGATCTCGTCCAGGATTACAGGGATGACGCGTTCGCGGAGTGCGTGATCTCGGTCTCGGGGTTGACGAGTCATCATCCCTGTGGTACTTGCAGGATGGGCGACCGAGACACCGACAACGACACCGTCGTTGATCCCTCCCTCAGGTAATTTTACTCCTCTACCGCGATTTTTTTTTGTATTTTTATTGTATTATTTACTTACTCGCTAATTATTCTGTTCTTGATTAGATTAATTTTGTGTCGGTATATGTTACACTAATTTTCTGTTACTTCATTTTAAATTCGTATTGAATAAATACATACTCTTTGGGAGCAAAAGTGGAATTTATTGGATTTCCCATAAGGATTGAGATTTTTTAGGCATGATCGTTAGTGTATAATAGTGGACAAAGAGTATACATAATGTGCCTGCTTTATTCTTAAGTAACGATTTAGTTCAGAAAGACCGATACAATCTGTTTAAAAATTAAGAAATGTTTTTAATCATTATGAAAAAAATAATTAATTGTTAATATTGAAATTGCTTTTTTCAATTTTTACATAGACTATTATTTTTACATAACGTCTATCATTCATGTAGCCTTGACAGAGGATTTATGTGTGACGACACGTACGTTGGACAATTAAATAAATTCCACGTTTGCTTACACCATTCGATAAGTCCTAGACTTTTCAAAGTTTCACGAATACTCGTTTGTATTACACTTTTTAATAACGCAGAAAATATACATATGTATATATATATATATATATATATATTTATAAATTAATAAACGCAACGATGTATTCAAAAACTAACTTTATTAGAAAATCTAAACAATCGTAATTTGTAAACCTTAATAACATTGTATTATTTACCGGTAATACGAATTACAGAGTGTACGGGATCGATGGGTTGAGAATCGTCGACGCCAGTGTACTTCCATCACCAATTTCGGGTACACCCAACTCCGTAATCATAGCCCTCGCTGAGAAAGCTACCGATCTCATCTTGCGTTCGGCCAAAATGACTCGATAACTCCTCCTCCTCCTCCTCCTCCTCCTCGTTATTACTACATAGTACTAAAAATCTACGTTACCTCCACTGAGGGGTAAAAATGGTACAGTAATGATTCCACTAAATATTTTTGATTCGATGTACATTAAACTAAAAAAATATATATTACAGCATGAAACTAAAAATACATATTTAGCAATTGTAAAATATATATACGGTATATTTTTCTTTTAATTATACAATTCTTTTCGTACGTGATAAACAGTTCAGTAATTTTGTTTTATAATGCATACAATGAAATATTTTATCGAATCGACCGTCACACTTTTTTTTCTCAGTGATTATCCATTTGGAAAATTTACGAGCTTGTTTAGGATGGGTGTTAAGCAGTAACGAGAAATCAACCGTTTACTCCATTCGATAATGAATCCGAAGTGATCAATATTAACGAGTGCTCGTGATTACCAATTAAATCCAATCTGTTTAATAGTCAAATCGTAATTATTTTAACGTACATCGTCTACACTCTATTAACACCCGTTCGCTTATCGTCGGTTACTTTATTTTTGTGCGTTCGTGCATATATATATACGTTTGCAACCGTAACATACGAAAATTTTATCGTTTGTTATAGCACGTGTAAAAAGATACGTCGACAGGTAGTCAATGTTTCTCGAAACGACGATCCATATGTTTATCGAACGATTTGAATACAAATATATATATATATATATATATATATATATATATATAATAATAATAAAAAAACGTTGTTCATTCACTTGCGAATGTAACAAATGAACGATATAAATATCAATATAGGAAAACACCCAACAATCACTAACGATTCAACTGTACAATTGCATTTGAATATAAAATATATGTTGTTATTTAATTTAAATCACGACCAACGACGACGTCAACAACAATAATAATAACAATAACAATAATATTAATATTAATAATAATAATAACAGACTTTACTATTTTAGCTCAACGAAGTAAACGAAACGTTTCACGTTACTGCTTATAAACGCGCGACATTTATATATATATATACCTGACCGTTACCTTGCAATGATCAACGCGTATCTCGTCTATATAATTCTTTATATAAAAAGTTGTGCAAAAACGTTGATGGGAGAGAGAGAGAGAGAGAGAGAGAGAGAGAGAGAGAGAGAAAGCTATTGTAAATATTATTATTATACATCGGAACGATACAGGAATACCTTCGTAAGTAGTTTGCCTTTCAACGTTTTTCACGCCTCGTGGTGTGCACGTTACGGTACGTAACGCGCACGATTGATATTGTTAATATTATAAACAAAATTACTTTTTACACGCGTGCGGCATCCTCGCGCAACGTCTACAGATTCATAGTGTTGTGTATGCCTTACTGTTTTTTTTTGTTTTGTACATCGATGCGAAAATTTAGAGGTATGTACACACAAATCCGTACGTTTTTTTTTCTTTTTTCAAACGAGATGTGGCTTACAGCAAGACGGTGAGTGTTAACGAAAAGTAAAGTTGTTATATAAAATAGAATTTTTAATGTATAGGGAACAAAAAAGTAATTTTGAGCGTTTTCGTTATAAATAAAATATAGATGTTTCCGTCTGTATGTTTACAATGATTATATGGAGGATAGTACATGATTGATTTGTTTCTATCTTTCTTTTTTAATAAAATTACTTTCGCAATTCCAATCTTTTCCCAATTCCGGACTTATGTAAATAAATGTTCTTTTTAACAATTGTCGAAAAGAGCGTATATTTCGTTTAGTTCGAGTGTAAATCTCTTGGACGAGTGCACGATTCTCGTAATTAGCTAATAAATTTATGTAAATAAATGCTTAAAATTTAATGATATTGGCTAGTAAAAATAGAACTTTTTATCTATACTTTGACTTTTTTCTTCTGCGCGCATTATTCAAATTCGCTTAAAATACACATTGTAAGAAAAAGTAAATAATTTAAAATGTTCGATCGTGCACGTTTTACCATCGCGAGAAATTCACTCGTCGGCCTCTAAATATTGCTGATGCTGCTCGTAAATTCTTGGCCGTTCTTTTTTTCTTTTAGCACGACCGCTATTTAAAAAAAACGTACTTTCTCAGCACGCTAAAACCATAATGTACATTCTAACTTATTAAAAAGGAAGAAAAAAACAATTATCACATAACGAATGTACCATAAAATTTGTTCGTTTAGATATTTAAATTTATATGTAATATAATATAAGATCTACAATCCAAACGTTTCGTTACAGCAACGTTACAACGTCGATAGTTCGTTTAATTTTTCGATTAAGCACCTATATATCGCTTGGAAAAAAAATATTGTTCGTCTCGTTATGCAACACACATTTACCTTGTACTACGCGAATGCGCTTTTACACCAAGATATTAAATAGTTTTGTTTTGTTCACAGGAGGAAATAAAAAAAATTATCCATCGATAATTGTGACATTCTTAATCGAAAAAAAAATAAAGAAAATTAGCGGCCGTGCCTGCGTAGCACTATAGTCGTTTCTTAGAAGCGATAACGCTTGATACGTTAAAGCACCTGAATTACGTTATAAGTTTCACGGTTATTACAAAATACTCGGCCATAGAAAAAGCGCTCACGTTAAAACAAATAAACTTACAAGCACGTTTTACGTTTTAACAAAGAAAAAGTAGTAAAAGTTCGAAGAAGATTTGCCCATTTGCCTGGTTACATTTGGAATGATGTATAAATATATATGTATGTGTATATATATATATATATATATATATATATATATATATACATGCATAAATATGTACATGTGTACAAATTAATAAATATGAATGATTGAATGAGTAAACGTCTTACAAGAAGTAATCTGGATCACCCTCTTGTTTCTTGTAAGGTTTGTTTAACCCTGCCTGTTTTGAGCATTGCGTAATATCAATCTTTCTTAACTGGTGTCACCAGTAAATTGTAATAAACATCCTACTGCACCAAAGTAACCCTGCAAATTGAGATCCGAAATTTTATTATTAATGTTTCGACACTTTGAAAGATAAATTTATGTGCCATTGTAATTTAATTATATTTAATTAACTATTAGATATAATTATTCGCGATCCACATACACACGTGATATATCAAATTAGTTTTATTGTATTTTAGAATTACAGAAACAAAATTTACAACAATCGATTAAAATCATACAATATGTTAAAATTGTTGTTAATTTCGTTTTTTAATGTTATCACGCCAGTGAATAAAATTTTAATCAATATTTATAAAGACTATTACAATAAAGATGATTAAGCTAACATTATATATTATACTTTAATAAATTTAGTTTCATACCTCGTGTTCCAAAAAGAGAGCTTTAAGTGTTCCTTTCGACCAGTAATCCATTGCGGAGGCTAATAACTTCATTGAAATAGGATTTACGCGTAAAAAGTTACCAACGAATACTACCTACAATAAAAAAATGTAAAAAATTGATTAAGAATGTCTTTGTATTAAAAGTTGTGTTTATTTTATTATCTTACTTACCCTCTCGATTTTTTCATTGAGAGCACACATTCTTGTTATCGAACCAATATTATTTGTGATCGTCACGAGAGTAGCTCGGGCGAGGTCTTCTTTTGTTACAGTGTTTCTCCTATCTTTAGAATTCATCTGTCCGAAACTACAGACATCGTAAAAACTTAAAATACACGTAACAATTAGAAGAAGAAAGAGACTACAAAGCCCATCTACAAGAAGTAATTAGTAATGCGAATGCTAGATGCGAAATGTGATAATAAAAGTGATTACCTATACAGTGTAATTGTGCAAGTGAAACACAGCAAAGTGTAGAAAATAAGATACTTGTTATTAGCATAGAAACAGAACACAAATTTACAGTCAAATTTCTTATAGAAATAAGAGAAAAATATCTATTAGTTTAAAACATGTATTTTTAATTATATACAATTTATTGTGAAAGCTAAACTGTAAATATTATTTACCAAATATACTTTTTCATATTCTAGGAAACAAAATGATTTTAATAAGTATATATTTTCATATACAAATTTTCATTAAAAAATCAAGAAGTTTTAATTACAATTTTTATAGTATTTGAATTTTTTAATATAAATAGTTTACCTTTAACAAAATATTATATTTACAGCTACTTAAAAATAAATATTAATAATACAACAACAGCAAGTACAACTCTACAAATTTAAATCATTGTATATACACATGTACAAAATCTAACAATGAAAAACATATTGTGAAGTGATAGATACAAAATTTATATATATATATTAGAAATGTAATTACCTGCTTGCGACAAGGTCTCCTGGCAAACCAAATCTACAGTAGTCTCCTCCGTAAATATCCCTGACTAATTTGTCGACTCTTGTACTGTCACCACTAGTTGCTAGTTCTATTGCTTCTTCGAATGTATTACAACCAGTCAACAAACAGCACAAACCCAAAAACGTACCACCCCCTAAACTGTATATTTTTTTTATTTTTAATCCATTGTTTAATTTAAATATTATTTTAATTCAATAGATCATAATAATAAATCAATTTACCTTGTTCCGCTTATCCTTTTGTAATCATTTGGACCTTGAACAGCTAGTATACTAACACCAGAGCCAATATTTACAAGCTGTAAATAACAATTATAATTTTTTTTTTAAATTAATTTTGAATTCAGTAATTAATAATAAATATTACGTTAATTAAATAAACGATTCTTTTGTTACGATTGTTTATTATATTATAGCATTCTAAGATAATTAACTTTGAAATTCTCATTTAATTATAAAGTCAAATTTATTTAAATATATAAGAAATGTGTACAAACCAAAAATGGATATGGTTCAGAAAAATCATAGGGCATTTTGTGACATCTTTCATCATCTGTAGGATTGACCCAGTAGTAACACTCACTAGGATTCGTCATTTCAATGTAGAGCATACCCTTTATCAAACTGTCCAATTCATCAAATTTCGCTAAATCTAAATTCACTTCTTTTTTGAAGTTCTCTTCAAATTTGTAAGCACCCCCACCAGTCGCACATACCGTGTTCACGAGTGTCGCCATGCCTTTAGATTTGGCCAAGGCTAGAAAATTGCCCATCTCGCTTGTAGGAAATCTGATGAAATGCAAAGTACCTCGTCGTCCGCGTATGCACACGTCATCCATCTGAAAGTTTGTTTAGTTGTAACAGTATTTTTTGTGAATATATGATTTATTAGTTATGGTAAATGCAATAATAAACAATTCAATCATTTAAGTGCTTATACAAGTTTTCTTTGCAATTTTAATAATTAATTTAAATATATTAACCTGGAGATGTGCATCTCTATGACCAGTTTTTCCATAGGCAGAATTTTTAGTCAAATATTGACGAATGTTTTTTAATGTTTCAACTTCTGCATCTGCTTCATCTTTAGTGATATATTTTGGTTCAAAATATACCAATTTACACAAAGTACCACCAATGTCCATACCAAACCAAGGCATAGCTGAAAAGTAAATAATTTTAGTAATGCCATTTACATCGAATAGAACAAGGAGATTTTAAAATATTTTAGCAATGGAATTTGTTACAAAAAACTTGTTTATTTAATTTATTATTCTGTATCACTTGTACAAAATAAGTATTTTTACAAAATTTAATACTTTCAATTACAAAAATGTATTTTTCTAGTTGATTCGAACTTCGTATTATCAAACTCCATTGCCAAAAAAATTGCAAACATCTCCCGACAAATATAGTGTTCAGTTGTGTTAAATTGACAAGGTGACAATCTGTTAAGTAATCAATCTACAATTAACTTTACTTGTGTTATCAATTAAGTTAATTACTGAGAAAAACTTAAATACATAGTTAGCGCACTACAATTGCAGTAGTATTAACTAAAGGAGAAAATATTAAGTAATATATGTAATAAAAATAAAGGATGCTAATCCAAGCACACACATACAATTCCCAGACTCACAGGGTGGTGAGTTGTTCTTCGACTGCTTGGCTGATACAGCCACAGCATTGGAAAAACCATTTGATGTCATGACCTCTTCATTAAGGCAGTTTTCACAATTTTGAGGCCTCATGTTTAACAATGCTTGGAATTTTCATCGAAAACTTGAATTTTCCTGGATCCACAGCTGTCGAATAAAAGAATAGTTAATTAATTTCTCGTGTACAAACTGGCTTTACATTTGCATCATAGTGCAAAGTTAATAAATCAAGTTTATGATCAAGTATTTTAATTTTTAATCCGTGTCATTGACCCAACAAAAGTTGAAAACATACCCAATTTCAATATTCTTAAACGCTTGGAATTAGCATACTAACAAAAAAAGTAGTTTCACTAATTTAATTTTTATTACTAATAGTGCAACAGACTTAAGAAAAAGTAATTGCTAAAATGACAGAAGTGCCTTTATATTTTTACACAATTATAATATATAAGAAAAAGTAAAATATCGATTAAATATTTATAAAGTATATAAGGAAATCCCTATGGTTACATTAGCATATCTAATTCTCAAGAGGTTTGGGTAAAACAGTCACCCAAATTATAAATAGTGGCGATTGGTAAAGCGTTGTTTGAAAGTCAAAGATAGAAAGGAAGAACTTTGGATGAATAAATTTGTATTTTTATGATGTTACATAAATGTAATAAATGTAAATTTCGTTTTCCACTGGCCTAATAGTATTTTTTTACTTTTTTCTTGCTCTCAACCACATTGAACACCATGAACTTTAAAAGTTTGAGTGCAAACGAAGTGAATTACGAAACATTATTATCAAACAATAATTTTTTCACACAGTGTTGTACTTGACATTTGACACAAGAGATAATGTATTAACCAGAATGTACGCAACACTCTTATCTCTCTGTCTAATTGTCTAACTTTCCAATAGCTGTATAGGACTTATCTATCTAACACACAGGTAGCCCATCGATATATTACGCGTAAACACAAAATGCAGAGTGTAGCAGGTTCCTGATAAGACAGTCTCTTTTTTTTAGGTACCGTTTGGATCCACCTCCTGCAGCTCCTTTTCGCCTGGTAAAACCAGGAGACTCTGGTTTAGAAATATTCCCCTTGTACGAGCAACAGAAGGTAAAAAAAACCCGTAGATCGTCCACATTTACATATAGGAGATATATATATATAGGAAGGATATATACGAGGAAGGTTATGTGTATATCGAATAAAAATAAAAGCAAAAATAAGAGCGAAAGAAAGGAAAGGAGGAAAAGTGCACTGGTGAGCGAAATGATGATGACTATATAGACCGATTCCACTCTCGACTCTCGAGCCGACAAGAGAAACGAAAATGTTAACGGTATATATATGTATATAAGTATATATTGGGGAAAGCGCGCAGTATATCGCCGCAGGGCGGGGAGAACACTCACTAAGAACTAACAAGACAATTATAGGCTCGCGAAGACATTATAGGTAGACGAACGAAAGGGAAAAACGCACTTACCTGGGCTGATCATGTTCGACGCGTCATGTGAACCAAATTTCGTGAGACACGTCCGACGTCTCTGTCTCTGTCTCTGTCTCTGTCTCTCTCTCTCTCTCTTTCTCTTACGAGTTACGAGTTTACGACTTTACGAGTCACTCGCCGACTCGCGTGACGTTGGTCGGTTACTCGGCGATATTTTTCCTACACACGCGCGTCCCTGTCCCTCTCCGCGAAGTCCGAATCGAACCGTCGAACGATCGGAGTGACTGCCGACTGGTTTGCTTACTGGCCAGTGGCCACTGGTCACCGTATAGTGTATATATACCTAACACACCGAGTATACGCCGGTGCGCTACCACACGGAACGGAGCATCAGCATCAGTCGACGAGATGCGATTGCTGCGAATCAGCGAATATAACTAAACTAGCAACTACTCGGTACTCGGTAGTACAGTCGGTTGAGTCGGTGCGTGCGCGTTTTTTTTCTTTTTCTTTTTCTTTCTTTTCTCTCTTGCACTCTTGCTGGCTGGTTGTGTCGGTCGTGGCACGCGTGCGCGCACTGCAACTAATATATATATCGTAACGTCAACGTAACCGCGTATATACGATGTACTGAGGTCTGCCGTCTGAGAGAGAGAGAGAGAGAGAGAGAGAGAGAGAGAGACCCGCTCGCGTTATGTGGGAGAGAAGAACGTTGCGTATTTTCGGCAATTACATTTTATTACGAATTCATCATTTTCGTAATAACCCAAAATTCTAAATTCTTAATTTGGACTTTGGAAACAACTAGATTATTCCGATGATACAATTTTTATATCCAAAAGCGTCATTGAAAAATATACAATATAGGTACTGATTACTGAACATTGTAAAATGTCGTAATTTTTTGTTCCCGGTCGCTGTAATTTTTAGGTATTTTTGATCATGTTATACTTACACGTTCGACAGATCTTCTCTATACATACACATATAAATATGTACAAATATCCCTTTAATTTAATTATTATGACGTTTACATACGCTGCTCCTGCTCACCTGCGGTTTTACTTATTTTAATTTTTATTTGTTTTTTTTAATAGTCTACTTAATTATTTCTCAAAATATACGTCTTTAACGTTTTTTAATTTTTAGCCCGTCGGAATTTAAGTAAAATAACAACATGAATAGCGACTACAGAAGCTGCCTCATTGACTTTTTCAACATGTCAAAATATACAACATTGTCGCGGAGAAACCATCATTTTTTATTAAAAAAAAATGTTTACTTATAACTTTTTCTCATAAGATTTGAGGTACATAAATAATCGATATTATCGATTGTATATATATATTGTTTCACTCAACGTTAATATATATACGAGGAAATATGAATATTTCTTTACAGTTAAGTATTATTTAAACCAGCCATTAACAATTAAATTTTCATTAATTTCTATTTTCCTAAAATTTTAATAATTAAGAACTATATAAGTATTGATGTTTAACGAATTACAATTTTATTATAAGTTAATATATCAATTTATAATAACAAATACATCACTTCTTTATCAGATATATTTATTTCTCTCAGAATTTTTAGATCAAAAGTAGCAGCACACACAAACATATTGGAGTTTTATAGAAGGAAAGGGGTTAAAAACGGCATCCATACATCCGTCCATATACCTATTCCATACACACTTATTCTAATAAAACTGACTAATAAACAATTATTATTATTTTCATTTTCGTACTTTTCGTTATATATTTCTTTACAATTTTTGATATTTTTACAAGGTATATTATATATATATATTACTTTTATCATCGCGTATTTTTCTGATGCATATACGACGAGTGTGCGACAACGCGACAATAATAAATGCAAAAACATATTTAAATAATATATATTATTATAGCTGCAGTTTAATTTATACGTTTCGCGTTGATATATACACACATATAAGTATATATATAACCACCCGAGTAAAAAAATTTGATAAACATTGGCGAACGCTGCCTAAAAAACGTTACTAAATTCTGAATATAGAGTATATAGAATTCGGACCATTCGCAAAGATAATAATAGCGTTTATATATCAGCGCTTGACAGCATTTCTCAGGTTTTTTACAATTTTTTGGTAAAAAATATGGCAATGCGACAATTGTCCTGAAAAAATTGTAATATTCCAGCAACATCGCTTATGTCTCGGACAAATCTTACTGAGCACTGTAAAATGATGGAAAGTACTTAACTACTGCTACTTAACTAACACTTCCTAACGCACAACGCACAACCCTGCGAAACGCACTTTGCAAAAGTTGATCGTTTGTTATACCTTATAATATATTAAATTTTAACTGAAAAAGTGAAAATAATGTTTTAGTTGTATAAGAAAGTATTATTTACATATAGTACATTTGCTTAATAGCGTTATGTGTGTATATAAACTGGCAAACACTGTTATTAATCCAGCAGCAAACGCTGTCTAATGCTATACGGAATACTTTTAAAATACAAGCTCTTAATAGTGCGTTTAGTGCGTTTAGCAGCGATTGGCAATTTTATCCAGTCTTTCGCAAAATTCAAAAATGTAAAACTATAGCATTGACCCGAATGTAACAGAAAAGTATATATATAAACCGTATAAAACCATTCAAAACGAAACCGCATATAAAAACGTACTCGAAACTGTATATACCTATATAACTATTATGACTTTAGGAGAACCAATACCATACATATTTAGTTATTTATTTATTTATTTATTTATTTATTTATCCATTGATTCAAATAAAAAACACGTATACGTTCTCTAGTCAATGACGAAAAAAAAGAGAATTGACTAGGCGAAGCAACTGGTTCCTTAATAAGGGTGCAAGTAAAAGGAACACATAGTTTACCAATTAAAAGTGGTTACGTCAACCATTTCCGAATATTTAAAATAACTAATCAAAGGTTATTGAAATTAACCAATAAGATGCAGGTTATTTTACCTATTTCATATCGTTAGGACTTAGGAGTGACATTTCACTGTTACTAATTACTGTTACTACTATTAAAAATAATTACTATATCTACTTGGCAACTTTTAAAATGACTATTTTATCATTACATAAATTAATGAGTACATAAAAAAAATAATTTTATAATTTTTATGGTGGCTTAGTAACTAACGGAAATAATGTAAGTGTTACCATTTAATTGCGGTTGTTATAATGCAAAAATTGATAGTCGTTCTAACCCAAAATGAAGTAGTTCATGTAATTGCTTATATCCCGATTAACTTTGTGATACTTATCCGTAAATAATTTTTTTTTTGAACGAACCAAGAAATAAATTGTCTATATCTTAACCACTACTATATGTATATTTTTACCAATTAGGTTGGTTAGATTAACTATATTCACCGATACGACATATTTTCTTTAGGAATTCCAATACTTAGAATAAGCAATTTTTTACCGTGACATTTACAAGAATAAAATTTGATAACAAAATAATATATGCATTATTGTGAGTAATGTTTAAGTTCAACAATCATACTATATTTGAAATCCAGATAGCTCCTATACTTTTTTTCTTGAAAAATAACGCTTATCAGAATATTACAATTTGAATTCTCTTTCGTAATCTTAAGACCAAACAACAACCCGTGGAATATATTTAAATAATAAAGGTATATCGATAACTGGTTAAGCTTTATCAAATGATCTTTGCATATATATATATATATATATATATATATATATATACTCGTAGCTGCGCGCGCGCACACACACACAGCGTCATCCCCGATATCGCCAGATGGTTGAGCAGGGAGCACGGCTTCGACACCTTCCATCTCACCCTGGTGCTCACTGGTCATGGATGTTTCCGCAGCTACCTGTGACGTTCTCTTTCATTGCCCAAACTTCCTGGAAGAACGCCAACAACTCCGAGAGTATTGGAACGGAACTCTAATAGGAACGTGCCTGCCTGCTCGTAACACAGAGTGGATGGCATGCCGTTGTTACCCTCGCTACCAACATCGTGGACCGGCTGAATTTCATCAGAAGAACTGAAGAGAGAAGAAGAAACGTCGGTAACAACATCAGCCTGACGTTATATTGTGCGACGGCCCAGATAGGGCGTGACGCCCCCCTGAATTTCCAATTTCTTATTACTTTTCAGTACATTATATTACAAAATTGATGAGCATCATTGATTTTTATTTAAAACCGCGGTATAAAATATTAGTAAGTACATCATTCGTATATGCGATCTGTATATAAATAAAATATAATTTTATGTCGGTTTTCTATATACACATATATATATACATTTTCGTACGATATTTTTCTAATTGTATATAATTACAATATACGTAAGAATTAGGTACTATAGTCTAGATAACTATTAAAATAAAGTTATTATAAAGCAAAAGTTTGGAAAATGTAATATATATAACTGATGTAAGAAATAATAAAGTAAAAATAAGAACCAGAACTTTGTACGGATACTCCTATTTATATCGACTCTACAGGATGTATTGTCGCCTCCGAATAAAAAGGTCGCATCTCACTTCTCAGCGGCCGGTTAGAGAAGGTTGTATTTCGCGGACTAATTTTTTTTCTTAAATTGGAGTTGGCAACAGTGACAAAAATCTCGTGGCATACTGGCATTTGATTTAAAATGCGAAAAAAATTTAAATACTGTGCGGACACACACACACACACACACACACACACACATATGCATTAGTTACAGTATCGGGTAATCTAATTTCTAAATAATTTTTTATTTATAGGTAATTCTCAGTTGACAGATTTTCGAAAATTTCGCATATATATATATATATATAAATATATACATATATGTTAAATTTTCAAATACGTATCAACTGAATATTACCTGAGCAAAAAATTATACGTCATAAATAAATAAAAAAAATGAAAAATGAAAGTACAAAAGTACATTGAATAAATTCAAGTATAAAAGATATGTAATTTTGTTTTTTGATAATCATATTATGATTTTTCATTTTTTCATTGTTAGGCACGACCGCTACACGGGAGAGCTTTATATTTAAATCATCGCAAAATGTATGATGCATCAAA
Organism: Theocolax elegans; assembly: GCA_026168455.1. Classification (NCBI taxonomy): domain Eukaryota; kingdom Metazoa; phylum Arthropoda; class Insecta; order Hymenoptera; family Cerocephalidae; genus Theocolax; species Theocolax elegans. The sequence continues at coordinate 316,033 of CM047428.1, read as the reverse complement.
ATATACTAGATAATGAGTCGTAAGAGAAATGTATGCGTATTCGAACTGATTTGAAGCCCTCCCTAAAATGTATGTATGATATTAGATGCAATCATGTATCTAATATCACTCAGTCAATTTTTCACCGATTTTGTTGAGATTTACAGGGTAACTTCGTCATGCAATTAGATAATGGTCCTGTTTCCAGATACAGAGCACAGAAACAGTTTAAGAGATTGGCATTATTTTTCATTGCTTAGAAACGGTTACATAGCATTATCTTTAAATGTATTAATCCTATACATAAAAACTTTATATGGTATCTTTATAAGTTATGCAGAGAAGTGTGTTATTAGTATTCGATTTAACTTGTGATTACTTTTTGAAGTAATTGTTTAAGCTTTACATAGGTTTTTTTTTTTAATTTAAACAGTTTTAAGTTTATTACAAAAAAATTTGTTAAAAATAAAAATTGTTTTAACATTGTTATGTTGCATAAATAATTAATTTTTAAATAATATATTCTTTCTAATAGCCAAAAAACTATTTGAATAAAAAAGCCTATGTAAAGTTTTAACAATTACATGAAAGAATAGGCACAAAAAGTTGAAAAATTTATATGTGCTTCAAGGAGCATTTAACACCAAATACTAATGTTGATACATTTTTCAGCATAACTATGATTAAAGTGATTATGTCTTGCTAAGATTTCCCAGAAAAGTTTATATTTTTACTAGAATTATGCCACAAAAGTTTTAGATCATAAAGATAAAAGATAAACAAGTTTGTTTAACCGTACTCTAGCCTTAAAGTAATATATATGTATTACAATTTGAAAATTTTGTTAGTTACTCAAAATTAATATTCAAAACTGTGATAATAAAAATGTATTCTTAATCTCTCGTTTGACTAGAGAATACCTATATATATAAGCGCAGCGAGACGAATAATATATATAGCGCGGGTTTGCAAGTTTCCTTGGTCTTCGAAAATAAACCCGACGGAATCGTTAAATGGTAAATAATTAATCGAGTATTATTATTAAGTATACACCGATGCGTTTTATATATATAAAACATATTGATTGATACGCAATCCGACCCACTCGCGATATATAATATATTATGCAAGCTTCGAAATTGTACAAGTTATAGTATGGGTGTACCTCGTATTTTTACATATACTGACGTACATATTATATACAATATATACACTTATCTGCAGCGACGTGTACGAAAATTCTTCGAGTTCATATTGTTGCACTCTTGGCTTATATATGCCGCATTCCGTTAGATTTTGAACGTGTTTTAAAAGTTGACCGTCTTTATCGTTTTTACGGTTAAAAAATCCAGATAACGACATTTCGGATGGTACAATTAATTAATTTAATAAATCACAAATTTCAACGCGTGTGATGAGTGGCTTGTAATATTTTGATTTTTAACTAGCGAGACACGGGATGAAAACCAAAATGTTTATATAGAGTAATTGATGACGAAGTAAATATAATTATAATAAATATTAACGAAGTTTAAACTTTAAATATTATTAACTGTTAGAAAGTGCAGAAACAGAAAGTTAATTATGTGCTTATTTAATTTTGCGTTATATATATGTATCTCGACTGAAGATTTGAGGTTAAATAGGTGGTGAATAATCGAATCGTAA